>JAQHUG010000024.1:12561587-12586015 GCA_028555095.1 Dicrostonyx torquatus
CAGTTTGCACACTCCAGTGCCCGGGACTGCTATGCCAGTTTGCACACTCCAGTGCCCGGGACTGCTATGCCAGTTTGGAGGTTGGGAGCTCTGACAGCCTTCGGTGCCCATTCCCTGGTGTTCACTTAAGTAATCCATTTCTCCCCTGAAGTAACATGCCGGTGACTTGGCTTATGTCCTCCTGGGAAATGGTGGCAGGGGACCAGTATTGACCCAAAGCGTTTAGGAGGCACAAAGGTGAATGTGATGTGTGGCTGCCCTTCCCTTCTGGCTGGGCCATTGTTTAAACACAGAGCTACAGTTCCAAAGGCAAGCTCCTGCAGAAGTTGGCAAATAAGACCTGCGAGCCAAAGTCACACTGAGCTAAACCCGCTGATTTATACTCGTCTTGCAGATGGCTTCTTGCAGAGCAAAGTAGCTGGCTGCAAAACCACAAAACCAGAAAATTCTCTTCTCAGAAGCATTAAAAAAAAAAAAGGTATTTGAACTCCATAAAGAAGACCCAGAGCCCAGCGCTGAGATTTAAATTGTTGCTTTCTACCCTCGCGTGCTCTAGTCATATGACTAGACTAAATTGTAGCGTGAGGTACAAACGGGAACGGACCAGAGAACCTTCACTACATCCTTCCCGTCCTCCTCTCCTTGGTGGCCTCACTACACAGTCCCCATGTTCCCAGAAGTCCCCTTGGCTGGGGCTCCTGCCATAGGCTGATACTTAGTTTATAACTAAGTCTATAACTTAGTGTTTTTTTTTTTTCTTTCCATGATGCCACCTTTATATCAGAGTTGTCTCTAGGGGATAGGACCACAGACTCTCTGCCCCCCACACCTCCACACACAGAGCTGCTATACTTGGCACAAATAACACCATGGACAAAGAAAATCCAGCTACGGGCAAACCAGGGGAATACAAATCAGTGTGCAATAGGATCTGGGGTCATGACCCATTCAAGCAGTCATTTCTTCATTGCCACACCTGCTCCTTTGAAAACCTTATCTTGCTTGCTATTCCGTAGTGGCAACTGCATGACCTCTTCCCTGGACTTCAATAATTGAGTCAGGAGTGGACACAGGCCCCCTTTGAACCAATCAGGCCTCTTCATCTGTACTTGGGATTGGAACTCTGAAAGCTCAAGGCCACCAGTTGTCTGTGGGTGTTGGACCTGTGAGATGCTATAGGATGAAGGTCCAGAGCAGTGGTTCTCAACCTGTGGGTCGAGACCCCCTTTGAGTGTCGAATCACCCTTTCACAGGGTAGCCTAAGACCACGTACATATCAGATATTTTCATTACAATTTATAACACTAGCAAAATTACAGTTATGAGGTAGCAAAGAAAGTAATTTTATGGTTGGGGGTCAACACACCATGAGGAACTGTATTGAGGGGTCGCAGCATTAGGAAGGTTGAGAACCACTGATCTGTGGGGGATCAGCTAGAGGGAACCAGCATATGCAGTCAATACAGCTAGGGGATCTAGACTGAGGGCAGTGATGGAGAAATGCTGAGACAAAGACAGTTGAGAGACAGGGTTGGGAGAACTGCTGCTGGAGACCCCACCTACTGAGTGCCTCAAGCTGGGCATTGTCATGTGAAAGGCATTCTCTGACTGCTTACAAGAGTCTGAGCGGGTTTCTGGTCTAGAAACAAAATGTTTCTCCATGCTAAGATGAAAGAATTGGGGTTGAGCAAAAGATAGTAAGGGAGCCAGAGGGGGCTTTTCCAGAGAAAGTAAATCTTAGGAATCCAGTATAACAAATACATTTCAAATGTATGAAAACAGTGAGACAGTCCTGCTTCCAGGGTGTCAGCTTGCCCAGATTTCTGTTTGGACAAGTGTGGTGCATTTACTTAGATATATAATCTTAGCATTGGGTGTCATTGCTGAGCAGACGCAGACCCGGCAACTATAAAGAAAATATGGATGAATGAGACCAACTAACTCTAAATCTTAAATTGTCTTTAACAAAGGCAATAGGAACAAAACCGAAGGCAATTGGATCTTGTGGGTACTCATGAACTCCCTCCTTCAAGGGAGGCCATTGGCTGGGCCCAGCCTTGGCTTCATGGTTGCCACATCTGCCAAGAGTATTGCAACTGTAGGCAGGAAGACCAGGGTCTCTCCTTGTCTCAGAGCGAGACAATTAACAGGAAGGAAGAAGGAAGGCACGGGATGCGAGGAAAACTGTCTGAGAGAAGCAGAAGGAGCAAGAGATTTAGAGACAATTAGCTGTTGCTTCCTTTTCTGCGGCTGAGCTGTTCTTCCTGCCACCCTCACGAGACACTGAGCCACTGGCGTGTGGCTGTTTTAGGGACTTGCTGTAAAAAGAAGCTCAGGAGCTTCGAAAGCTGCCAACAATAGTGATATTATGTGAGTGGTCCTAACAGTGATTCAGAATTCAAACCTACTTCATCATTCCCTAAGCCTGTGGCTGGGCAAATTCATTTATTGCATGGACAGACCAAAGGCCTCGGAGCAGACTTTTCAACATCCGACATTTCCTTCCTATTTCCTTTTCTCCTGAGCAAAATTCCCTTTATTTTTATCACCCACTAGAAGGGAGAATTGAAATTAGGTCCTTTTATTTAATAGCTTGCCAAACAATAAACAGCTCTCTCAAACTAAGCCACATCTTATCTAGGGAGAGGGCAATAAAAATTGTGATTTATGCAGTCAAGAGGATGGCGAGACATTTTTATAGCATCACAGATGGTTTTGCAAATTGCAGAGCAGCGTTGTTTGGTTCTGTGTATTGCAGTCTTTCAGCCTGTAACGTGCAAACTGCGAGCAGGCTCCTCCGCATCGCCGGTTGCTTGGGTAGACCATGATTGTCAATGCATAGAAGCACCTTTGAGTCTTACAGAGGAGATGCAGATGGTGAAATCGGTCCATTGTCACTGCATGGCAGGTTAATATGAGGGAGGCTTACTGGAATGTTTATGGGAAAGTGATTTGACCCAGAGGATGCTAGACTTGGGGGGGGGGCGCTTGTGCTGTTTTGCAGGGACATGAATATGCAAAGGACCATTAATTTGCATGCACCTTCCACAGCCCTAGAGCAATCCTTTGAGGCACCTGAAGGGTGGGATGATGCACACTTACATTTCACTCCGCCAATGCATGTCTGGAATACAGTCTCTGGTCCAGCTGCAGCCTGAGGATACATGTTTGCAACACGTTTGATTTGCTGTAGCAGAACACCTATGAGAGACAACTTAAAGGAGGAGAGATCATTTTGACTCACAGTTTCTGAGACTTCAGTCCATGGATATTTAGTTCCATCTCTTGGGTCATAGCAAAACAGTAGTGGGGATCAAGTGGTGGAACAAAGGGAAGTAGTGGGGAGGGAGGGAGAAGGTGGGAGGAAGAGGTGGGCAGGAGAGGAATAGCTGGGATAAACATCTATAGCTAGAGCCTTCAAGGGCAAACTTCTAAAGACATCAATTAGCTCTAAGTTTCTGTCATTGTCCAGTAGCCAATTAAACAATGAACCCATCAATAGGTTAATCAGTTAACGAGGTGGGAGCCTTTTAATCATCTGAACATGGCTGGGGATCATGCCTTCAGCAAATAAGCACTTAGGGAATGTTTAAAATCCAAACCATAACAATGGATATTAGATCTATTCTCAGAATTTCTCTGGTCTTCTTTATTTCTGGCCAACCCAGGACAGGTGCTGATTGAGATTGGCCAACCTGGGTCAGAGGAAGTCCCTAGAGCACTGTTGAAAGTACAAGGCCTGAAGCCATCTTGGTTGCACATGAATGCCAGCTCCACTCTGGAATTTGAAGTGTTGCTTCACCTTTAAAATGGGCACACTACAAGTATGCCTACAGAGAGGGCTCTCAGGATAACTAAATGAGACAAGATCTGTAGAGCAGTTAAGCTCCCTTCCTGCCACCATAAATCATGACTGTTTTGAAAAGCATAGTGGGGTGGTGTCTTAGTTAGGGTTTCTGTTGTTGCAAAGAGGCACCATGGCCATGGCAACTCTTATAAAGAAAAATATTTCATTGGAGTGGTTGCCTTTCAGTTTCAGATGTTCAGTACACTATAGTCATGGTGGGAAGCATGGCACAGGCAGACATGATGCTGGCTACATCTTGATCAGAAGGCAACAGGAAGTGGACTCTTTGTCACACTGAGCAAAGTTTGAGCCAAAGAGACCTCAAAGACCTCCCCCACAGTGACACACTTCCTCTAACAAGGCCACACCTCCTTTAACAAGGCCACACCTCCTAATAGTGCCACTCCCTTTGGGATTATGGGAGCCAATTAGAGTCAAACTACTACAGACAGGGAGTAGTTCTTCTTCCACAGGCAGAGCCCAATATTTTCCCTTGCTTTTATTTATTTTTCTTGCATTAAATATTCTCTTTTAAATTGTAAGCAAATAAAATTGCTAGAATTTTACAATTCACATGGCTGAACTGATAAATCTTTGGTAGTTTATTGTGTTTCTAATTTTAACAAAAGTCTGCTTTCTTTTCTTTTTCTTTTTTTTTCCCCCTTTTTTTGGGATTTTAGGGCATTGCGCTGGAAAATAGGCATTACATTGGTGTGAGATTGTACTTTGTCGTGGGATGTGCATTGATATGGGACTTAGATTGTGGTATATCCTATAAGATCCACCTCTGGGCTTTACATAATAGTTCAGAGGGCTTATGTTTCTGAATTTAAGGCCAACCATAAGCACCTAGACCCAGAGTTTGCAGAAAAAGAGCACAGCCGTTTCATGTATACTGAACACACTGTGGAAAACTGTTGACTTTTTATGTGCCAATTCTTGGTCCTCAGTGAAGAGAGTCCTACCACCAGGTCCATTTCGCAGATGTGGAAACAGAACTTCAAAGTGACTGCCCTATGCCACACATCTAGGAAGTGATAGGATCAAAATCCAAACCAAAGGCATCTGGACTGACAGCCCATGTTTCAGCAATTTGCTGCACTTCTGAGCATCCGTACTCGGCAGCGGCAGACCTGCACGGACTAGCCTTGGACTCTGATGTGTAGCTCTGCCATCCCACGGCAGCTGGCAGGTTCGTGTGAGGCCACCAGTGACTAGAGCCAAATCACCAGGTGTGGTGCCCAGAGAGCAAAGCTGGTAAGAGGATGAGTGACACGGGGACGGTGAGGAAAGGCTGCCGGTCAGAATGTGCGTGTCCGGAACACGCATAGATGCTTCAAAGCGCGCAATGCTTCACTTTTCAATAAGCTCCACACGCTCATAAAAATGCCCATGCATTTATTTAAGTGGGGGCACAGGGTGGCTAATTCATTCCTCCTTCTTGATAAAATGGTTAGAATTTGCTCAACAATGCCTTCCATCGACAATAGAAATGATGAACATCAGCCTCATTTGCTGTCTTTGTTCCTTCTGTTCCTTAAGTTCCCACCCGTACCTCCATCTTCGCCTCTTGCTCACTGTACTCTTTCACTAGCATGCAACCAACTCATTCAAACATCAACTCACACATTTTCCCCTCGAGCAGATGTAGTTTGACTCCCCTCCCTGATTGGCTGGTTCTCTTACCTTTGGCGAATAACTTTGCCAGGAACATTAAGGGAAAGAGCAATACTTCCTTTAGGGGATCTAGTCCATTTAACATGTAACATCTCACAGTGATTTTTATAAGCACTTAATGCTCCCCATAGTACATACAGTCACATAGCTACCCCTTCCGACATGAATGGTCACTTGGTCCGCAGTACTCAAACTGACCAAGGTCATGAGCCTATGATAAGTTTACTTGAAGTCTGCCTGACACTAGTGCCTGATCTCTCAACACTAAACCAGACTGTCCTTGCAGCAGGTCAGGCTGTGGCCCTCCGACATAACTTTCCCTAGGAAGTGTAAATAGGCACTGTTTACACTAGGGATGTGAGTGTCAGTGGCCGGAGCGTTTTGGAAGCGGTGCCAGACTGTGACTGGGGCTTTCTGAACTAAGGATGAAAAATGAAGGTGATTTAGCAGATTCCATCTGCACAGACAGGGATCCTGGAACTCCCCAACATCTAGGGGAAAGAATGCATCTAAGTATGCAGCATAGACTCATTGTGTCTTCGGCTGAGCTGGACTTTACGATGACCTCCTCTGACCCCACTGTTTGCTGCAGAGGAAGTCAAGAAACCAAGAAGCTTGATGAATTTTCTGAGGAAGCAGCCCTGTTTGAGGCATGTCAAGACTGAATTGACTTTTTATTAAAAATAACTTGCTTTTCCCAATCCACCTTCAATCTGCTTGGGTTAGCTTGTTTGTAAGAAGTCGTGCAGATCAGAAAATTAAGTGCCTTGTAAAAATACAGTTTCATATTCGAGAGTTTTATGGCAAATAATTGTAACAATCATGTCAACAGTTCTAAACCTGTGGATTATAAAGTATTTCTGCCTTTTACCAAGCTGATATATAGAATTCCAGAGTCACATTTATGCCATATAAAATTTCCAGAGATCTGGACGACTTCCTGTAAAAACTCAGTAGAATGCTGACTGCCAAAGTTGAGAAACCCAGGACTTCCCAGCAACTTTTACTTTCTTGTCTGGAGGAAATGCAAACTGGGTAGCAGGCAACCTTTCCCAGCTTACCCCTCTAAGGCCCCGCAGCTCGAGCCCCCCAACCCTTTCTGTCCTTGCCAACTTTGTACATTTCTCTTAGGACCCTGTATGTGCCCTTCCCCCAAAGCTCACCACATGGGCGGTACATTCCCAAGTTGAAGGTTCATACCTTTTTCTCTACACTCCAGGACTTCTGGCCTAAAATGTAGGCAAATTTTGCCTTGTTTTTGGTGTAAATCTGAATCAATCACTTGAATTCTTTGGCCCGTAATTTCTCATTAATAATTCCTGCCTGCTTTCCTCCAAGGCTGTTCTGAACATTTCAAAAGTTAGAGATCTTGAAGTTAGACGTACTGATTTTGATCTCCGGTGTTAGAACTGAAAGAACAGGGCCCTTGGGCTTCGCTAACCCCTGCAAGATCACTGAGGCTTTGAGGTCATCAAAGTCCTGATCAATGACACAACCGGGACCAAGCTTCAGGTCTTCCTGGAAGTTCCTTCACTGTTTAGCCTTGATAAACACCACAGACAGCATGCAATTATTTTATTAATTAATAGGCTGTACTTTGAGTCAACATTAATGAAATATTTTTCATGCCTTGACAGGACTGTAGGTTGTTAGGAATTTCTGAAGACAGAGAAAGCAATGTGTTTCAGAAGACAAATTCTTCCTCTTCCAGTAAATACAAGGGAAGCAGCAAGTCTCATCAAGAGATACTCAGGCTCAGCCTCCTCCAGCAACCATCCTATTGCTTTCTTTAAAGACTTATTATTGAGATGTGTTTTACAGAAGTTCCCCGTGTTCTGGCGTACAGTTCAGTGGCTTTTATATATACGCAAGATTATGTTTCCAGCACCATTTTGTAATGTGTTTACCATCTTGCTGCTTTCTGGTGGCCATCCTTGCCAGGTTGAGGGTAGTGTCACTTATGGATGCTACTTAATTCAGGCAAATTGCATCCTGTCCTTGTGTAGATTTCATCTTGTCTGAGATGATCAGCTATCTCAAGTGCCCCTCTCCCACTGAAGGTCTAATTTTCTTGGCACTGGGCTAGGAGTAGAGATGGCAAGGGCACTGGCCCTCGAAGCAAGCCTAAGCACATTTGTCTTGTTTTCCAAAGCAGATCTCAGCCATCAAAGAAGGCCAGCTTGCAAGGAGAAAAATTTCAGGCTAAGTGTAAGTAGAGCTAGGAGTTAAAGGGATGGCTAGTGTCAAGACTATGGCAGGGGTGGGGGTAGTGTCAAGACTATGAGGGGGGGTCCAAGAGTAATGCTTTGAGTGACACTGCTGCCTCCATTATGGATCTTATGGATGCTGAAATCACCCCCTCCCCAGCACCATCTCACCTCATGTTAGTTTGATCTAAGTCTTCTGGGATTCATGAGTGCACATTATGAGATATCTCCACTGCCTCTATCCTGGCCTGTCTCACGCAGTGCCTACGTGATTACCTACATGATTGTCTGCATTCCCTAACAAACTGCAAGTTTCAAAGAGGAAGAACCAGCTTTGCCTCTTTCTGTTGCTGTCCTGGTTAGTTTTTTGTTAGCTTGATAAAAGCTAGAGTCATCTGTGAAG
Organism: Dicrostonyx torquatus; assembly: GCA_028555095.1. Lineage (NCBI taxonomy): Eukaryota > Metazoa > Chordata > Mammalia > Rodentia > Cricetidae > Dicrostonyx > Dicrostonyx torquatus. The sequence goes on from JAQHUG010000024.1 coordinate 12,569,722, forward strand.
TGGGATTTTTTTTTTCTTAGAAATGCCTTCATCAGTTTGTCCTGTAGGCAACTCTGAGGGACATTCTCCTGATTAGGGATGAGGAGGGAGGACCCAATCCACGGTGGACAGCACCATCCTTGAGTGTTTGGTCCAGGATTGTATGGCAGAGAAGGATGAGAAAGACGTGGAGGGAAATCCGGTATGCAGGACTCCTCTATGGCTTCTACATCAGGTCCTGCCTCTAGTGATGGAGTGTGACCAGGACACGTAAACCAAATAAGTCCTTCCCTCCCCCAGTTGTTTTTGGTTGTGTTGTCTTTATCACAGCAATGGAAAGTCAACTGAGAAAGATGCCTGTCCACCCACCTCTCAATGTTGCCTGGCATCAGGTCTAGTAACGACTTCTTAACCAGGTAGCTAATTTGATCACATGGCCATTTGTCTTTATTTGTTCCTCCAATACTTCAAATCAGGTGCTGAGAATGTGCCCAACCACCACAGTACTTTTCAAAACAATAACAGTTTTGAGTAGGAGCCATGTTTCTGTGCCTTTCCCTAACCTGCTCTAGTTCTCTTCTGCCCACCAGCAGATAAGAGGGCTCTGACCCCTACTCTGTGATAATCCTTCCAGTGTTGAAGCTGAGCTGCCACATTCTCTGTGTCTTGTATGCCTGTGCTAACCATCCCTACTACCATCAGGAAGTATACATAAAGCATGGTCTTATGCACACTCATTCAGTGGAAGGGAGTTTGCACTATGGGGTCAAGAGAGGATCAAGATACAGACCCCTTCCTGAAGTACCTAGGTTCATCCTGGTTGTGCTTCCCCATGCTCTGGCCTTTCTTTTAATTGATTAACATCCCTTTACAAATATGGTTTCCAGAATTTGACAGTATATTCCCCAGGGGTCTGATAAGAAGATGACTCAGGCCCTCACGCCACAGACCTCCTGCTTGCAAGAACTTTCAGTTATTCTCCCTAGAAAGAGCTCAGGACTCATTGCTCTCTCTCTCTCTCTCTCTCTCTCTCTCTCTCTGTGTGTGTGTGTGTGTGTGTGTGTGTGTGTACATATGTGTTTCTGTAACAGAGAAAGAGAGATTATTAAAAGACATTTTGTGAAAATTTTATAAGCTCTTTGTGTGTGACAGGGTTTCTGGTGATCAATGTTTGGTGCACATACATCCTCACCATGAGCCCCTTCTTCGCAGCACACAAAAGCCTTTAAGAGGAATCAAATGGCACTGTTTTGTCAGATTGAAAACATAAGGATGGACAGATTAAAAAATAAAAACAAACCAGGACATTTCACACTGTCACTAATGGTTCTTTATGATATTTCTGAAAATGGAAGGGAAGCCCAGACATCTGGTATGTGACTAAAGCTGTTTCTAATTATGGGGGGGGGATGTTTGTCTTCAAAGCAGAACAGACACTGGGGTGTCCTTGCATGTGCTTTTCTTTAATGATACTTGCTCAGGACCTGGCAACCTCCAACAGCCTTTCAAAGCACATCCAATGGACTCCCCTCCCTTCATTTTCACCTCCGACCTGGACAATTTGGTTCTTGACTTCTTTACACTTTAAGTTTTTTTTTCTTTTTGGTGGTGGTGGGGAGTGTTACTTTGAAGCTGAAAATGGGAGGGGGTGGTTGTGTTGTTCTTGGGTACTTTCCGTTCATTTGGGACACAGCATTATCTGGGGCCAGCAGGTCAGCGGAAGAGAAAGTGCTTGTCCTCAAACAGACTTGGATGAATGTAGGAGAAGTCTGCAGACTTGAGTGGGCGGGTGACCAAGGAATGGTTTCAGAAAAAGCATGAGGTACTCTGTGGCTGACAAAGTTTAGAGATGGCTGTGGGTGGAGTAGATATAGATGGGCTATTTCACTAGTTAATATGCTGTCACTATTTTTTTTACATCTATCTATCTATCATCTATCTATCTATCTATCTATCTATCTATCTATCTATCTATCTATCTATCTATTGTGTGTGTTCTCTCCATTTTCCATGTAGTTTCCAGTAATCAAACTCAGGTTTAGTGACAAGTATCTCTGCACCCAGCCATCTTGCTAATCCTAATCAATATTTTAAAATAATTTTTCTTGATTCAATGTTTCCATTTAGCCATTATCCATTAGGTACTGAATATGTGCCAGGAACTTGAGCCTCCAAGGGGAAAAATTCCCAAACTATTCTCATAAAGGTTGCTTTATGAAGAACCTATAGCTTCCTGTCTTTTGCATCACCCCACAGTGCACCAAGAACCTCAGTCATCACCGTGGAGACTTCTGGAGACAGATGAGGCGGAGGTCTTAGAACTCTCCCATGTAGTATTCTTGTTACAGGATTTCACTGATGTATGAAAGAGACAGGGAGGAGGCTGCCATAACTCCCAACTCTCTTTCAGAAATTACTCCTAGGCTTTTGAGGTACATCTAGCTATGCCTGAAAGGGGAATGGTTGGATTTATAAAATTTTAAACAGAGTATGTCCTGATTATAATGTTCTCACCAAATTCATCCTTCATTCGATATTCTAAGGAAATGGTGATAAATAAGAAGTTAGCATTGTCTTCCTCCTCCCTTCCTTGCTTTCTAGCTTCTTATATTATACTTTATTGTCAGTATGTGTCTAGACTGCTAGTCTATCTCCACTGATAGCAATGATTATTTACTTGTGGGTCATGGTCCCTTTAGGGGGCAATCACATATCAGATATCCTGCATATCAGATATTTACATTGTGATTCATAACAGTAGCAAAATTACAGTTATGAAGTGGCAACAACATAATTTTATGGCTGGGGGTCGCCACAACATGAGGAGCTGTATTAAAAGGTTGCAGCATCAGGAAAGTTGAGAACCACTGCTGTATAACTTTAGTTCTGGCCACCAGCTTCTTTGTGTTCTTTCTCAGTTATATGAAATGTTTTAAGTCTCTTACAGATTTTTTTCAAAGTCTTGTAGTCTGTTCTTTCCCTTTTTTTTAAAGTCTCAAAAGAATATTTAAGTGGAAAGGATAGTACTCTATCACCTGTCTAGAAATGACTCGGTTTATATTTGAACTAATTAAATATTTACTAAACCCAAAGGGTCCCCACTCAGCCTGCCAATTTGGACATAGAATCAGCAGAGTTTTCAAGTTGGAAGAAAATTTGGTGCCCCAAAATTCTGATCTCCATTTGTAGATGAGAAAACTGAGGTCCAGAGAGACAGTACAATGCTGTGTGCTCCCCAGGCAGCAGCTGCAGGAGATCTCCTTGGCACCCCAGCTTGTCTACTGCTGTTTCCATGGGAATATGCAATCCAGAACACATCACAAGTGGTCCTTTCAATCTTGTTTTCCAGTAAACCAATAAATCTACCCTTTAGGACTAGAGAAATAGTTCAGTGGTTAAGAGTATGGACTGCTCTTCCAGAGGATCCAGGTCCAATTCCCAGCACCCACATGACAGCTTACATGTCTGTGACTCCAGTTCCAGGGAATCTGATACTTTCACACCAATGCACATAAAATAAAGTTAAACAATTAAAAGAAAATCTGTCCTCTGTAGCAAGAATGCAGAGAGCAATACTTCTGCCTGCTACACTAGAAGTCCAGGCTGTTCTCTTGCTCCTCTCTGAGTCTTTCTGGAAATCTCTTGGAAGAGGACTCACAAATCACTCGAACTTTCCATTGTGTCTTTGCTCTTGTGGGTAGCTCTTGTGTCCCTGCCACAATCTTGTCATTTCTCTGTGTTCCCATCATACCATACTGCTGCCAAACTCTTCCTAACTCCATCCCGCTTTGGTCCAGAGGCCCTGTCTGTCTTTTTTCTGAGTGTTGCTGCTTTGCTGGTGATTCCTGTCCATCCTCTGTGGTTGCATTAACCAGGGTGCTCTAGAGAAGCAGAACCAATAGAAAGATTGCCCATTACAAAAGTGATCTTTATTAGATTTGCTTATACAGTATAATGTATTGTGAAATAATCCTTTTGTACACTGTGAATATGTATTACTCTCATTCGTTAATAAAGAAATTGACTGACCAAGACTTGAACAGATAAGTTCAAGATAAGGTTAGGCAGGAGAGAATGTTTGGAGGAAGAAGGACGGAGTTGGGAATCACCAGCCAGACTCAAAGGAGCAGAACCAGTCCTAAATGAGGTAACAAGCCATGAGCCTTGTGGCAACACATAGATGAAAAGAAAATGGACTAATTTAAGTTGTAAGAGTTAATTCGTAAAAAGCCTGAGCTATTGGCCAAGCATTTGTACTTACTATTAAGTTCTGTGTGGTAATTTGGGAGTGGGCTAGTGGGACAGGAAAACTCCACCTACAATTATCTAGGTAGCCCAATGATGGCTGATTGCACACTGAAGAGACTGAGAACCCCACTTCTGCCCAGTCCAGGAGGCTGATGCTTCAGCAGTCTTAGCCTGACTCTGACAAAGAAGGCCTGAATTATGATAGATAGCCGAAGGGACTGGGTTATGATGAGGAGGGGAGGGAGTGGGAACTAGGATTGATATGTAAAATAAGAAAAGGCTGTTTTTAAAATAATTAATTGTTTAATTAAAAAATCAGGTATCAGAAAATAATAAAAAATCAGAAAACAGGAAGAAAGAAAGCAATTATTATAGAGAAAAAGCAATTATTATAGAGAGAAAGCATTCCCCAGGTGTATTAAATCCATCCCTAGCCTAATTTATCCTTGTGCAGAGTTTCAGATGGAAGCACTTCCTGAGAAATGGATTATGAAAAGTCACCCCCCACCTTTCCCCCACCTCACCTCCATTCACTTCTTAGAGAGAGTAAGGCCTCCCATGGGGAGTCAACAAAGTCTAGCATGTCACTTTGGGGCAAGACCAAGGCCCTCCCCCACATATCGAGGCTGATCAAGGTATCCCTCCAAAGAGAATGAGCTCCAAAAAGCCAGTTCAAGCACTAGGGTAAATCCTTGTCTCACTGTCAGTGGTCCCACAGATTGCACCAGCCATACAACTGTCACCCGCATTCAGAGGGTGACAGTCCTATGCAGGTTCCCCTGCTGTCATTCTGGAGTCACTGAGTTCCCACTAGCTCAGGTCAGCTGTTTCTGTGGGTTTCCCTATCATGGTCTTGACCCCTTTGCTCATATTATTGCTCCTTTCTCTCTTTGACTGGACTTTGGGAGCTTGGCTTTTCTAGAATAATTTCTATAGGAATATTAAACACAGGTTAAAAGATTAGTGACCCCAGGAGAAATTTAGCTGTTAGAGGGACTTTAAGTCAAGAAAACATGTAAAATGATGTTTGTGGGAGCCCTGTGCCCCCCATCTGTTTCACTCTTCCTATAAATTCTGTTGAGATCAAGAAAGGTCTTTCCATTCCACAACAACACATGATACTTAAGATGTAAATAACATAAGAGCCTTATTTGCCTACCAAGAAATAAAGTCTGAAGATGAAGAATTCACCAAGTGTAGACGCTGACAGAGACCATGAACCACCTAGCAACTTCTCTATCTTATGGATGAAGAAACTGGATTGAAATAGGGCCACAAAGTTCCCCAAGTCGCACTGATTGTAATGAAGCTATAATTAGGACATTATATGGCTGACAAATATGTCAGTCAAACTTTTCATTCTTTCCAAAGAGAAGGAAGGGGAAGTATAGGAAAGAGGAGAATCCAGTGCCGATCTGTGAAGAGGCTGTCGGGTCAGAGTGGGAGAGCGCCATGAGGCACTTCTTCCAGTCAATGGCGGTAGACTAGCACCCTTTTAGGAGCAGGCCACAGAGAAGACTGTGTGAGGAAGGGCATTTGAAACAGGAAAGGCGTTCAAGTCAGTAACCTATTAAGTCTGATTTTGCTAAAGATGGATCTCCTTTTGTCTTCAAAGAGAAAATAATTTATTACGTTAGTTATTCCATGGGATCTCGTGTGTGTGTGTGTGTGTGTGTGTGTGTGTGTGTGTGTGTGTGTGTGTGTTTACTCGTGGAGAATCCAGAGCCTTGCACATGTTAGGCAAGGGTTCTACTATTAAATTCGTCCTGGTCTCCCGTGAGAGGTGTGGTTGGATTGAAAATAGGAAAGCCATAGAAACTGCCCAGGGGATAGTGGCCCTGGGGAAAGACCTTCCTCACCTGTTCCTACGCTCTTGTCCTTTGTACGTCAGCATCTGTAGGAGAAATGACTTACACGAATTGTCTCTCTGCTGCTTTCTGCCTATTGGAGGCAGGAGTTTACCCAAATTGTATAAGTAAAGACATTTCTGGGTCATTCTCAAACATTTATAATAGAGCCCATGCTGAGGAGAAAGTTGGAAGATGGGTTCAAAGCTACTGTCAAGAGAGGGACCATTTAGATGAAGAAAGGATTCGTGAGAGGTGCCTGGTGCTTGAGGGAAGGAAGAATCAGTCGGAGGGATGGAAGAGGAAAGTTAGGACTAACCTGAAGAAGTCCCCTGTGAACAGAGAGCAGAGAAGGCTCCCTGCTTAGCTGAACCATCCACTGGGGGCTAAAGAGAGCAGGCAAAAGCGTGAAGAGCTCACAGCAAGACCTGTAACTGCCACTGTGGGAAGAGATAGGTGTGAGGCATCAGAAGAGGTATATGACACCAGGAAGAACTTGAATGGGAAACCATGAACCCCACTGGGCAAAATCCACCTTCTGCTTGGAACCTAGGGAAGCTGCTCAGTGTGGCTGAATGAATGTGGTGTCTGGGAATCGCTGCAGACACCTCACTATTGAGAAACCATTTTCTCCCAACCTTTCCATGGCATTCTTCATTTCTGGTCCATGGCCAACCATTGAGTCCCAAGTTTTGATTGAAAAAGGATGCTCGCTCTAGGGAAATGAGGAGGTGAAGAGAGTCATAACAACGAGGAGGAGTCACAGGGTATTGGGAGGTGATGACAGAGTTATATTTGTATGAGACAAGAACATCCCACTGTGGGTACGCGTGTATGAACCTGCATACCCTCCAACCCCCTTACACTCTATTTTGTTGTTGTTATTTGTTATTTTTTAAGCTCGGTCACATCTGGCAGCACTTAGTCTCTCTCCCTAAGCTAATGCTTTGAAACACTGAGACAACCTGGTGTCACTAATCGTCACCAGCTGTATCTAGATTTTAAAACCTGTTATTAATCTCAGAGCTGGATGTTGCTTATTAACCAAAGACAGCTTATTAATTATTTACAGGTATGTGGCGATGATCAGAGTTGGGCCGCCAGAGATGCTGCCTTGGTGGCTAAGGATATGCAGGCTTTTTACAAAAAAAAAAAAAAGTACTAGAATGTGAGAGAGGACCTCCCAGACACAAAAGGAAAAGGGGATGGGAGAAAGAACACATACCGTATGCTGAGGTTCAACACACTGTCCTGCTGAACTGTCTTAGAAAATGCACAGAAAAGGAGAGAATGTTGCTAATGCCAGAAGAAATCCAAACCTCTGATAGTAACTCTAGAGCAAGGAGTCCTATGGCTCCCTACACTGAGTCTGAGGGTGCCCACGCGGTAGTATGTGAGTATCCTTGAAGCTGGGCAGTTTTAGGGTTTCACTCTTTTGGAGTGTCCTCTTTATAGTCTAATAATGCAGGCATCACTTTTAAATACCCCTGTTAAAGGGCATATGAGCCAAGCTGTAGGCCAGCAAAACATGGCTAGCTTCCCAAAAAGTGACCCTGGGGCTCAAAAGTAGGGTCCATGATGATCCTTTCCAAGCTGAGCTCGGGAATGGCCACCTTCTAGAAACCCTCACCAGAAGGCAGGAGTTTCAGTCCTTGGAGTTCATCTTTCCAGAAAAGTGGTCTGAATGTGTGGAGGATTGGAGAGTTCACAAGAGACGAGGAAGATTCTGGTAGAAATGGAAGGTGAAACCCAGAACTTGGGACATGCAGACACATGAACACCACATACATGTGAGCACCTCGTGCATATGAGCACAGCATACATGTGCATGCACACGTATAGTGTGCATTACCATATCAGAATATGAATGGATATTTGTGGAGAAATAAACACAATCATGGGGGCACTCATCTAACCAAAAAATTCTCAAGTTTGACTTCTCAGATTACAGTAGAAACGTATGGTCATTTAGGGGAAATAATAAAAGTATGAAGGAGAAAATAATCCCATCACCAAGAGAAACATTTCCCACTTTGTATTTGGCAAATAGAGAGTTCTTTATTTTTCAAGATTGGAATCCTACTGAATACATTGTTTTACTTGCATTATGGATATGCTGTTCCCTGTTTTAAGGTAAGAATGCACAGCAAATGTTTCCCTACATTTCCATATATCCAACTGGACCATCATCAGACGGACACGTTTCCTCACAGGTTAGCTTGACGTTATAAGTAAAAATGATTCTATCTCTAGTTAGGTTGATGGAGTCCTAATCTAGAATCCTGACCCTGGGGCTCCCGGTGTCAGGGTTAGCCACTCGTTACAAGCAGAAGCAATGGCGAAAAGGCAGGAAAGGGTTTTAATCAGCAGAGCTATGTGGGGAAGATGGATAAGAGTAAGAGGCGAGTCTCAAATGGAGGCCATGGCCCAAAGGAACCAGAAGGGTTGAGGAAGCTGTTTATCGGGGATCTGAGCTTTGGGATCAACAGCTTAAAAGGGCATTTGAGAAATGGAGCATGCTTGCAGACTGTGTGGTGATGAGAGATCCCCAAACACAATGTCCCAGGGGCTTTGGTTTTGTGACTTACTCGTGTATTGAAGAGGTGGTTACTGTGATATGTACTCGGTCACACAGGTTGATGGGCGTGTGCTGGAACCAAAGACAGCCATTTCTAGGAGGGATGTTCTGTAAAGCCTGGTGCCCTTCCGACAGTGAAGAAAATGTTTGCTAGTGGTGTTAAAGAAGATACAGAAGAATAGAATCTGAGAGGCTACTTTGAAAAGTATGGCGATATTGAAGCCATAGAAGTTCTGGAAGACAGGCCGAGTAGAAAAAAGAAGGTTTGCTTTTGTAACTTCGGATGATCATGACACAGCTGATAATGTTGTTTAAAATGCCGGAGAGGCCGGGCAGTGGTGGCGCACGCCTTTAATCCCAACACTTGGGAGGCAGAGGCAGGCGGATCTTTGTGAGTTCAAAGACCAGCCTGGTCTACAAGAGCTAGTTCCAGCGCAGGCTCCAAAGCCACAGAGAAACCCTGTCTCAAAAAACCAAAAATAAAATAAAATGCCAGAGAGGTCAATTCCAAACTATAATGACTTTGGAAGTAAAAATGGACAGAAGCAATCAAACTATGAACCCACAAAGCAGGGGCAGTTGTGAGAAAAGCTCAGGCAGACCCTATGGTGGTGGCTATGAATCTGGTGGAGGAAGTGGTGGGTATGGGTAACAGAAGGGTTGAAAAATAGCACAAAGGGCTACATTTCGAGGAGTTGTCAGGAAAGCTGCGAGTTACCCTGAGACCGTTGTCCCTGTACTGTAAAAATGTGCCACAGAAGGAACAGTGATGCCAGGTCAGCAAAGTTACTGCAGTTTGAATGAGAAATTCTTCTTCTAAGAACTGTCACATATAGTGGGTATATAGCCACGATTTGAAAAATTTACAACTATTTATCCATGCAGTGCATTATCAATTAGATAACTGTGGCAGTTGTACCAGAGATAAAAAAAAAATTAAGGATTTTTTAACTTAAAAAGATTAAGCATCTTTGCTTATCCTCCCAATTTTTGACAAGATAATTCCAATTATAAAATAATGGCAGAAATTCACTGACCCATTTCAGGGCTGTTTCTCCTTTGCACCTGATGCACACTCAGGCCATATTGTCACAGGGACACAGTACAACATCTTTTCTTAAAGATTTTTTTAGTGTGTGTTAATGTATTTGTTTATAGTGAATATGTGTATATGTGAGTGTGTGTGTGTGTGCGTGTGTGTGTGTGTGTGTATGCATGTGTATAGGTCAGAGGCCAATGTCTGGTATCTTCCTTGATGCTATCTGCATATATGATGCAAAGTCTCTCCTGAGCTGAGAACTCACTGATTGCCTAGATTGGCTAGTTAGCAAGTTTCAGGCTCCACCATCTCTGCACCCTCCAGGGCTAGGATTATAGATGCCTGCTACCATACCCAGCTTTGAGTGGATTCTGGACATCTGTATACAGGACCTTTTGCTTATGTGGCAAGTGCTTTACTGGATGAACCATCTCTTCAGCCCTAATACATCGTTTTTTACTTTCTAAATATTTATTGTTATTTTGCAGTTATGTGTATATCTCTGTGAGGATTATGGGAGCTGTCTTTGGAATTCAGAAGAAGACATTGGATCCCCCAGCACTGGAGTTACAAGCTGTCATGAGTGGAACTATATGGGTGCTGGTGATTGAACTTGGGTCCTCTGTCCTTTACAGGAGCAGCAAGTGGCCTTTACCACTGAGCCATCTCTCTAACCCCCTTCATTTTTTCTTCATTATTGGCTGATAACTACACTTGCAAGGTACAGATCCTTCTGATAATATAGACTTGGTGTTTTTCATGGTTATATTAAATTACAACAGAGGTCTTCCAAAGATCCTGGCTCTTTAATATGCCTTCTGTTCTTCTTATCTGATCTGATGAAATTTTAAATTTCCTTGTCAAAATAAAGAAAGAAAGAAAGAAAGAAAGAAAGAAAAAAGGAAAGAAGGAAAAAGAGGAAGGAAGGTCACCTCCAAACAAGAAAAGAAATGGTTTATTCCCGGAACAGTCCAACAGAACTCTAATGACAAAGAAACAAGAAACTGCCTACAATTCCTACGAATTTTCAAGTTTTTATTTTTAGAAAGATATGCCTAAAATACACTCCAAAGAGCTCAGACAACAAAAAGCAAAAAGAACAAAGTCCCCTGTGTGTGTTTGGGAAGACGACTCAGCAGATGTCTTATGCTACAGGTCTGTGAATTCAAATACTCTCTTCCTGGTTTCACCGGGTCATGGGACTTAGATAACGCGACAGCCAAAGTGGAAAGATAAAACAGCAGTCTCTGGAATAACAAAAATCCTAACAGCTGTGTGGGCTCATTCAGTCTTTCCATCCAGTGTCAACTGTCTGCAAGTGGTCAGTGCCCAAAGGTTTGCTTTCTCCTACCTGGCCCAACAGAGTGTTATTGGAGCATGGGAGCAAAAGTTGCACCTTTTTTGGGAGCCCCAGGAACTAGGCTTGGTCTCTGGTTCCAATGTGCCAAGTGAAAGGATAAGGAGTGTTGAGAGGCAGAGAAAAGAGATGTAATCAATGTGGCCATGTTCAGAGTAACGGATAAAGGGGTCCAGTGACCCCAAGTTTCTTTAAGGGACTAGTGAGATCACTGAGGTTTTTTACAAAAAGGGAAACAGGAGGGTTTTTTTTTTTGGTGTATGTTCAGTGGACGGAGAGGTGATCTTTTGGGGTACGGTGTCTGACTGGTTCTTAACTCTCTGCTAGTTCTATAAGGACCTTGGTCCTCACTCAAAGGGAACAATTTCAATCCCACAAAATGATTCCATTTGCTCCAGCATACAACTTCACCATCATGGGTAATCACTCTTATTTGGAGGGTGGTCTGTCCTGTAAGTTGCTGTTGTTTGACAAGGTCCCTTGTCATGGAGAAGCTAATTGGTCAGTCCTGTAATTCCTGGGATTCAAGGTTACTTCAGGAGAGACAACTCTAGGAGAAATTTTTAAAAATTAAGCTAGAAAGGAACAAAGTCAGGAACTCTTCAGGCCAATCACTGGGATGCTCTTTCAGTTGGGCAATATAGCCTCTGAAGTCCCAGGACTCCTGTGTTTGTATACAGAGTTAAGTGCAGAAAAGCAATAATACACACAAAATTTAAAATAGGTGTATTTACTGGCTTTCACAGGAGGGAAATTACTTTCAAAAGGTTCAAGAAATGTTCTCAGTTTCCTGTTCATGCTTCTGACTCCCCTGACGTATTTACAGCCTGTGCAAATCACACCTCGAGTTTTCCCTCAGGCCTTTCTCTCCCCTTTCACTCACAATCCCTTGCTCTTTCTGTGCATTGCTAAGGTAGCTTTTTCCTTTCTTCAGGTTCTGGCTCTCCAGATAACTCAAAAGACATGGCCTATGCTGCCATCTGCATCTCAGGAGAGAAGAATGGCACATGGACACCTTGTTCTCCTGGCCTGGGTGGTCCAGCATACTTAATGCTATCTCAGATGAACGGAGGTCCTTATCCCTGATGGGACCATCTGAGCAGTGGGCATCACAGAAAAACACAGGGCTTTTCTACTCTTGGATTCTATGTCACTTTTTCTTCTTACCCTCTTCCCCCCAAGCTTAGCTTGGAAGAAAACAGATGTGACATTGTTCACATCAGAGGAAATGAGAAAAGGACAGGACCAAGACACTGGCAACAGAAGGTGAGGCTGGCAATACTCTGCTGGTCCTTTCCAGTTCTCATGTTCATCTTTCCTTCTGTTCCTCTCAACAGCCTGCGGAGAAATAGTCTGCAGCCATGTGCCCACCTGTGGACTAGAAAGCACCGTCTGGTCTGCAGGGGGTACCATGCTGGGCCAATGGACTGGTTGCTGATGCAAGCACATCCCTTGCTGGGAATCTTACTGGGCTGTCTTTTCTCATTCTCCTTCTGAGATCATCGTGTTGTGTTATATACAAGTCCTGTAGCTTCACCGCACCTCCCCTTTCCTTTCTTCATAAAATGAAGCTAACAATTTTACGATCGTGGAGTGATTGTAGGGACTGAACGAGATTCTCTTAAATGTAAATCACCCTGCATAGTGCCGCCATGCAGCAGGAATCTACCAGTGTTTGCTTCAGGCTTGCTGGAGAGGAAATGTTCCTTATCAGCCACTGTACTGTAATCACTGTCCTGAAAATAAGACCTTCAACACCACCCTAAGCCCACCACCCCTTTATACACCAAATACTTAGTCTTTCAGCCCCGGTTGCTGGTAGAAGGCCAGCATCTCTGACACTGCATGAACTTTGTGGCTGGCCTTTCAGAGCCCCTGGAACACTGAGCTAATGGATTCAATGAATAAGGCAGAGAATAAATCGAAGGAGAAAGAAGGAGAGCGCACCACGTAGGCGGATATATCCCTCCTTTCACTTATTTTCTTTAAAATGTCTGTTGTGGAGTGTGTCAGCCCATCCAAGAGAAGAAAATGAGAGATTGGGTGGGTATCTTTTCTTATCTTTCTCTGTGTGGAAGCTCAGAGGCATAAGCACTGATGGAAACACGCGAGTGGTACTCTATGCGTTGCTTGGAGGCTGCATTCTCTTTGGCTCAGAGCTCATTACAGTTGTCTATCCATATCGATAATTATGAAGCATCCTTCATAGCTGCAAATGATCCCATCTCATTGATATCTCTAATTTATTGCTCGTATGCCTGGATGTTTAGGTGTTGCACTAGCTGCTTTTCTTACTCCCGCGACAAAGGATCTGACAAAAGCCCCCTAAGGAAGGACGGTTTATTTGGTCATAGTTTGAGGATATTGTGCACCATGGCAGGGAAGTCTTGGGGCAACCAATCACATGCAACCACAGTCAGGATGCAGAGACAACATGGCTGCTCAGCTCACTCTCTTCCTTTTGCTCAGTGAGAGCACTGCCCATCAACAGTACCTCCCACATTCAGGGGGTCCTCCCACTTTGGTTAAGCCTTTCTGAAAAAAAAAAAAAACCATATGGACATATTCCAAGTGTGTTTCCAGGGCGATTCTAAATTCAGTTATGGCTGACAGTAAAGGTTAGCCATCACAGGTGCTTTACAGCTATTTGTTATCAATTATAAATACTTTATTAAATATCTTTGTTTATGTATCTTAAACGTGGCCAGTTCTCTGTAGGGTAAATTCCTAGATAAGGCTACTGAGTCAAAGACACCGCCTTCCAGAAAAGAGGTAATCATATTCGGTTCCATCTCAAGTATAGGGGAACCCCCCCCCCGTTATCGCTGTCCCACTTTAAATGTGCAGCTTAAATGGAAACATTTACTCTTACCACACACATCTACATTCTTTCTTAATATTTGCAGTAGTTCTTTTAGCCCTTTTCATTTCGAATTAATTCTACTATATCCTGTCCTCTTTTCACATGCTTAGCTGATGTTTTGATTTCAAACTTTAACAAAAATTTTTTTAAATATATTTTGTATTTCTCTTTTCATTCAACAGGGACATCCAAGTGTACAGAGAGAATAATCTCAGAAACACAAAACATTTCCTAATCTATCATATAGTGCACAGTGTAGACACTGGAGCAGCCATGGCATTAAGTCGGATGATGTCTTGGCTCTGATGGAATTATATGCTTATTCGTGGTAGGGGGAGTACCTTAGGTTCCAACCATTTATTAGCAGCAAACTGTGAAGGAAAAACGGGCTGATGTGTTGACCCTGTGAAAGGAGTAACAGTTTCTAATTTCCACGTACTCTCTGTGGCATGTGATACGTTTCAGAAACTCACTTAAAATTGAGAAAATAAGCCGTTCCTTAAGTAACACAAAACAGCTCATTTATGAATCTGAGAACTATAGAGAACATTAACCTTGTCTGACTACCTTCAGATCAACACACATATACACATACAAACACACACAGACCACATACAGACACAGACACACACCATCCCACACCCACACCACACAGTCATACCATACCATACATACACAAACCACAAACACACACAGACACAGACACACACCACCCCACACCCACACCACAGTCATACCATACCATACATACACAAACCACAAACACACACAGACACAGACACACACCACCCCACACCCGCACCACACAATCATACCATACCATACATACACAAAACACACACACACACACACACACACACACACACACTACACCACACCACACACGTTTTCTCTGACTTCACTATGGAAGAATCTACATGAAAGACACTGATTGAACCACCTTTCTTGTACCACATTTGTCCCATGAGGCATGGATTTCTACTTAGTAGTTGCCATGTAAAATTGATACATGTAAATTTGTTTGATACATCAGTTGACAAAAAAGCCCACTGAAATTTAGGGGTGGAGAGAGAGGAGGTCCAAGATTGTAGCACAGCTTCTGCTCAGCTCTCATGAAGCCCTTTGGTGAATGACATTACAATACCCAGGATTATGTGTGGAAGAAGTCTATCTTGTGGTAGATGGAGAGCCAGACTCCCCTCTATAATGACCTACTCTCAAGGGAATGAACAAGAGTCTCCCAAGAATGACTAATCCTTTCAGAGGGCAATCCCCAGTGATCTACATAACTCCCACAGGGCGCTCCCTGTGAACAGTCAAAGTCCAGTACTTCTTAATTCTGCCTCATAGAAGCCCGGGCTACCAACACAAACCTTTGGGAGACCTGCTTGTAAGATATTCAAACCCACAGATATAAACTAACCAAGAAAGAAGATGAGACCATGGCAATGGGTGCCAGGTAATAAAAGAGAGGCAGGACAGACAGCAATGGGGAAGATGTGGGACACCTCTTCAGACGGAAAGGACAGGAAATATGTGATGAAGGCAGCAGTGAAAAGACCAGGAAGGAATGTTCTAGACAAAACAAGAGGAAGTCTGGTTGAGGCAGGGAAGGTCTGTGATGTTCCAGGCACTGTAAGGAGACACAAGGCTAGCTGGACAGCAGTTCACAGGAAAGAGCGGTCAGAGTCTGGGCGATGTGCGCCCAGATAAGAAGGCTGTGCTTCCTTACAAACCCAGTGGAAACTCATTGCAAAATTCCAAGCAATAAGGTTGAAATTTCGTTCTTTAAAGGAATTCTTGTGGAAATTAAATCGTATGAGAGTATAAACAACTAGCTGCAGAATGATCTCATTTTTATATTAAATCATACAGAACTCTAATAATCCAATGATGTAATCATAAAAATCAATCTCAAAGATACACATATATGTGTATATTAGAGTACAAAATAATAATATATATATATATATATATATATATATAATAGAGTACAAAAAAAACCCCACTCTCAAAACTAAGGTAAATTACTTGTGAAGATCTCTGGTGTTAGAGTCTGTAAAATCCTCTCTTTAAAAAAAATACTTGGTTAAAGGCCTTTCTTTCTTTCTAGAAAAGAAAAATCAGATTTGTCCTTCTGGGAGAAAAAAGTTTGGCACAGGTTCTAAACAAACATAGTAAAACCATATTCTTTAATCTTCTTAGACTCATAAATGAGCTGTTTTGTGTTACTTAAGGAACGGCTTATTTTCTCAATTTTAAGTGAGTTTCTGAAACGTATCACATGCCACAGAGAGTACGTGGAAATTAGAAACTGTTACTCCTTTAACAGGGTCAACACACCAGCCCATTTTTCCTTCACAGTTTGCTGCTAATAAATGGT
>JAQHUG010000024.1:12586910-12614708 GCA_028555095.1 Dicrostonyx torquatus
TTAAAATACAAGTAACAAATCTTTACAAGGTACAAGACCATTGTTTCACAGCAGGTAGAGATTGAGGGAGGTTAGAAGAACCAGCATCTGCTTTGATATGTTAATGGGTACCTCGGTTACCCATTTGTCCAGGTGTTAGGGACACCTGTAACCTTGCTTTCAAGGAAAAATAAGGTGGGTGATGTGTGAGCAGGTCGGAGTTGCTTTCAGCCAACACACATTTGACTCAATATAGAGAAATGGAGCCATTTCTTTTCCAAGTCATTGTTTCCCGGAGTGAACCACTGGTGGTAGAATTTTTGCATGCAGGCAGGCTGAATTCCCTTGTTCTCTAGGCTCTCATATGTGGCTCACGCCCCTGCAGATTCAGTGTGGGCATCTTTGGTCATGAATTTTCAAGGCTAAATGTTCCAGCAGTCAGAGCCTTAATAAGGTGTTTTGTGTTACTGTGACTCTCCGAGATAAATGTTCCCACCTCCTCTTTATTTAGGTTCCAAATCTTCATGGGAGATCAGAAACTTTCCATCTCTTAGAACCCTAAAGATTTGGAGGTGGCATTTCTCCTGTGTCACCTAGGTCCACGTTGGCAGCCTTCTATTACCACAGGCACGTGTGAAATTCTGCAAACAAAGCTAATTTCCAAGCCCTGGCAAGACAGACATTTATTTAATGCAGGTGAAGAGACACTTACTCACAGGCTGTCAGTCATTGTAGAAACTCTTGTGGGGGATTCTAAGATCAGATTATTAGAAACCTTCCGGGCATGGGAGTAGGGCCATCCCCCACCCGTTCCTAAAATAATTCTCAGCACAAATTTTCCTTTCGGATCAGAAAGAAAAACTGCAACCCCCTCCCCCCAGGTCACATGTCTCTGACTCTAGCAAGCTTGTACTGGTGTTTACATGGCTCTGCTCTGGCCCATCCACAGCACCAGAATTCTGCCCACTCAAGCCAGGGCACACTCTCTGTGCAGGTTGTGGTGGTCTCCAGCTTCCCACTGCCATTACCCTCCGGACTCACTTCCTTACCTTCTAAAGGCAGCTTTGCCACATTCATTAACATTTCTGAAATGCCTGAAGAGAAACAGCCAAGACCATATTCCAGAACTGAGCCTTTCCCTTCCTTTAAGCCTTAATTGCAGTCTGCATGGGGGAAAGGGCAGGGTAGAATTTTTTCTCTCTTCTAGGACCTGAGGTGTCACCCCCCCACCCCGCACTCTACTATGTGGCCCCCATCTGCACCAGTGGTGGTGTGCTTCACTGCTTCATGTCTTAATTAATTTAATTAAGAGTTAATTTAACCCCTCTGCCTTCACCAGTCTCTCCTCCTTCTCGCTTTCTGAAGACATGCTGTCATGTTCAATTTTTTTATTTTTAAAGCTCTTCTCACACTTTTGAATTATCAGTTTAGTTACAGGGTTCTCTCTCCCAATAGGTAACTTCAAGCCTCTTCTGTACCCTGTGAACCTGGGAGAAGCGAAATGTACAGTTCTCTTGGCCACTGCGTAGGAACCATCACATAGACTCCTGTTAAGCACCACTTATTGGTAAGAAAGTTCATATTTCTTTAAGAAAATGAAAGGGTCTTGCAAGGACATGCACTAATTGTCTCAACACTTCCTTCGGTGGTCACATGTTTTTCAAGCTGATCAGTGTAATCCTTCCCTGAAGAAATGGTCAAAGCTAGCTATTGTGGCCGAACGGTTCCTGCTGGCCAGCCTGAAAGAGCATCTTTGGGGAACGGAAGGAGAATGGAGCTAGTGCTCTCTGCCTATGTGGTGCACGTCTATCCCAGCCCTGTGGAGCGTTCTCTCTCTACCGTGATGACATCCACAGAGTTCAGCAGTCAAGTCATCAACAATGAGTGTACAGCGGGGCGCGGAGGGGGGGAGGGGAAGAGAAACAAAGACAGAGGAGGAGGCCACACAGAAAACTCAGTTCCAGAGGCCGAGGAGATACCCTCGAATCACATGAGACAGAATGAAATCGGTGGGGCTGCAGGCCCAGGCTGCTCTGGTGTTGAAACGGTTCTGCATGGAGGAAGGGAGGATGAGGGCAAGAGTTTTCCCAGAAGAGGTTTTTGAGGGAAAGTACAGCCTCAGGCAGGCCGTGGAGCCCATTGACAGTATTGTTGCAGATACAGAGATAACTGGAAGAGGGTGAGGGGGGCTTAGAACACCCTTACTAAATCAGAGTACCATAATCTTCCTCAGCTCACATCGTTAGAGAAAACACTTCAAGAATCTTAAAGGAATTGAATGGATAGTGAAGTCCTTGGAAATAATCATAATAATAATGGTCACGATAACGCGGTTATTGTTTGTGAAAGTGCAGAGGACAGCATTGTAGCTGAGGACCAGCTCACCCATTGTGCAGATGAGCTCACTAGAGTGCAGAGGTCCTTGTCTCAACCCCAGAGCTCATTAGCGGCAAAGCAGTGCTGGGCTGCTTCTGCTCCTGACCCCTTAAGTGAGATCGCTGTCACTGACATATGTCCCCTGCAGCGCCAACACATCCTGTATCTCAGAGGAGAGTAGATGGTGGTTGCAGGTGTGTCCTAACAGGTAGAGCTCAAAGCTGGGGTGTTGGGGTTGCACAGCCCACACCGTTCTGCAAACTTTCTCAGCAAGAGTAAAGCCAGTTGCGAGTGATGAGACAGACACATAAGGACTGTGTTTAAAGCCTTCTATCTTCGAATCCCCAGCCACGACCTGAGTCAGAAGCACAGGGTGCTGGGTGGGGGTCTGTTGTGCCTCAGCTGTCATCTGTCTAGCCACACACCAGCTAAGCTTCGCTCCGGAGCTTACCAGCAATCTGGTTCCAATCAGATATGTCTTGCCTGAGTAGAATAAATCACTTAGGTGATACGCTGACCAAAAAAAAAAAAAAAAAAAAAGGAACAGTCTGCATGCTTGGAAAGCTTAGGAGGATTTAAATTATGTGCTGTCACTTCAGAGAGGCTCCTCTGTCCCCACACACCACCACCTCCGAATCGCCTGTGGGAGGGAGCTGTGGAGCCTTGCGTGCAAGCTCTGCCATAACCCAAGGCTTAACATAAACTTCAGGCTCTCAGGTCATTGGGAAAGAACAGGTATATCCGGTTAGGTCTTTTGTGCTTGTCTGCACGCAAATTGAAAAGCGCAAGCGCGTGCAAAGCTAAACTCCTCGGAGCCTCTGGTTCCGGAGAAGGGAGGATGCCTTGGAATGGAATTTGTTCACGGTCTCCCCCCGACTTTTTTTTTTTCATGGAGTGAGGGCGATAGAGCTTGTTTGCGTGACATTCTTGCTCCTCTGAGAGGCTGAGGTCAGAACGGGTGGGATGTGAAAGTGGACCTGGTGCCAGACAGCCTGCTGGGCAGGAGGGCTGCAGAGAACCAGGGGTCAGGGCTTCGAAAGGGCATGGTTTTATGGGGGAGGAGACAGGGGTGCAGAACTTCAGCTGGTGTCAACAGTGCCAAGTTGGCTTGGTCCTGAATGGAATGCACGGATAGAGGTGGGTTGGGAAGGGTGTGAAAGAACTCCCGAACCTTGGGGGACCATGTCCTGAAGGCTGTGGTTGCCTCAGTTCCCCATTTCTCCTCCTCCCCTAAGTCTGTCCTGTCTCTGGAGCCTTTCATCTCTGAGCCCTCCAGGAGGATGTCTACACTAGGAGCAGGGTCCGCTCTGTCTTCATGCTCTCTCTAATGGGAAGCAGGAACACTGCTCTAGCGGTGACAATAGCCTTCTGTCTCAAGAGGAGATGTGCATTTGGCCCTCCCGTAGTGACATTTCCACTGTCATCAATTTTCCCACTTAGTATGGTTAAGCAGCAGGAGAGTTCTTGGAACCTGGTAGATCTGAAGCCAAATTCCAGGTCAGCCACAATAGAGACTTGTGATTTTGATGGATAACTTCACATTTTCCTGCCTTGCTCTGTTTCTCTATAAAAGGGGGATTAGGATAATAGCTATCTCCAGCAGTTGATTGTGAGGGATTAAAGTAAAAGATTTATATCAAGCGCTTGGCACACCACCTGACTCAAAGTGCTCAGTCTATAGTAGTGCTTAACATGTTATTAGTAATATATTATTATTGTTACCCTTAGTATTATTGGCATAACTGCCATCCAAGATGCCACTGCAGTTTAAGGCTTTGGCTTGATGCGTGCTGATCCCAATATGAGAGTACCCACTTCTCCTGAGCTAAGTTTCCCCAGCCCACTTGGTACCTCTGGGCTCAGAGCAACTTAGATTTGCGAACTAGATCTCTCTATTTTCTTCCTTGCCCTTCCTGGTCTTAGAGGCCATCAGTCAGATGGGTGGTTGTCATGGGAAGTTGTCATCTTTCTGGCCAGACCCCTGCTGGGACTCCTCTTGAGGTGCTGCCTGAATGTACCCACACTTGTCTTTGGGGCTTGTCTCAGAACGTCAGTATTTGGGACATCACTCCTTTGAGAGCCACTATTGTGCCGGGCAACTTTCTACATCACAAAAAAATCAGACTGTTTGAGGCAGGGGTCCCCAAAGGGTGGTCTAGGAGCCCCATGTCTCTGAGGCCCTCTTTTTTGAGGGGCTCATCAAATTGAAACTATGGTTATATCTTTTGCCTATCTCACTCTTACCCTGAGGTTCCCCAGGGATCTCCGTGATATTTGACATCATTAGAGATTGGATGAGAAACAGGAGAATCCAGCTGTTTTCTGTTAAATTGAAAATTAAAGAGATTTATAAAAACACAAAGTAATGGCCTCCTGACTAAATATTTTGGTTTTGGAAAACATAATTATTTCCTTAAAAGATTTGTATTACCATGCACTATCTTTATTGTTTTTAATGGACTAATGTGTAAATATTTTTAATTTTTAAGCCTTCATTTCTAAAACTGTAAATATTGATATTTATAAGTTATAATATTGAATTATAACTCAAGATAAACAATAGTTCCTTGGACTCTATAGTAATTTTTCAGAGTATGAAGAGGTCCTGAAAGAATAATGTTAGAGAAATATTGAGCTAAGCTTTTGGCACCATGACCCATGAAGTCATGGTTTTGCTTGTCTCCTCCCGGATAAATCTGCCACCTCTGGGGACTGGAAGAGTGTGAATTTTATGAGGATTTCAATATAATGGGTTTGAGTGTAGCAGATCTAGCTATGAAGCCTTCATTTTAGATTCATGCCAACACTCTCATCTTCTAGCCACTGTTTTAAAGGAAGCTTTGTAACGCTCATTCAAGGTTTGCCTGAAAATTAGACATTAAGTTGTACCAGCAAAAGACTAAGGATATCCCAGGTCGGGAGAGGAGGGGAGAGCTTGACTCACATTTGCCACTGGAACAAAGATGGTTGCCTTTTGGGATCTTAGGTTCCTGTAGGGAGTCACCTTATCTGGCCATGGAGGGCACTTGTATGGCCCAGATCCTTAACAGACTTATGAGAGAAGCCAATATGTGGTGCAAGGTTGGGAGGGAGAGGCTTGCCAAGTCTTGGTGGT
The DNA here is from genome assembly GCA_028555095.1 of Dicrostonyx torquatus. Taxonomy (NCBI): domain Eukaryota; kingdom Metazoa; phylum Chordata; class Mammalia; order Rodentia; family Cricetidae; genus Dicrostonyx; species Dicrostonyx torquatus. The sequence goes on from JAQHUG010000024.1 coordinate 12,592,381, forward strand.
TAACAGTAAGTCAATGACTGTTTGTTTACTGGTATAGTAATGGTGGCCTTTGGAATCTGCTTACCTGAGTTCAAGTCTCATCCCCTGCTATGATGTGGATGTGGACTGTACCTTGAAAGTTCATCCTCTCAAAGCTTGATCCCAAGGATGGTAGTGTTAGTGTGGTGGAATCTTTAAGGGGTGGGGCTTAGGGAAAACTAATTAGTTCTATTTTCACAGACAGGTTGATGGCACCCTGAAGAAGTGAACCAAGTCCCACAAGAGTGGATTTGTAGATCAAAGTTGCTCCCAGCCAGTCCTTCTGCATGTAACTTTTCTGCTGCACGGTGCTCTCCCATGTTGTGATGAAGTTAGAGGATCTTTGCCAGAATGCTTTACTGTGCTATTGGGATCCTCCAGTCTCCCGACCTGCAAGTCAAATAAACCTCTTTATGTTTCCCTCCTTTGTGCATTTTGTGCTAGCAACACAAAGTCGACTGATAGCCACCTTCCTTTGTAACCCACATAACTCTCGACAAAAAAAAAAAAAAAAAAAACCCGCCGGGCGGTGGTGGCGCACACCTTTAATCCCAGCACTCGGGAGGCAGAGGCAGGTGGATCTCTGTGAGTTTGAGACCAGCCTGGGCTACAAGAGCTGGTTCCAGGACAGGCTCTAAAGCTACAGAGAAACTCTGTCTCAAAAAAACAAAAACAAAAAACCCTTTATGTATGAAATAGGCTAACACACCAATCTCTTGAGGGTGCTTCAGAGAAATATGAAGCAAGATTTAAACACAGAGTACAATGCCCATCACTTGCGGGTTCAGGGGAATCCAGTTCCTTTCCTTTCTCTGTCTCCAACTAGTTTTGTTGTTTAGGGGGATGCTAAGAGAATAGCTAGAGGAACACAAGCCACAGGCCCTGTCTTATGATTATGATTATTACATAAGAGAAACAACTTCATACTTGGGCATAGTGGCCTGTATGTAGAACTCAAAATGTTGGTGTGTGCATTCCTTGTTAAATGATGTATGCAATTTGATTTTGACCTCTTTAATCTTCTGAAGGAAACCCAGGCTAGTACTCATATAGCCTGGCAGTAAAAGAGTACAGAAATAGGTCCTCTGCTAGTGGAGAGTCCCTTATATATCCCTGTGGTAGCTCATACCCCAGAGAGTCCACTGGGTTGTGGCTGGACCTTGGAGAACTCCAGGCACAGGCACATCCTTACTGCATGAGGCATCCCTGAAATAGGAGAGTGAGAATCGAAAGGATGCCCCAGCCAGCCCCAAGCAGGTCACCAGTGCCAGGTTGTCAAAGCTTGGATGCTAACAAACCCATCCCTCTTCCTGCACTTAAATTCTTAAAACAGATGACCCACCAGGGACTGACTCAGCACAAGGGGAAAAAGAAAATTGGAGGTTAGTCAGTGCCAAAGTACAAACTGTTGCTTGTAATTTCTCCAGTTTGGACTGGGAAGGCTTCTGGACACTTTCCTCCCTGGCATTTAGAAGGGAGAGCTGAAGATCACCATGCCCTACTTTCTGCTGCAGGCGCCTGTGACAGGATCATGGTATGGCTGTCATATGGGTCGTATGTCCCATGTCTGAAGTCATTTCGTCCCAGGGCTGGAAGAGAAGCAAGCAGACGAACCTTCTAGAAAGCAGTATAGTACTGCTCCCTTGGTGTCCATCCCCAGGAGGGCCCCACAGCACACCCTTGAGTTTTCACCCAGTCTGGCTCCCTCATCTTTGCTGCCAGGGACTGTTGAGCACTATCCTGGAGCCTTCTTTCACCTCTAGGCAGCAAAACACACCCATAAATGTCAACAGAGAGTCTCAGAAGGAGGGAGGCCGCATGGTCCCTCCAGGGGCTTTTGGGAGCAGAGAACGCAGCTCCCACAGAGGCAAGCCTGGGTGAGGTAAGATGGAGTAAGATAGGATGAGGAAGAAGTGCGGCAGAGCCACCAGCTGGAGTTAGTTGGTGGAAATCACAGGTTGGCCCCTGCTGCTGAGCCTGTCCACCAAGAATAGAAGTCTGGGCAAGAGCCTTTTAAAGGCAGCAGCAAATGGCCTCCCAGAGAACAGCGGTAACTGATGAGTTACCATGGGACAGGCACCAGTCTAGAAGCTTGGCATGAGCTCGCTCGTTTGTCCTCACACAGCTCTGGGAACCAGTTCCTGCTGTCACTGCCATTTTACTGACATCTAAACTGGGCCTAGAGAAACAACTTAAAGCAGGGAAGCCACTCAGCTCTACACGAAGAGCAGCATTCAGACCCTGGCAGTCTGGCTGGCACTCAGTGCATTACCTAAGAAAGATACGCAGAAACTCAGGGTTCCAAGTCTGGGCTGGCAGGAGTTGGCAGGTGGGTGAGGGGTTACTGTCCTGGCAGCTGTCACACAGAGCTGACAGACTAGGTGCCTATCCCTGTGACAGAGAATAAAGCACTCCTTCAAGACCATGGTTTACAGCTCAAAAATAAAAACTTAGGGGGCTGGAGAGATGGCTCAGTGGTTAAGAGCATTGCCTGCTCTTCCAAAGGTCCTAAGTTCAATTCCCGGCAACCACATGGTTGCTCATTACCTCCTCTGTAATGAGGTCTGGTGCCCTCTTCTGACCTGCAGGCATGCACACAGACAGAATATTGTATACATAATAAATAAACAAATATAAAAAAGAAGGAAAAAAATAAAAACTTAGTAGGAGTAGGCATAATACTGATACCACTACTGCTACTGGTTGATTTTTATTGAGAGTTCATTTTGTCATGCACTATACTAATTGATTTTCTCATTCACTCCTCATGACCACTTATCGTGGTTAGGATATTATTTTTTTAGACTCTAACCTTAACCCTAAACTGGTGAAACTCAGGCTCAGAAATGCTTAACAGACCTAAAGTCACTATTTATATAAAGAACCCAGCCTTAGACCCACGAGTACCAACCTCTCCTGATAAGTGGTGTGCTGGATGTATGGCTTCCAGTCTCCTGTAAAGCATTAGAAGATCTTGGAAGGCATCTGGGCCTGAGCCTGGGGTGCATGTGAAGAACTGTAATTATTTTAGAGCGGGTCTGTGTGGGGTGCTGCTGTTTCTCTCCCCAGACTCCGGGAAGCCTCCCTTTAGGATGAGGAGATCTGGAATCCCCCCTTCTATTGTTTCACTGTCTTGAACCTGGGGTTTCCCTCATTTGTCAGGAGGGAAAGATCTTCTGAAACCAAGCACACATCTCCTTTGAAATAAGAATGAGTTTGGAAGACAGATGATATTTGTAACTTTGTGTCCCGCGTTTGCAGAGCTAAGTTAAAGTAACAGGACTCTGTAGGAGGAGCAGTGAGTGCTCTCGCCACACGCTACCTAGGAAAAAACTCAAGAGTTGTGGGCATGCACCTAGCAGGCCTTTGCAAGAGGTAATGGGGTGAAGTTATTCTGTATGTCTGGGTGAGCTTCAACACTTGCGCATACCTACAGAAGCAGAAGTAAAAGCAAACTCGCTGAAGTGGAGTCAACAGTATCAAAGTCAAGGACAGCACAAATGATCACCTAAGTCATCACTTAGGGTTAAATTGTGTCAGAACTTGTCTCCAGGGTCCTCTAAAAGCAGCAGCTCTACATCTTCCTTTGAGGTCAACACTGTTCAGCTGGAAAAGGTCACCAAATAGTAATAATCTGAATAAGATCTATTCATATCAAATATATGCACATATGTAGAAGGTCCAGGGTTTCTACATCTGGGGTCTGGGAAGCAGTGAGAGTAGTCCATCTTTCCAGTTGTTCTGTGTCATCTTGGTTGGCTCTTGTGGCAAGAATCCACTTATGGACTGTGCAGGCATGCTTTAAGAATGTGTTTCTGGGGCTGGGGTGACACTTACAACCAGCTGGATTCCCAGGTCCGGGTGATCCAATGCCCTCTTCTGACACACATGCATATACACAGAAATAAAAAGTTTTAAATGTTTTATCTCATAAAAACAGACAATAATAAAATGTGTATAATATTGTGATCATAGGATATTGTAAGTGCAGAGTACAGTGCAAACCATGGCCCAAAGATCATTGTCTTGAAAAAAATCAAGAGAAGGCCACAGTCACCTGGCCATAGACAAATGCTTTTACTAGCTCTTCAAATGCTTTTACTGTCCTGAGATAGTCTTCATTTTTCAAGGTTGACAAAAGCATAAATATGGTTTTTCTAAACAGATATAATAACAAGCTTCCTTCTAAATACTTATCGTAATAACCATGGCTGCATGCAGCCTCTTGTCCCTCATCAGGGATGCTTCATTTTGCAGGAGATAGTAGATACTAAAGACTGTCATTCTCTGCCCCTTACCAGTCATAAGTGTCTGTGGAGTGCTCAGCCGTAAATGCCTGTATCACACCAGCTCCCTCCAAGGCTCAGGGAACACCAGAGAAGGGGTAGGGAGAGTCTAAAAACTACATTACTTATTAGCTTACTAGGAAGGCTGCTGCAAAACAATGTGTTCTGGATAGAACAGGGACTGTTGAACTTTTGTTGAAATCACAGCAGCTGTGGTTTGCCTGTACACAAGATGAAGCCAATTAACATTGCAGCACGGACGTGGCTGGGACTCTCTCTCTCTTTTTAAACTTGCATTGATTCTTTGTGGATTTCACATCATGCATTCTGATTCCACTCATCAGCCCTCTGCCCTTGCAACACCCCCAAACAAAAAGAAATTTTAAAAGAAAACCAAAAAAAAGCAAAGAAACAGAAAGAAAAACTAAACAGAGAGAGGGAGAGAGGGAGAGGGAATGAGAGAGAGAGAGAGAGAGAGAGAGAGAGAAGAATCTTGCACTGGAAGCTGTAGTGTGGCCCGTTGATTCACACAGTTTACCCTTTAGTCCATTCATCTTTTCTTGAAAGTGTTCATTGCCACAAGTCATTGGTCTGTCTTGAAGCCTCTGGCTTCTGGCTTCGGACATACCACCAACAATGGGCTGTCATTGGGGCTCCTCTTGGATATCCTGCTGTCCTGTGTCATGGAGATCCTGCTGTTTTGAATCTGTAGGCTGTTCCCCTTCACATGCTCCAACATTCATAGATTCGGTGGATGTTGGGGTGGAACAACTCTTAGCCCTGGTTCTGGGCTAGGTCGGTCAGCCTGCCAGCTTTCCCTCATTGTCACTAACGGTGAGCAAGCTCTCCATCACTGCCTGGCTCTGGGGTCACAAGAGTGGGAGAGCTGGCCCTGAGCCTCACTAGCTATAGCCCACAAGACAGTGGGCTCTGCACCCATCTGAACAGTTGGACTGCACACTAGAACTGACCCTGCTGTTGAGGACATGGGTGAGCCAGCCTTGGGGGTGTGAGAGCAACAGAGCTGACCTCCCCGCTTGGGCATGGATGAGGGGATGATGCCCTTCCGCTTTGCCCCTTGCTTCCTGTGGCAGGTGAAAGGACTGGCTGGAAAGTTCTCACAAGAGTGAGAGAACTAGCCCTGCCTATCACCAGCTGCAACTCACAGGAGAGTGGTTCAGCAACCCACCTGGGCCAAACGGTAGAGCTGGCCGTGGTGATGTGAGTGTGGGTGACCTGGATCTGGAGACCTGAAAGAGGGACAACTGGCCCAGCTCCTTGCTTCAGGCTGTATTGGGTGAGGTAGGGGACACAGCAAGTGGGGACTCTTGATGTCCAAGCCCTAACTGAGCAGCTATTGGTAGACTATGGCCACTTTAGGATGAGCAGCCAGTATTCTTCAGGAGAGTGGCCCTTAGTACGCTGCCTATGCTCCTGTGGATGGCTTCATAATTATGCACAACCAGGCAGCACTAATTGGCCTCAGTGGCTTATTCAGAGAGAGGGAGGAAGGGAGGGGGAAAGAGGGAGGGAGGGAGAGAGAGATAAAGTTGGGAAGGGAATGTGAAGGATTTCAGACCAAGTTGAAGGAATGGAGTTGGGGGTTGTAGATGATAAAAATGCATTGTAACCGCGTATGAAATTCTCAAAGAACAAGTAAAAAAATAGTACATGCTTAAAAACAAACAGAGCAAAACAAAACCAAAAACCCCAAGAGTATCAACATGGCCTCCAGGGCTAGAAAATTATCCTCAAGCTGTAAGATATGTCTGGGAAGAATAAATGAAAAATTTATATTGAGAAAAATAAAATCTTAGTTGAAAATGGACAATTCACGTCTGCGCCAGCTCTCAGGTGCAGTCTCACTAGGTGAGGGTGCTTCTTGATCACAACCTCAGCGAAGTGTAACTATTCTAACTGGAGGCAGTGAGAAAGCACAAGACAACAGACCTGGGATGTGTTCAGTTCCAGGCATTTGCTTCTACAGGAGTATTAAAAACTTACATTGTCCAGGAGGCCCAGACACAGGACACAGTTCTTGAAACCAGGTTATTCAAATGTTGACTAAGGGACCAGGACATTGTTTAAGTGACGGGAGAATGGTTCAGAAGCAACATGGTGGCTCTCCTCAGTCTTGCCACTTGAAAGGTATGTTCATTCAGATGGATGTCAAAGAGTAGCTTAAGGTTTATTATACTATAACAAAGTTCATTCTGGAACTTTCTTGCTTCTGAAAAGAGCCTCTTAGTATCCAGAACTTTCTCACTAAAGAAGTGGAAAGGCCATAGCATCTTTAATAGCAGAAGGGGTGAATTCCGTTGAGGTCAAGGCCAAAAAATGCTAACATGTAATTATCCAGCTCTTATGTTCTCTCTGGGATTATGAAAGAAAAACAGCCACTTAGGTTATTTAACTACCAATTATTTTTTTCAAACCTTGGGCATGAGTACAGCTTTTTTTTTCAAGCCTGAATTTTTATCTCATTATGGAAAAAGAAGAAAACTTGGGAGAAAAAGACAGATATAATACCAAAATTAAGAGGCTAAAGGAACAAAATAAAAGCCTGGCCCTGAAGCCTGGATCTGCTGTTAGCTTTCCCGGAGCCAAATGTACATTCTGTCTTTTTTTTTTTTTAAATGGGAACGTTGTTGAAATACATATTTTCTTAGTAAGTAAGCACTTAACTTTATAAAAGGAAAACAAAAAACAATATCTCCCCCCGTTTGTCTACAGAGTTTCATGTGAGGTCAAAGGATCAGGGGGAACAGAGCCTTTATCCCTTTTTTCCTTCCCCTCAATAACCGACTTAATAAATGTTCAACTTTACTCTACATGGTGAATCTCTCTCTCTTTCGCCCGCCCGCCACCACCACATGGCTGGAACCAGCCCCCCCTTTGTTTGGGGACCTGCTGCGGGTGGTCTCAACCCCACAGCAAGCTGCTGGGACCCGCAGCAAAAGTATTTCACAGGCAGCTACAGGATCACTGCACCAACTGCTGTGTCTATGTCTTGGAACCTTGAATGGGAGATGTGAGACGGAGTCTGAGAACAAAGTCAGGATTCTGTGTGTGGATGGAAAGATGGGGTGGATTGTGGTGGCTCCTTTTCTTCCTGGTGTTTTGCCCATCTTTCTTTTTCTGATTATAAAACAAGTTCTTAACTATAGTGTGAAACCCAAATACCAGCCTGGCCTTTCAGAGTCCTTCTAGGACCTTGGAAGAGATGCTTTCTTTCTCTCAGGGTTTTCAGTGGAAGGCTGTGTGTGGCCAGCTTCCCCAGCATGTGTAAGAATTAGAAGAAAGACAATCAGCAGGACTAGAGGCAAGGAAGAGCCACTTTGCCTGGGTCCTTCCATGCTGTGAGCTGTCTTAACTAATCCTCTGAGCTGGTGCATTTTTGTCCTGTGTAAACTTCAGCTGGGTCTTGGAGTCAATACACTATAAGGCGTTTTTAAACCCCCACTTTAAACCATGCTGTAGCTTAACTGCTCTTTCTGAAAGTTAGTTGCAGGAAAGAAAAAAAGAAAGAAAAATTCAAGTTTGAGATTTCAGAGGGCAAAATCCTTCACCTTTTTTGTGTTGTTGACTAAGAGGGGATTCCTAAGTTAAGATATTAGGATCCACAGGTTGGCTGAGAAATTCTGATGTTTATCCCAAAGCCCCAACACGGATGATTGGCTAAGAGAGAACAGAACCCCATTTTGAGAAGGATCAGGAATATATATATCAGTGCTTTGACTCTATCTATCTATTTATATTTATGCTAATGTTTTAATTAAGGACTAAGTCAGCCCCTTCAGTGACATTTTTTACAAGAAAAAAAAAAGCCTGGAAGAGACTGAGACCTGGTGACGGTGCACTGTGGCCAGTCACAACGGTGTCTTGCTACTTTGATAAGAACCTATCTCCCCGACAGCATTGGTCCAACTGGTTCCTCTACTTTTTGAGATGTGTCCTAGGATAGGAGCCCAAGGACAAAATTTTGCTGTGGCAGGCAGGCATGCACACGATGATCTAAACTACATGGCATTTTTAAAACAGGAGTTCTTAGCCTTGCTTTATATTTTAAAATAGCAGTTGACTTAGTTTGAAGGCAGCTTCCACCATCTCTAATTCTGGCAGAGATGCTGTGAGATGCACTGTGCGCCAGCCAGTTGTAGATTCTGCTAACCTAGTGTGGTGGGACCTAGTGCGGTGGGAGCCTAGTGCTGGTGGCAGAGTCCCAAGTCACCAGAGTCCTGCAAAGCTGAATATCAAAAGTTGCCACAAACCTCCTGTAGAAGAGCTCATAGGGTTTGCAGGTGTCTCCAAAGAGTGCATGTGTTGCCACTTTAATTTCTCAATGTAGTGCTGGTACCTAGTGGGAACTTCTAGACACATGCTGTGTTATGGCCTCTCCTGGGTATGTTCTGCTCTAATGGACTGTGGCCATAGCTGCCCCCTTCCTTCTTCCTCTTCTCGGGAGCTGGGAGGGCGTTCCTGCCAATTGAACTTCGGTCCCAAATAAGCCTATTTTCCTCTGTAAATGGGCCAGTCTCGAGCCCTTTGTTACAACATGAGAAAAACAAACTAAGACAGACACGCTGGAGTAGTGCAGCTCTGAGAAACCACTGGTTATTATTAAAACAATGCTCTTGCCCCCCAGGCCAACTTCATATCTGGTCTGAGTACTCGACCGTGGTGTATATAAAATCTCATTCAGAAAACAGCAGAAGTTACCGAAAACACTTAGAAAAAGGCATTTTCTTAGCAGGCCGGGCATGCCATTCAAAGATGTTAGGCATTTTTTCAGATACCTTCCTTAAGTTTCTTTATAATGTACTCAGTGGTCCCAGCGTCAGCTGTGAGGCACCTCCCACTGGCCTCCCTCATAAATGTCAGTTTAAGTGTAGTAAGCGTACCTTTTCTTTGTGAGTCTTACAACCCTTGGTCATGAACAAAGAACGTCAATTTCTTCCATCTGATTAAAAAGGTATTGCATTTATTATGCATGTGCCTGTGTGTTCTGGCACAGGTGGGGAGGTCAGAGGATCACTTGTTTACGTTGGTTCTCTCCTCGTACCTTGTGGGTGCCAGGCATCTAGTTCAGGTGGTCAGGCTTGTTGGTCAGCGCGCTCAGCTATTGAGCCTCTGGCTAGCTCTTGGCTGATTAAAAAAATATATCTATATTTATATATTATATAAATTATATATGATATATTATTTATATTTAGCAAAAAAGACAACTTTGGGTATTCTTTTACTCCTTATAAACCTGTATGAGGAATTTGGAGTGGGACTTTGGGAGTTCAAATCCTGTCTCCACCTCTAGAGAACTGTGTGACTTAAGTCCCATAATCTCTCTGAATCTGTTTTTTGTAAAAGAGACAATAACACAACATTGGGAGTGGGTTATCCGGGAATCACACCAATGGCCTGGAGCTACAATTCCTGCTTGATTAATGAGAAGCAATCTATCTCTTCTACGGCTCGCCCTTTCCAGAGCCTGGCAGAAACCTTGTTCTCACAGGTGTTTTGAAAGTACGATTCTATGCCTTAACCGGTAGGAACAGGAGCAACTGTTTCCAGGACCTTGAGTCACCCTTGGGAAGCGTCCCCAGGGTCCGCAGCCCCGATTCCCGCATTTGGGAACCGGGCTGCGGGAACGAAGGTCGAGAAGCCAGCTGCGATCGAGCATCCTTCCGGCAGGCCCTGCGGGCGCAGCTGTGCGTGCGTCGCCAAGGGTGGTGGCGGCAGGCACCCCGCCCTTGGCCGCCGCCTCGGCCTGTCAGGTGGCGTGAGAAGCGCGGGAGGGGCGGCCGCGAGCAGCGCCCAGGGAGATGACTGGAGCCCTACTTCCCAGAAGCGGCGCACGCAAGGCACAGCTCCGCACGCAAGGGGGAGGTGACAGCAGAAACTTTTCAACCCGAACGTTCGCAGGCTTGCAGAGCTGCCTCCTCCTCCCACTCACCGCCCCCAAGTTTGGATCAGAGCCTGAGTGCGACCAGAGCAGTCCCGCGCGTCCAGCAGGTGGCGTGGCCCTTATCTTTTCAAAGCGGGAAGCCTACAGGCCTGAGAGCTTTGTGTGTCGCCAAAGGATGGTCCGCGCCTGGGGCGGGAGGACTGCCGCTTGCAAGGTTTCCTGATCTCGCCAGCAGAGGTGGAAAGAGATCTGTGCACACAAAAGGGCCACGACTGTAGGGCCAAATGGCTTGCAAAACCTTCAGATAAAAATAAATGCAAGACAAACCCTCTCAAACCAAGCTACCCCGGTACCTTAAAAATGACAAATTTCCTTTTCTGGCTTGGTGCCTAAGGATCATGAGCAAGGCACCAAGCTCGAGTCACCTGGAGGAGGAGGGCGTGCTCTTGGGTGCTCTCTGCTCATGCGCGCAGAGGCGTGGGAAATTCTGTCCCAAGCTCGGTTCTGGGGAAATCGTGGGGTCTTGACTGGGGGATAACTGATGACAAGCCCTTATCGCCACAGGAAAACTTTTCAAGGAGGCTTCCAACAAAACTGACAGCTACTTTTTCAGAACGGTCCGGGCACGCGGAGCGGACTTCCCATTGAACCATCCTTGGGTCACCCTGAGCGTGGACGTGAGACCTGAGAGTCCGAGTCCAAGTCCCAGACTTTCACGGCGCGCCCCGCCCCTCACGCCCCACCCCTCAGGGTCCTGTTTCCTCTCTACCCAGCCCTTAAAACCCGGGTAGAGGGATGGCGCGTGTCACCTCTGGGGTGCATTGCAGATACCGCTGCGACGCCAGCTTGAAAGTCTCCCTCAGCCTAGGATTTGACTCCAGTTTACCAACTCCTAACCCCCGCCCATCTCAACCGCAGCTCCAACTCTGTGAGAAAGCCCCGGCTTTGCAGAGCCCCAGGTGCAGTGGAGCTCGGCGAATTTGAGACACTTTTTCCTTCCTTTCCTCCAACCCAATCCAAGTTTAGGTTCTGACTGAGCCAAGAGTGGGTGCTAAAGCAGCGGGCATCAGGAGTCTAGGGCGGGCCTCCAGGTCCCTGGGGACTCTCAGGTTGAAGTCTTTCCGTGGGCAGAGGCTTCAGGGCTTCTCCCAGAGCCGGTTGCTCTGCACCGCTGGAACCACGCTTCCTCGCAGGTCAGTCTGTCCGCGGAGCCACCTTCCTGTGGCCTCTTTAGACCAGTTCTTGAAAGTCAGGGGTCTGGGGTGTTAGGCACTTTAAAAGAACCCTGCCTCTGTGTCTGCCACTGGCGTTGTGTCGGAATTCCGGGAACCGTTAGGCAGCTGGGGATTCAGAAGCTGGCATGTTTCTGCTGGAGGCTGGGTTGGGTATGGAAGTACCCTTAAGCATCTTATGCATCCTGTCCAGAAAGCCATCCTTGACCGAGGTAGGCACCGCCTCCTCTCTATTTAACAGGGCTCTATAGTTCCATGCTGATGCTGGGGCCCACTCTTTTTTCTTTATTCTCTGCACATCTGAGTGTCACGTTTTGCCTTTGTGTTCCCAGCATGGCCACCAGCCTTAGCGCAGACAGCCCGCAGCAGCCGAGCCCGCTGTCTACCCAGCAGACCACACTTCTGCTACTCCTCTCGGTCCTGGCCGCTGTGCACTTGGGACAGTGGCTGCTGCGACAGTGGCGGCGGAAACCGTGGTCCTCGCCCCCGGGTCCTTTCCCATGGCCACTGATCGGAAACGCGGCGTCTGTGGGCCGGGCGTCGCACCTGTACTTCGCTCGCCTTGCGAGGCGCTATGGTGACGTTTTCCAGATCCGTCTGGGCAGCTGTCCCGTGGTAGTGCTGAATGGCGAGAATGCCATCCACGAAGCCCTGGTGCAGCAGAGCAGCATCTTCGCCGACCGACCGCCCTTCGCCTCTTTCAGCGTGGTGTCTGGTGGCCGCAGCCTGGCATTCGGCCCCTACTGCGAGCGCTGGAAGGCGCAGCGACGCGCGGCCTATGGCACGATGCGCGCCTTCTCCACGCGCCATCCGCGCAGCCGCCGCCTCCTTGAGGGCCACGCGCTGTGCGAGGCGCGAGAGTTGGTCGCGGTGCTGGTGCGACGCTGCTCAGGCGGTGCCGTCCTGGATCCGACGCAACCGATCATCGTGGCGGTGGCCAATGTCATGAGCGCCGTGTGCTTCGGCTGCCGCTACAACCACGACGATGCAGAGTTCCTGGAGCTGCTCAGTCATAACGAAGAGTTCGGGCGCACGGTGGGCGCGGGCAGCCTGGTGGACGTGCTGCCCTGGCTGCAGTTCTTCCCTAACCCGGTGCGCACCACCTTCCGCGAATTCGAACAGCTCAATCGCAACTTCACCAACTTTGTCCTGGACAAGTTCTTCAGGCACCGCGAAAGTCTGGTGCCCGGAGCTGCTCCCCGTGACATGATGGACGCCTTCATCCTCTCCGCAGAAAAGAAGGAGGCCGGGGGACCTGGCGACGGTCCTTTCGGGCTGGACTTGGAGAACGTGCCGGCCACTATTACGGACATCTTCGGAGCCAGCCAGGACACCCTCTCCACCGCGCTGCTCTGGTTGCTCATCCTTTTCACCAGGTAAAGCCTTCAGGAGGGATGGGCCAGTCCTTGCGCTTTTCTCCTTTGAAAAAGGGCGTGTGGCTAAAAGGTCACTAGCTGGGGTTTGAGGTTTCACCCTGCCCCACCCCCTATTCCTTAAAACTGAGATCTCAGGGAAGATAAGCCCCGACAAACCGGGCCGACTGCGATGCCTTCCCCACCTAGCGTTGCCAGCATCTTTGGCGTTGTCTCTGTCCCTCCCCACCCCCCTTGTGACTGGGAACAAATTTATGAAGAGCCCTTGCCCGCAAAAACAAGATCGTTTTGTCATTTGCGGCAGATCAATCTTGATTCTTCTGTGGCTCAATAGAAACAGAATTGGACCAGTTCCAAGGTTAAGGAGGTGCAGTAAAATGTTAACTAAACACTGCGGCGCACAGCTGGCACTTCCGAGGCTGTCCAGCCCCGGTCTTAACATCCAGCTACGGGGCAGGGTTTTGTTACCAGGTAAAGGAAGCCAGCAGGTCCTCAGAGGACAACCTGAGAATAAGATTTACCCGAAGGCTGACGCAAAGAAAGTCGGAGCAGGCAGACTGCGACAGCATCTAGAAAGGAGTCTCAGTCACGGGGGCCATCCTAATCTCTGGGCCAGGGCACAGACCTCTACAGCCCTACAAGGCTGCCTGCAACGATTAAGAAGCCTTCTTCCCCACCCCCGCTGTCAGGTGGTGGTCTAAGCAAATGAATCCTTTGTGAGAATTTGAAGATCACCTATTGTTTACCTGAAATTCTGATTTAGCCAGTATTTTATCTAGAAACCCCACTGCGTTTCTTAGCACTTAGGGGGATACTGAATATGCGCGCCCCTCCGAGTTTAGCAGAGTCCGTTTCCTGTTGGGATTTACACAATCCTTATTTCTTTAGATGTTCTACATCACATTTTTAGTATATTTAACGTAACTTTTTAGTAGTAAAGTCAAATTGTGGAAACATATATTGGAAATATTGCGACCTGGGGGCAAGGGAGGCCAAAACAGAATAAAGGGAATTCAACCCAAGATCAGGAAAAAGGCCTTCTTGGAGTTGGATCGCCAGGTCTTTCACCAAATTTTCACACCAAAATGAGTGTGTACTCTTTGGGGGGGGGGATCTGTATTGAGCTGAATAAGCAGCTTTTCATGTGTCCCAAAGAAATAAAATAATTTTGGGATCGTTCCCAATTAAATAAAGATGACATTAATTTTTTCTTTTTCATGAAGACACAATATAATCCAGAGTGAGCAAATTACAATGCCTGTTTAGAGTGTAAATTTCACGGATGCAGCCGGTTGATCCACTCCTGTGTCTGCGTTCACACTACAGGGTGGACTAGTAGCTGTTGGTGGGAGGGTTTGGTCCATGCGGTCAAAATGCTTACCATTTGGCCCTTCATGGAAAGCTTTGGGAAGTTCTGATTTTCGCATCTCTTGGTATTTAAACACCACTTAAACGCTTGTTTTCAGTCGCTGCAGCTGTTCTCCTCCACCCCCACTCCTTCGGAGCCTTCAATTTAAGCTTCCTCAGCGTTTAGCATTGATTTTAGTATGGTTTTTTTCTTTCGAAAAGATTTTTAAACTTTCATTTATTTTTACATTTGTGAAGGTTTTGCCCGAGTGTATGTCTGAATATCCAGTGCATGCTTGTTGCTTGAAGAGGCCAGGAGGGTGGATCCCTTGGGACTGGAGTTAGAAACTCCAGTTAGTTGTCACGTGGGTGCTGGAAATTATCTCAGGAAGTCTGCAAGATCAGCTGGTGCCCTTAACCACCAAGGCATCTCTCCAGCTTGGATTTTAGTGATTTTGAGAGCTACATAATATCTTGTACTAATATTGTAAATATATAAAATCAGTTTTGAGCTTTAGCATTGTTGGTTTTGACTGCATTTTAAGTTTTAAGTATTGTTATGATTATATATCATTATACCAATAAGTTATTTTCTGAAAATAGGCTCCTAGGGATAAATAATTGGGGTTAAAAATGAAGGACCAAGGGGTTGTTGCCTTATATAGAGTTTACTGTGCACTGAGATTTTTGTCTTCCAAAAGAACTGTCCCAGTTTCTATCAGCTACAGTGCAGAAGTAAAATGTGTACCCCATCTGAAAAACTGGGGCCTTGCTCTTTAAATTGAGGGAAAATGTAGCTTTATCTATCAGGAGACCAATAATGCTTCATAACATAAGAATGGTGGGGAGGGGGTAGAAGGATGGGGGACAGAGAAAAATATATAGCTTAGTAAAAACGATAAAAAATAAAGTAAAAAAGAATTAAAATTAAAAAAGAAACAGCTACCTGTGAAATTTTCAATTTAATTTTATATGCCTTAATGCCTTTAATTAGTAAATAAACTGCACGTTTTCATGAAAAAAAAAGCACAATGAATTGCCTAAAAGATATGAGGGAAGGAAAAGAGTCTGCTTTCAGGGCAGCATTTTAACATTTGTGGGCCTGGGGTCTTTTGCCTGTATAGACTTCTCTATATACATATTGAAAAAAATATCTTATGACTACATTGGTATAAAATGAATATGAGAAAAGTGTGTTATGTGAACTTCTGCTCATAAGTCCATTTGTTTAGGTCTAAGGCTTTACAAGAGAGACAAATATTTTCCTGGTGTCTAAAATGTATTGTGGGCCTAGGCACTGTGCCTAGGACATAAGTAGGTCTGGCCACTAACGTGCATTTTAGACTGTAAAAAACTTAAGAGTTTTATTTTCTCATAATGGGAAATAAATCCTAGGCCATAAGAGGCTTATTACAGAAAAAAAAAATGAGATTGTTGTTGTTTTACTTGCAATATTGAGTGAGCGAAATTAGTCTGTTTTTTTTTTCTTTTATTTCTTTCAGAAATTGTAATTCAGTCACAGACCTAGATAGTTTGTGGAATTAGAGAAGAATTGCAGTGTGCTGTTAGGTGAAAGGTAAACTAAACTAATTTTGTTCTCTCTCTCTCTCTCTCTCTCTCTCTCTCTCTCTCTCTCTCTCTCTCTCTCTCTCTCCCTTTTTCATACTGAAATCCAAACAGATACCCTGATGTGCAGGCCCGGGTGCAGGCTGAGTTGGACCAGGTTGTCGGTAGGGACCGTCTGCCCTGCATGGATGACCAGCCCAACCTGCCTTACGTCATGGCTTTTCTTTATGAATCAATGCGATTCTCCAGCTTCTTGCCTGTCACCATTCCTCATGCCACCACTGCCAACACCTTTGTCTTAGGTTACTACATCCCCAAGAACACGGTGGTTTTTGTTAACCAGTGGTCTGTGAATCATGACCCAGCAAAGTGGTCCAACCCAGAGGACTTCGATCCAGCCCGATTCCTGGACAAGGACGGCTTCATCAACAAGGAACTAGCCAACAGTGTGATGATATTTTCGGTGGGCAAACGGCGGTGCATCGGCGAAGAGCTCTCTAAGATGCTGCTGTTTCTGTTTATCTCCATCCTTGCTCACCAGTGCGACTTCAAGACTAACCAAAATGAGCCCTCAAACATGAGTTTCAATTACGGCCTGACCATTAAGCCCAAGTCATTTAAAATCCACGCGTCTCTCAGAGAGTCCATGGAGCTCCTTGATAGCGCTGTTCAAAAGCTGCAAACTGAGGAGGCTCGCCAGTGAGAAGCTGAGGAGGCTCGCCAATGAGAAGCTGAGGAGGCTCGCCAGTGAGAAGCCAGAGGTAGCAGAGACGTTACAAGAACATCTGACTCGTTGCCTGGGGAGGGAAATACAGGGTGTTTTCTTTCTTTTTTTTTTCCAGCTCCATTTTTGGTATCACTTTTCTAAGTGAGCAGAGACTAAGTGGCCTGAAGGTGAGACATGTTTACCAATTCATGGCTCCTCATGGGCTCATGCTGCCCTTCCTGGAAGTATTTTTGAGTCAAAGAGTAAAAGGGTATAAGGACTTTTTTTTTTTACAATTAAACATATGCACACATATCGATAGATGTGCCCAACTACCTAACAAAGTGTTTCAGTAATTTGCCTTTGTAGCTAGATTTGAAAAGGAACCTCTATGTGCAGAAATTTATGCCTTCAGAACCTACACTAAACAAAGGTTTAGGATATACTCAAGATTCAAAGACAAGTGATTTCAATGAAAAGTTGTGAAGACCAGAAATTCTCCACCAAGAACCAACTTGAGAAAATATTTTAATTCCTTTGTAGTAGCCCTGGCTGAGGTTTGCTTTTTGCCTGAAGATGTTTCTCCCACTTTAGGTCAGTTACTCAAAAAGAAATTCGTAGTTAATTTAGTAACTGTAGCAGGTTTCAGAGATTAATTAATTTAAAGTTAAATTGTTTAGGTGGTTAAAAAAAAAAGTTTACACGTTAAAGTTGCATGCCATTTGGCTGCTAAAGTGAACTGTTCCAGTTGGGAGGAGAAAAAAGATTTGCCAGCCCAGCTTAAGCTGTCAAATGTGGGACTGTAATAAACTGGTCTCAGTAGTAAGTCTCATAAATAAAAACAAACAACAAAAAAAGCCCTAATGTCACCAGACAGTATTCAATGCATATAAATTTGTTACATAGTAATTCGTAAACATCATATGAATATTATTTGATCAGAAAAATATTTGAATAGTATATTTCTTATGTCATATTATAAACCAAAAAGTATAATCAGTTGAACTCTGTCCAAGTCCAAGGAATGAGCTTGACTAATCAATCTGCTTTGACATCAGGAAACCAAATAACAAAGATTTTTTTTCTCATTCAAGGTTCAGACAAGGGACAAATCTCAAAACTAAATCAGCAAAATATGTTCTTCTCTGGTAATTGTTATAATACAGATGCTTCTTTTGGGATTGGCCCTATTAATTTGTTAAAATTCCAAACTCTTGGCATACTTCAATTTTAAATGAGCTTAAAATCCACCTTGATTATTTCATTTCAGTTGAAGCTAGAGGAAATACGGTCATTATTTCCTCGAAGGTGAGACACCTAACCTTTGTCTGAGGACAAATGTTGAAAAAAAAAAAAAACAGGGCCATGAAATTTCTAGATGTTCTTTATATTAGGCCATATGATAGGAAACTCATTACAACTGGGTAGTTTCTCTTTAAATGTTATTATCATTATTATTGTTACTGCTTTTTAAGTTGAGTATTAAGGTCTGTGATTTTGTTTGTTTTGTCTTTGGAGGCTGTTTAGTGATTGCATTGTGAGCCAGTAGAGATAGCTAAAATCAATCCTTTTATTTAGGATGGTACACTATGAGCAGTTAATTTTTGGTAGCTGGGAAAGAAGAAATATAAGGTTTTGGATTATGTAAACAAGTCAAAAACCCTTCAGGAAGGGCTAGAAGAATGGGAAAGGAGGCCCAGGGCCGGTGGGGGTTCCCATTTCCGTTTTCACTGCAATTAAATGTAACACAAGAAGCCTGTAGCACTCCAGAGAGCGTGGGGCTTGCTCGGTTTCCTTGGGCTTTTTGGAATTTTCATATCGAAATGACAAAGGAAGGAGTGTGTGATGTGTGGAGAGGCCAGAGCTGCAAGACAGAGAAAGAATGAGTACGAGGAAAGATGTGTAAACCATTTGCTCCAAGTTAATTTACTGAACTATAAAATTTGAAGCATGAACACTGAGGAAAAAATGTGTTTGGAGTGGCAGTCCTTAAATTTCAAGGGTATCTTAAGAATCGCCCTAGCCCTCCTCTACCTGCCCTCTCTACATCTGTTTTGTAGTTGGAAATTGAACTATAAAATGTAATCTTTATTCAAAAATGTTCATAACAGAACCCCTTGAATTTGGAACACAGATTGTGTCAATATTTCAAAGACCTTAATTCCAACTACAAAAGTCAGATCTATCAAACATTTTAAAGATTTTTTTAGATATCATGCGCCTCAGTAGGGCTGGGACAGTGATTTGGGCCCCAGTGGCCTTTATACTCTGAGACATTCCTAATGGTGAAAGTCGTCATGTACCAATCTGGACCCTTCATTACGTTAACCAGACCCAGATGTTTGTTTTGTGAATGTAGGTACAGTTTCCATCTAAGGCTCTCAGTGGAAGGGAAAGAGGCAGAGTGTGTGTGTGTGTGTGTGTGAGAGAGAGAGAGAGGGGGGGGGGAGGGGGAGGGAGAGAGAGAGAGCTTTGTCGAATATACTTAGAACTCAGTGAAAGGAAGGAGGCTACAAACCAGAAATAAGTAATAATTACTAAATGTGGAGGCTATTGAGATAGATTCCTGGCTTCATCAGAAAGCCTGATTTTATTCCTGCCACAGACGGCTTCATTTGCTGATCCCCACATAAGTCAGAATATCCACTTCAGCTCAGCGCAGCAGCAAAAGTGTGTTTTTGTTAAATGCCTCATTTGTGTATTAGAGCTGGGACTTCGTCAGAACATTCCTTCTCCCCTCCCCCCAAAACAAAAGAAGATGCCTTGCGTATGTTTTGTGGATTAATCAACAGAGTTCATGCCCCAGAACTTAGCCTTTACCTGTGAAATGTTACCACACTCTTAATATTTTTACACCTGGGCTGTACTAGATCAAAAAGATACGCCACCATGTATGTTAATTAGTATGTTTTTAGCTGTGACATGATTGTGTGATAATGAGTATATATTACCTGATGACTATAACCCAAGGATAACTTCCTATTTAGCCTCTTCCTGTATTTTTGTGCTTTATCATATATATTCTTAGTATGTATATAGCTGATACAGTGCACAGTCATAACCAAGACAGATCCTATGCACACAGCATTAACTGATGTATAGCCTTTACCTTTTGATGTACTAAAATGTAAAGAGTTCTGTTGGTCATTTTCTATTACCAAACACCTTTACCTAAACAATAAAATTCACTTTCATAATTCTGTGACGTTCCTTATTATGTTACAGCAAGGTCTAATTGGTCATGTATTTCTACTCTTATGGGCTCTTGCATCGAAACACTGAGGCATGTGGTCCTTGCAGCCCTTACGTGTGTTACTTCACACCGCTCTGTGGTGTGTGCCCGCCTTCAACTTTGCTATACACCCGTGCTTTATTCCGTAATGTAAAGAAAACACAGCATAAACATTTTGTTTGATCATTCCATACTTTAGCCAGTTTGATCGTTTATTTTTTCCAATTTATTTTTTATTTAATACTTTTTCAACATCCAGTTTTCTTGAGCAAATCCATGGTCTTTATATTATTGAATTTATAAAGACCAACAAAGAGTTAATTATTCCTGGTGATCAGCCAAGCAAAATAAGAATTAACTTGCAAATTTGAATGATTGTATTGAGGTCTTATCACGATGACCTAATATTTCTGCTTTATCTGGAAAATGTAGGATATGTTTATCCCCTCTTGGCAGCAAGCTGGACCCCTTCTCTGAGCATGCCATCCATTCGTTTGGAAGATTTATGTCCCTTGATTAGTAAGAGAAGCTGATGTCCAGTAAAATAGATTGGATGAAAAAATTCTACAATGCGCTATGTGGAAATATTTTTCTGCTGTTTATTTGGTAAGTTACATGGTGTCACAGGACCCACAGCCAGGGCCTCCCCTTTCCACACACACAGGTGGTAGGGCCGTGCAATGCCAGGGGTCCTTATTTCTTCCGGACAACCGCTCCTGTTACTGTGAAAACAGGAAGGAAAGCGGGAAAGCCAAAGTGGCACTCTATGTCACCGTCGCCGATGCTTTGACTGGGCACATCACTTTAGCAGCCCAGAAGCAATGGCTGTGAGTTGGTCTTAAGGAATAGTCATTTGTTTTCCAAATATATGCAAAAAAAGTTCCTGGAAAATGGTCATATCCATTCAGGACAAGAGAAAAAAAATGCTTTCTGGCGGAAAAATTAAAATCTCAGTGGGATCAGGTTTTTTGTTTGTTTGTTTGGGGGAGTAAGCTCAATTAATCTAATAGAGCCCAGGCTAGGTGCAGGCGGGAAACAAGGCAGCTTTGGGCGTTGTCCAGGTGTGCTCACCAGAGGCTTCTAAAAGTCATCCTGGCACTTAAACCCAGTCCACTCTTCCGTATACATGTTCCAGAAACTAACTGGCTTTTAGTTTTCTCTTGGTTTAGCTCAGGAATCTGGCATGCTTCTCTTAGTTATCCTCAGTTGGCATTTTGGATTAATGCATTGGGGGGAAAAGGATATGGTTCAGTAGGCAAAGCGCTTGCTATGCTAGCATGAAGACTTTGTGTCCACTGTGTGTAGACACAAAGGCCAGGTGAGGCAGTACCCATTGTACAACCTTGGTGCTGGGGGACAGAGATCGGCAGAACTCTGGGGACTCATGGGGCCAGTGCAGCTGGAACAGTGAACTCTGGGTTCAGTGAGAGACCCTGCCTCAAAAAGTAAGGTGGAAAGATGATTGAAGACATCCCAATGTCATCTCCTGGCCTCCAAAAATGCCCTCCAAATCACACACGCATGACAAAACGCACGGAAAAGCTGTCTATTTTGGACATCTACGGGCAATCTTGAAGTATCAGTTTGTTTCTCACTCCTTTATTTGCTAAGTACTATTTTAAGAAAATAAAAACAGTCATTACTGCTTTTCTGCGTGTGTCAGGTGAGAGAGTGAGAAGGAGAAGGAAGGAACATTAAACACTTAGGAGTCTTGGGTCAGTGTACTTAAATAAGCTCTTAAACACAGTCTAGTGTGGCAGCCTTACAAGGGGATGGAAATATACAAAAATAATTCAGCAGCATCCTCATCTGGTCCCTGAAAGCTGACTTCCTTGCCTTGGTGCCATCACTTTGGTCTCTTCCCAATTGGCCTATGTTTAGAAGCACAAGGTAGTTTGCTCGCTTCTGAGTGCCATGATCCTCAGTAGTTTCACAAGCAGTTTCCTTCCTTTGGGGGACACACTGTGGCAAATTCATTCCAGTGGCTTAATTAATTAGTTAGTTAGTTAATTTTAAGGCAGGGTTTCTCTGTGTGGCCCTGGCTGTCCTGGAACTCACTCTGTAGACCAGGTTGGTCTCGAACTCAGGAAGCTGGCTGCCTCTGCCTCCTGGGTGCTGGGATTAAAGGCGTGTACCATGACCGCCTGACTGCTGAATATATATATATATATTAAAAACTGGTAATAGTAAGAGCTAGAGAATATGTGAAGCTCCTGGAATTCTCATACAGTCCTGAGAGGAATGTAAAATGGTGTGGTATGAGCCGACTCTGAGATATTTATCCTATATAGGGGAAATAAGTGCACACAGAAACTATACCTGAGTGTTTGCAGTGGTTCTACTCACAATCACCCAAACTGGAAAGGACTTTTTTCAAGGATGATTAGCTAAAGTGAATGTGGTACAGTCACATAATAGAATATGACTCAGCATTAAGGGAGTAACTGTATATAAACCCAAAAATGTGGACACTTGTCAAGAGAGTTATGTTGGTTTAAAAAAAAAAAAGTTAGCTTCAAAATACTATACACAGCATGTTCCCAACAGTTCACTGTGGAGAAAGCTGTATTCAGTTTTGTACCAGGCTTTTTCCTTTAGACCACTAACCAGTTCCCAAATCATGACATGAAGACTTATTCTTAGTTATGAACACTCAGTCTTAGCTT
>JAQHUG010000024.1:12641707-12678120 GCA_028555095.1 Dicrostonyx torquatus
CCAAGGAAAGTCAAGATTTTGTAAAGGCTTTCACAGTTTTGTAGAAAAACAATATACAAATTATATGATTCAACTTTCACAGCCACTGAATTCCTATTAACTGAAAGCTAATAAAGCATACTTTCAAAAGGGCACTAAAAAAAAAAAAGAGTTGGGATGCACATAGAGCTAACCAGCCTTGAATCATATGGGAGACAGTTCAGAATTTCCCAGAAAAGAGCTCACTCCGCAATGGCTATCAAGTTTCCCCTTGGTCCTCTTCCCTGAGCACCAAGACAACTGAACTAGTAATGTTCAGCTTATTCGATTGTTGGGAAAATCCAAAACCACCCCAAGGGAAACAAGGTCGGAGTGTTGCTCAGAGTCACAGTTAGCAGAATCCTCCCTGGACTGGATCCCCTTGCATCTTGAAGATGCTGGATTGGCCCCCTCCAAGGACTCCTACGTCCAAGGCAGAGGCCAGTTGGTCGAAAGTCCCCGTCCAGGCTTCAGATTTCTGTGGGCTAAAATGAAGGTTTTCAATATCTAGATGGGAAAAGAAAGGAAGCAAGAGAAATGAGGAGAGCTAAGTGTTGCTGCAAAGGGGGAACGGTGGGTGCTGGGGAGGGTGCTCGGGGCCTGACCTGTGAGTGCAGAGAATGAACGCCAAGCCCCACAGGTTCTACCAGGCACACAGACTCCGCAGAGCATTGCACTTTTATCTCAACCTTTTCCTCTCCCCATCTCATTCCAGGCTATCTGCCTGTGGTCCCTGGCTCTGGCAGTCTCTAGCTCTGGTAGCGTGCATGTGACTTATCTAACCTCAATTTGTTTTTGATCATCTGGACAATTGGGATCACGGCCCGTGGGGATTAAAAGAGCCTGGGTGTGCAAAGCATTTTTGGGAGAGTTCCTTCTTTGAGTTTCTTCCAAGTTCCTCTGAGACTCAGTTACAGAAACTGGCAGCAGCTGACTGGCTAGGGAGTGTGCGGCACATTCCTGGGGCAGTGATGTGCAAGAGGGCTCATCTCCTGAGGCTTGTGTGGAGCCCTGTGCTGTTACCAAGCCCTTCTGAGATACTGGGCAGTGAGCCCATTTGCTGAGTGTTTCCAAAGACATCTATGTAAACAAGCAGGATCTAGGGGACAGTCAATGTGTTCTGTTAAGTTCCTGTATGTGAGTCACATTAGCAGGGGACCAGGGGTGTGGAGGTAAAAAGCAAGATGGGGACATGTGGAGGACCTAGGGAGCCCGGAGAATGTCTATCCTTCGAGAAGGAAGGCTGGGAAGATGTCACCCCTTTGGAGGTGTCAATTATTTTATGCATAGTTAGTTACCATTCAACAAAATCCTTCATGGTGAAGATCTGTATCTCCACCTTTTAAAGAGCTCAAGAGTCACTTACCCAAGTTCATGCAGGCATCACGTGCAAGGTGCAAGGCCTGGATCTGAATCAGGTTCCAGTCTAGTGTGCCCCTTTCTCCTTTACACCATGCTGCCATTCCCTAGAAGCCCATAAACCTCAGAGATCGATGGACTGTAGGTAAAGCAGATACATTCCTGTGTTCTATGCTCTTGATCCTACCCACTTCCCCCACCCACATAGACAAGCTGCCTTCCCTAAGCAGCTTGGATTATCCTTGCACTAGGCCATACAGTAACATCTTGGCCAGGCTGCTATCTCATCAGACTTCAGCTGACAGCGCTGTTTGCCTGCTCAGTAATGCCCACCCTTGGCCCTGTTTCTCCACAACAGGGACCTAAGAGCTTGGGTCCTGAGGTGTTACCAGACCTGTTGGTGTGGGTGCTTCATCCAGGAACACGGGCACTGTTGCCCGTTCTGCCTTGCTCTATGCCTATCACCATTGTCTGGCAATTTGAACGCAAATGGAGCAGGAGCCTTGCAGGCGAAGCTGCTTCCTTCACCTGTGCTTGGACAGAGCATCAAGAAGATGCCAATCAGCCAGCTGTGGCTCCCAGCCTTAACTTTCTTTGACCAAAAGTATGGGAATTCTTATTGAGTCTGTCTGGTCCATGCCACCCAGGACTCCTATGGAAGTAAAGAGTGGCCAGAGTGAAGTGAGTGTCTGTCACAAACGAGGCTCCCCTCAGAGAACAGTTATTGTTCGCGCACCTTCCGGGGTTTGAAAAGTGTACTGTTCAGCACTTACTGTTATGCGAACGCTGAGGGCTGGAGGCAAGAGGCACAAGTCTTGGTTGAGATTATGCTGAAACATGCCTATGTGCCCCTTGGTGGTACTACTGTAGGGACGCTCTGCCCCTCTCCGATGTTACGTCAGGTATCTCTGTGATGAGATCTCTGTCATTCTCTAGGCATTTCTGTATCTTCAAGTTGAGCCATACCTAGAAGGTTCCTGTGAGTGTGTCCAACTAGGCCATTCTCTTCATCCTCGTCCTCATTTCTCTAAAGTCTTGCTAACCTTCTTAGTTGTCAGTTTTCTGCTGCTGTGTTCAGAGCTAGTCTACGGACCTGCCACCTCTGTTGACCAGCTCCTGTGTCGTACATGCTCACAACACACCATTGTTGCTGTGTCATGATACAGACGGGAGTGCTTGGGATGTAATGAGCAAAGACACAACTACTGTTCCCCAGTGGACCTCTGAACATCATGGCAGTAAAAGTGTGAGCTACTCCTGACTCTTATGAAATAAACAAGATCTAACTCAGTTGCTTTAAAATCTTATAGCTTGCCTTAGCTCTCTTCTACTCCACCCCAACCCCCCAAGATCTCATTCTTTGAATAGCTCTCTTATATGCCATTTTTACCATATGGTAAAAATGTGCCTTTGATGTATACATACAAACGAAGCTTTTTAAATCCTAGCTCATCAACTTATCTGTCCACTCACAGTGTCTTTGAGGGCCACAGTTTTATACACTTTATTTTTACTATCTAGTCTTTGTAGTTCACCACATTCTTTGACTTGACATTTTCAGTATTCTCATGATTCTTCTTGTGTGCTTTCCGCCTGAAAATTAAAACAAAAACAGTCTTGGTTCTTGTTTTGAAATTGCAGGGCGTGTATAATCTATAGAATGCTGTCTTTCTTGTCAAAGTATAACATGTCTTTCTGTTTGTTCAGAACTTTGGAGTCCTTCAATTTTGCTATCCTGTTGTTTATTCTTAGATATTTGATTTTGCTTAGGTTATGCTTACTGAGGCATTATACACCAGGCTACCTTCTAACAAGCTGGCATCTATCTGTGATGGCTACTATTTTATACATTATTAATGAATCCTGTTTGTTGTAGGAAAGGCAGCGGGCTGCGTCCCATTGCCCCGCTAGCTTAGCCCCCAAAATAACCACTCGGAAATTGTATTAATTAAATTACTGCCTGGCCCATTAGTTCTAACCTCTTATTGGCTAACTCTTACATATTTGTTTAACTCATCTCCATTAATGTGTATCGCCACTTGACTGTGGCATGAGTCTAACCAGAGTCCATCTCAGGCAGGAGAAACATGGTGTCTGCCACACTGCTTTCTTCCCAGCATCCTGTTCTGTCTATTCCGCCTACCTAATTTTCTGCCCTATCAAAAGGCCAAGGCAGTTTCTTTATTTAACCAATGAAATCAACACAAAACAGACGAATCTCCTCATCACCTGTTAATAGTTGAAAATGGTTCTGCAGTTAGTCCCTCAGGTTTTCCCCACGGATACTCTGATTCCACCAGAATCAGAATGGCATTCATTGCACTCTATACACTGTTCCTCCCCCCCCCCCGTCTTCACTAGTACAGGAGGGACAGTGTCATCTGGTCTGTACCCAGCTTCAGTGTAAGTGTTTCTCAAGACTTTGTTCTTAAGCATGGTGAATTAGAGTAAGAAAATGTCTGTTTATTTTCTCATGAAGAACTTTTAAAATTAAAATCAGGTTATTTTATTCTATAAGATGCTTTCCCTCTTTTTGCTCATGTGTGTGTGAATATACATGTTCACACACACACACATATACATATATATATATATACATATATATATATATATATGCATGTGGAGGTCAGATGGTAATGGTCTTCCTCACACTCTCCATGTATTTTTAAGCAAGGTCTCTACTGAACCTGAAGCTTACTGATTCTTCAAGGCTAGCTGGGCAGAGAGCTCCAGGGATCCAGTTTTGTTCTGCCTCTCCTGGGCAAGAATTATAGGCGTGCACCACCACCCCTGGCTTTTGATGTGGGAGCTGATGATCTCCATCCTTGCACTTATCAACTGAGCTGTCTTCCTAATATGTTTTATATTTGTGCACATTTTCTCATGAACATTTTAGTACAGTATTAATAGCCACAATTTATAAATAAACAAATCTAAATGTATTAGGAAATGTTACTGTTTTAAATTCAACATCGATAGATTTGGAATCTGGAGGACCAGCAAGGTGACTTAGTCTGTAAAAGCCCTTGCCATGCTACCACCACTCCAAAGGTGGTGGGACCTGGGGAAAAGGGAGCCAATACACGAGGCCCATGCTACAGCCAACTTGACTCACAGTTACGAAAGGTCATACGAGTAAAGCTCTCCTGCTTTCAAAGTGTGTGCAGTCACAAGGGTAAGAGTCACATGCTATGTGGCAAAAAGCCATGTTTTCCCATAGAGGCATAGTTTAAACATTCAATTGAACAGCAGCAGTGACCAAAAAGGTGTAACCTGATGTGTACTCACTCCTATCTGTACCCTGGGGAGGGGCACGGAAACAAAGTCCAAGAGCAATTCTGTGTTTTTGAAGGAACTGAAGTCACAAGACTCTTGTCTTGTTCTCTTGGAGAGTTCTCACAAGCACTCACAATTCTCCTTACATGACTCCATTCCTGGACCGTGTGCTGACACTGTGGAAGCCCCAAGACTTAAGTTTGATCCCTGGAATCCATGTGAAAGTGGAAGGAAAGAACCAACTCCAAAAAGGTACCCTCTGACTTACACACACACACACACACACACACACACACACACACACACACTGTCCTAATTCACACACACACACACACACACAATGGCATGCATATACCTGCACTTAAACATAATAGTGATTAACGTGCACATTAGAAATATTTGGGAACTGAGCATAGCAGCACACATCTACAGACCCAGTACTCAGCAGACCTAGGCAAGAGAAGTGCAAGTTTAAGGCCAGCTTGGACTACATTGTGTGACCTTGTCTCAAACAAAACAAAAAAAAAAAACCAACCAAGCAAAAACAAAGAAAGTTTGGAGGATGTGGGTTTAGAGCATTTTAATATAATTATTACAGAGCACCATATTAAAATGTTTTAATTATCACCTATAATTTAATCTTTCTTTGACAATGCAGAATATCTTTTGGGATTTTGACTGCTTCTGATAGTTTATGGATGTTGATTATCTTATTGATTGATAGACTGTCAAAAATCAGTCACTGGAAAGGCTAAC
Organism: Dicrostonyx torquatus; assembly: GCA_028555095.1. Taxonomy (NCBI): domain Eukaryota; kingdom Metazoa; phylum Chordata; class Mammalia; order Rodentia; family Cricetidae; genus Dicrostonyx; species Dicrostonyx torquatus. The sequence goes on from JAQHUG010000024.1 coordinate 12,647,117, forward strand.
TTCTCATCTGAAAAAGTCTAATTTTTATGCCTGACCTTCCTTTCCCTCTCTTGAACAGTTCCAAGGAAGCAGCTAGAACTGAGCATCCCAAAACTCATTACCCTTGCTATTTAGCCATCAAACTGTGGTGTTGATAAGGGTGTAGGGTTGGGCAGCCTAGCCTGGGTCCAGCCTTTGTAAGTCATGTCTAACACAAGTAGTGTGCTGGCTGAAGTAAGCTCTTTTTGGCAGAGACAGGGTAGGAACTGATGCATCTCTGGGCAGATCAGGCAAAGGGTGGAAGGCATCCAGACCTCATAAAGATCCCCTGCTTAGTGTCAGCACAATGGTGACTTCCTGTCAGTACCCCTGCCGGAGCATCCCCAAGGACATTCTAAAAAGTGAAGAAAAGCCAGCATTCTTCACCATCATGAAAAGGGGGGGGGAGCTGGAGGCATAAACATCTCAACTCAAAATTCCTTTTATCTGTGTTTCTATAAATCTTTACTGAACCAAGACATGTGTTCTTTTAAAGTCAATAGATGCAGTAACAAACTCAAAGAGTACACTGACTGTTCCGTGGAGCTAAGCTGCAGGTCAAACGAGGTTTGTTTTACATTGTCAATAAGGGCAGGAGGTTGGGGACAGAATCTTAGAATGTCCTAGGGATGAAATTTTGGGTTCCCATGAAATGACTTCTCGGAAGTGTGGAACAAATTTCACCCAGACTGAATCTCTCAAAAGGAAGAGGATAAGATCAGCTTTAAAAGTACTTTTTGGTCCGTGCAAGAACACAGGATCAAGGCAAACCAAGTTATTATTTTTTTTAATATCTAGGGAATGAATTTGTGTCCCTATGGATGAGATAGCAATTCAGCAAGACATGGAATTGAATAACAAAAATAAGAATTCCCAAGAGTGTCGTGAGAGGTCACAGGACACACTGGTGGATGGGATTGTATCTAGTGGGCTCCTGTGCATTTGGCTGAACAGCAGTGTTTGGTGTCCCAGGTTCCATTTCCTTGTTTGGTAATCTCAACCTAAGATGGGAGGGAAAGAAGAGTTGCTAGGTAACATAACGACAAGAGTGAAATGTGGAGAAAAACAAAAGATTTTTTTTTTGTAACCGACAAGGATGCTCTGCAGCTCTCTTGGCTGTAGGACAAGAGATTGATGACACTGAATTAGCCAGCATAACTGAGTTAAGGAGGAACATACTTAGAGCGCAGGAAAGGCCTGGATCTCCCCTTTGTCTTTATCGCTTAGAGCTTTAAGTGTGTACTCCAGACCTGTAGGCCCATAGAAATTGCAGCATCTGGTGCTGTTTGATCAAGAGCCATGACTTTTCCCTGATTGTTTATGTAGGTTGCTTGATTAGCTGATGCTATGCACATTGAGAGCAGAGAAAAGTGGCGTGCTGAAAATAAACATTTCAGCACTTTATTAACCACCAAAAAATGTAGCATAGCATACTAACCTCCTCTAGAATCCCCCGATGAGTTAATTCCTTTCTTAACTAACTTTCTCCATTAAGGAGTTGTTCACTGATGTGCACTAGGCACTCCCACCTTTGAGCTGACGACCGTGGATTTGTGTGTGTGTGTGTGTGTGTGTGTGTATGTGTGTGTGTGTGTGAGTGTGAAAACTCTTACCTGATTTTAATGGCGAAAAATAATTCCATCCCTGGAACCTGGAGGGCTGGGGAATTGCTGATTTTAAGGGTATATATTACTGGGAATGTTTGTAAAAAGACAGAGAGAAGAATAAAGAAACATGGATAGACAGACCCTGTTGTGAGTAGATTTCTTAACTCCCAGACTTTAGTCTCCTTCACTTATTGTGTCTTTGATTGAATCCATGGAGGGGTTTCTTAAGAGCTGGACTCTTAGGGACCCTATTAAAACATCTCATGGAGAAACTGACACTATCAGGGACAAGTGAGTTGTTCCCTAAGAGGTAGATGTCTTCTGGGCCATTCTCACGACTTTTTCTCCTATGGCCACCAAGTTCTCTTTTCAAAGGTCCCCTTAAATTTCTGTTTTCTTTCTAGTGAACCAACTCCCCATTTCCTCCCACTGCCATGGGAGACACTTATTATATTCTTGGATAAGTTAACAATAATATAAATTTTGAGAATTTTATTTGTCTATCATTTTTAGCTGCTTTAATTTCAAGAAAAGTAGAAACAAAATAAAGGGAAACAGATTTAAAGTCAAGGCTATTAATCCTAGGTGGCATGATATAGCTCTGATAGAATTTACTTCAGTGCTACCAAAATCAGTGCTGGAAATCAGGCCCCTGGATCTAGTTTCCTACTTGCATGAACTGGGCATGTTAATCTCCCCCCTTTTTTTGTTTAGCTTTTTGAGATAGGGTTTCTCTGTGTAGTCCTGGCTGTTCTGAAACTTGCTCTAAACCAGGCTAGCCTTGAACTCACAGAGAGCTGCCCACCTCTGCCTCCCAAGTGCTGGGATTAAAGGCGTGATCCACCACCACCTGCATGAACTAGGTATATGATATCATCAAATCTAAGTTTTGTTCCAGTCAGTCCCCCCTCCCCAACAATTATTTTCTTAGCACATCCCAGGGGCTAGCAGTTTCTCTATCTTATCAGATGTGACAGGTTAAAGGCATGCCTTGGCACCACCTCAGCTTTGCTGTCTCTTGCTTGGCCTCTGACTTTCTAGCTGTGTCCCTTTGATTGTTCCTCCCTCTGTGCCCGTTCCACGCCCCCTCTTCTGTCACACCACAGCCGAGGACAGCAGTGGCTCCCCACTTTCCCTTCTAACACCTGGCTTTGTTTAATTTGGTTTTACTAATGTTAGACGAGCACATATTGACAGGAGCTATGAAGGAAAATGACACATGACCTTCGTTGTCACCTTGCTGAAGTTGGTTGGCCTTGAAGAGGACAAAGAAAAGTGTTCTGGCATTGTGGGGTGGGTGAGATCACAACTGAAGACATGGGTCCTAAGGTTTTATGGAGGACCTTTCATCACTGGGTCAGGCTTTGATTTCTGTGGGCAATCTGGGGGGTGGGCACTTATTCCCATGGGGAATAAAACCAAGCAGTTGGGCAGAGTGCCAGAAAGCTTTTGAGTAATGACCAGTCCAGTCTGTCTGGCATGCAGACAGTGTGTGCACAGTGAGGCGACTTTGGGGGTCTGTTGGAAGGACAGGTGGGGCAGAAGCATGGGGTTCAGTTGGACTGGTCTTTAAGTGGTGGATAACATGGAAAAGACCACAAGATGTAGGTCATTGGAAAGGGATCCTGAGCTCCCAGAACTAAAGGAAACAAGGGGATTAAAATACATTTCAAACAAAGGAAGAAAACAATTAATGGCTTGGCTGTAAAATTGCTATCTTTATGACTGAGACCTTTAAAAAAATTATGGCAGGCAACACTGCAGGCCAGATGCATTCTGTAGCCAACAGGGCAGGGCCATTCTCCCTGGCTGGAAGGGACTGTCCAAGTAGGACTCTGCTGTTGTCACAGTTATATGGCATTTGTAATTTATAATTCAGCAATTTCCAGCAGATTCTTTTCCTAGTATTAAATTAGATTTTCGAACTTTAAATTGGCTAAGATGAGCCAACATGAAAGGCTCAAGGAAGAGGGAAAGTAAGACTTAACTCCTCACAGGCAATTCATTGTATTGCCAAGAGCAGGGACCCTGTTTAACTAAAAACAAGAGTTATCTCAGCTCTAACCAAAGTCCAGCTTCATAGGTGATTTAGTTGTTTTATTTTATAAAGTGGACATATCTGTCTATGTGACACTTATGGTGAGTAGGTGCAATGTGCATCTTCCCAAGGCTCCGCCACATGGCTCTCTACATGGACACAGCATGGGCAGCAATGGTTTTAAGATACTGGACAGAAGAGAAGGACAGAAGCAATTCCTGAGATTTGGGCAACAAGACGAACCCTACAGTTGCCCCACCTCACTACCTTGAGAGTTTCCAGGCCATAGATGGGAACCCCAATTCTGCTGACGTGACAAAGCAGTCAAGACCAAAGAAATTAAAAGAATTGGTGAAACTATTATCCAACTTGATGAGATAATTGATCTATAAAGACTATTTTCTGCCGGGCGGTAGTGGCACACGCCTCTAATCCCAGCACTCGGGAAGTGGAGGCAGGTGGATGGCTGTGAGTTCGAGGCCAGCCTGGTCTCAGAGTGAGTTCCAGGACAGGATCCAAAGCTACAGAGAAACTGTGTCTCAAAAAACAAAAACAAAAACAAACAAACAAAGACTGTATTTTCTGCCAGCAATGGTGGTCTGTTTATAGGTGCAGTTACTCAGGAGGCTGAGGTAGGAGGATTACTTAACTAGAGTTTAAGACTAGTCTGGACAGTACAGAGATTTTCTCTCTCCAAAAGGGAGTGCATATTCTTTTTAAGCATATACTGACCATTAACCAAAATAGAAACTATTTGCACCATAGAGTCTCAACCAGTTAAATTCAACACAGACAAAATCGATTTTTTTTTTATCACAGTGGAGCTGAAACCAACAGTAGAGAGACCTTGGGAAACTCCCAAAATAGATTTTTTAAAAAAAAAAAACAGATTTAAAAAAAACTTGTGTCAAAGAAGAAATCAAAAAGGAAATTAAAAGTTATCTTCCACTGAATAAAGGTGGAAACACAGTGTATCAAAACTTGTGTGATATAAGAGACACTTGAAGAGGAAGTAAAGGCCCTAGATGTCTATGTTATGATTATTCTAAAAAGAGCTTGAAAGGAAGACCCCACATGGGTGGACAATGCTCTTGCCAGAAATTTGAGTCATTAAACAAGAATCTAAGTGCCAGGCATGGGACATCTCCTGCAGCAACTACTCAGGCCCCAGAGGTCTCCAAACGATAGAAGTCATTGCCGTTGATTGATCCCCACAGCTAGATGAGAGCTTACAGCTGAAGCCCTTACACTTTTTGGTTGCAGGACATAGAAGTCAATCTTCAACTGACTGGGGAGCCTTCCTCCCTGCTGGCTAGCTTTCACTGTAGAAGGTGTCACTGTAGACCGAGGTCTGAAGAAACTCTTATGGACCTCATGGATCCGTTGACTTCTTTAAGTATAATTCATCTGAGATTCACCCATTTTGTAGCATGTAGTAGTTCATTCTTTTTCTACTTCTGCATTATACTTTATCACAGGACTCAAACTACAGTGCCAGCGAGCAGCTTGGTGATTGTGTGTGGCTGCATCAGGGAGCAGGGCCAGAGGCAGGGAGGAAAGACTACAAAGGACAGGGACAAGAGTTTGAGGTTATAGAAATGTTCTTGACTGTGCTCGAGATTTCCTCGGTATACACATATGTTAAAATTTGTCAACTGATACATGTCAAACACGTGCCAATTAGTTGTAGGCCAGTAGTTTCTCAATATGGCTGTTTTAAAAACTCATCCTGAGTGATGTGGCTGCAGGAATCTACAGCCAAATCTATGCTGGGGAGACCCAAGATCACAGAACATCAAGATAGTAACCTTTCTTGTTCTAAAACCTCCTTTGTCTTTGTGGAGGAAACCAGCCTTGTTCATCACAATTAATAAGCTATCAAGTCTGCAGTGAGGCTCTTCCTATAAACACAGACAAAATAGGGCACGCCATTTGATTAGGCTCCACTAGCCTCTCCTCTTGTCTCGGGGAGAGGCTAAGGTAAGCATATGAGAAAGATTTAATGTATTAGAAGATTATATGACAGATTGTCAGAAATCTATGATAGAAAACTAGAAAACACTTGTTAATATAAAAAATATTTTTCTTTACACGTTCTCTTTACTTTTCCACCCCTACCTTGCCCTTCCTTCCCTTTTTAGTGTCTTCTTGCTACTCTCTGTCTTTTGTCCCCTCCACTTCTGCCCCTGACCCCATCCCCCTTCCCATTTACCAACAAGAGTATGCTGTGGCTTAGACCATAGCATGGGCCCTGGCACATCCCTTGCTTCTAGTCTCCCTGTCACTGTTTTGAATATGGTAGTTTGTATCTTGTGTCCTTGTTTCCAGGATGTAGACAGGGGTAAAAATCAAATGCCCTTCTTCATAAGGTTGGCGTATAACAGTTATTCTCAACCTGTGGGTTGCGACCCCCAAACCCACAGGTTGCATCACATCACATATTTAAATTACAATTCATAACAGGAACAACATTAAAGTTCTGGGAATAATTTTATGGCTGGGTCACCATAGCATGAAGAACTGTATTAAAGGGTCCCAGCAACAGGAAGGTTGAGAACCACTGATGTATAAAATGAGTTGATACAGGAAGAACTAGGGAGTAGCTGTTAATTACCACGCAAGTTACTGTCCTCAGAATGCCCATTCTACACCAGACACACTGGACTCCAATCATGACATATAAACAGCCTTAGGCGCAAGGCAGATTTGAGAATACATGAAATGCCAAGATCTGGATCCCAGTCTGGGCTTGGCCAATAGAATTCTCTGGCCCCCGACTGTGTTCCTCTTACATCAGAGCATAAACTATGTATTGTTAAAATGGGAAGTTTGGTGTTGAAGATGTATTTATGACCCCTTTCAGCTTTAACTAGTGCATTTTCTAATTCAAAAGTATAAAACCATTACAAAATAAAAAGCTTAGCACAACTGAAGTGACTTCCTATCACAGCGAAAGCCATCTGTCCCTCAGGAAGGACAGCTAACAGCACAACTAAAGGGACATCAAAGCATTAAAATGTCTGGGGAATATTTTGTTACTGCTTTAATGTTTCATGAGAAATTGTAACATACAGTTTGGATTCGTATCTTTAGGAGGTATTCAAGGTTGAATTCCCTCTTCCTGGACGTGAAGTCTCCTGAGAGGTCAGTGTGTTTGCACTTCATCTTTAAGGAGGAGGGGTCCTGTTAGCCTGGCCTCAGTGATGCACCGGAAGTGGTTCTCACTTCATGCATGCTGAACGTGGTCTGGCTTTTCCAAAGTCGGGCATTCTGAGTGGCGAGTAAAGTAACCACAGAAAACTAGCATCCATACAGACAAACTTGTGTGAAATTCCCTGGACAGGGATGGAGTATTCTCTATGCAATGTGGTTGGTTGTGCAAGAAAAATAGCTTTTACGAGGCAAAGAAATTTAACGCAGACACTTGAGTCGGTCTCGTGACATGGTCTTGCATCACATGGTTTGGTGAGGGCAGCAGACAGACATGAGTGTTCTGGAACAGGGGTGTGAGTGTATGTGTGTGTGTGTGTATATGTATGTGCATGTGTGTGTTGTATGCATGAACATGAAGGGGCAGACAGCCTGGATTTAGTGCTAATATTTGGGGGTATTGACTATGGTGGGGTGGGGTGGGGACCGTCTTCTGCTAACACTCTGGGAGAAACTGCTACAGGGATGGGAAATAGTCACTGCTCTGAAGACTACAGTAAGTGTGTCACACTGTTGCTGGGTCAAGGACTTAGCCAAGAATGGCAACACTAATTGCCTGCGCAGTGGCTATCAACTTGCCCATTGAAGATATATTGACATCAGGGACCAAACAGGAATTTTGCTAAAATAAATGAACATTAGGTCTTATGACCAGAGTCTCAGTCTCTCCTGTGTGCCAGGACACTGTTTCTCCTTCTCAGACTCTCCTTCTATTTACCAGGACACTGTTTCTATTTCTCATATTCCTTAGAGAAACGTCTCCAACCGTTTTCTACTGGGAGGAGCTGCAGAGCTGCTTCCACAAAGCTCATGATATGACTAACACTAGGTCATTTGTTGCCAGCTGGAGCAGCCTGCCTCAGCTTGCAGATTATTATGAGTATTATTTATTATTTTTAGAGCCCGCCAGCCACTCTCAATAGCACTGTGGCCTTTGCAGAATCCATGAGGTGACTCACATGCTTTCTCCCCCATCCACAGTAGACCAGAGGGGAGGAAAATGAGTGACTTGGTACCTCAAACTGGCCAATATCTGAGAAGAAACAGTTCCCTCTAATGAGCTGGTTGTGTGTGTGTGTGTGTGTGTGTGTGTGTGTGTGTGTGTGTGCGCACATGTGTGTGTTGGGAAGAGCAAACAGAAAATTTAAGTTTCACTCTGATTTCTTGGATGGTTCAAGGATACTTCATTGACTAAGTTTAATTTTTAAAAATTGTATTAATTTATTACTAAAAATTGAGAAATAAGCAAGTGCAGAGTCACAGATATAAAACTAGCACTAGTTTATTTTCTATTAATACTTTTTCTGGCATATTTTTACACAGTTGACATCAGATCTATATACTTATTTACATGATATTCTATGCATTTCCCTATCACATACACACATTCACACACACAAACATGCACACACACACACACACACACGAAACAGAGTCTTGCTTTTACATCCATATTGGACTCATGATCTTCATATATCATGTCAGATCATAGTATATCACATCATTGTACCACATCATATCATATTATATCATATCATATATCACATCATATCACATTATATTATATCTTAGATTAGTGTGTATTTTTTTTTGAGACAGGGTCGGGTCTTGCTTTTTAACCAGGCCCCCTAGAACCCATGATCATACACCTCCTTTTCCTGAGTCATGGGATTAATGAGTGTGCCACCAAGCCTAGCATACAATTATTTTTAATATCAAAATATTTCTACCATAGTGAAAATATAGTATGATTAACTGTTCTTTTGTTATGTTGTTGGGAGCACACATAAGTCACCTTGCTTTCTCTTTAGGGTTATTTCTTTGAGGTGACATTGAAAGATTAAACAATATAGTTTTTAGTCCTTAGATATATTTTAACCCAAGGTTTGTAGCAAAAATACCCCCCCCACCCACTAACAGTATATAAACGCATTTCATCTTAAGGCAATACTGTTAATATTGACCATTACCTGAAGAAAGGGAAAAAAACTTCAAAGTTTGACAGTAAAACAGTATTTTATTGTAATTCTATTTACAATTCTCTGATTACTAGCTATACTTCTTTTGTTCTTCCTTTTCTACCAACTGTGCCCAGTGTTTACATTTTCATCCTTATGAGTGAAATTATTTTATTTTATAAAGTCTATTGAAGCAATGATTATATTCACTGGGGTTAAGTTGATTAAACTGTTTAAGTATTTGTTACACAAATATTCTAAAGACTGTAGTTTATTGACATAAAAATGAAGCATACATGTTTAGTGATCTTTACATACTAACATTAAATACTGTTTCCAAACATCATGATTTGTTTTGTGGTGCAGCTGCTGCAGAAGGCATGATTAAACTTCAAATCAAATGAGAACACACAATCTTTACATTAAGGACAAAAGGATTATAAAAATACAATTCTGATTAACTCTAGAAGACCGTATTGGGATTGCTGAAGAACAGATTCTTTTATTTACCTCTTCAAAGAACAGATTATTTTTTTCACCTCTTTATGTGAGTCCTTGTCCTATGAAGAAAATACAAATGTACAAATGAAATGCCACACATTTATCTCGATGCTCTAAGTACTTCGATATTGACTACTTTAGATGGATGTGCATTTCCTGACAGACTATTACAAACAGATGCAGATTTCTTCAGACAACGCTGGATACGTATCTATGAGAAGGCAGTTAATGTAGGTAGGTGTTTCTCCGTGAAATCTGGACTGGGATGTAGGAGGGAAAGTCTTCACGTGGGCTGACACACTGGTTTTCCCAATATGTTAATGTGGTGCCATCCCTATTTCTAGGTAGTGTGAAGTCATAGCCCTAACAGCAGGATTTGAAGTTCCCTGAGATTACCCACAAGAGCCATATATACATAGATCACATAGGCAAATGTGCCACTTTATCATGTTTCATAAATGTTACACAATGCATTATTGACTTTATCAAGTAGCTTATACTGCAGATAAATCTCCTATGAGTGATTAATGTCACCTGAAAATATTGTAGCAATTTAAACGACAGCTTCTCCTTCAGATTAGTACGTCTGTCACTGTAAATCAAAGTGTTAGAATTTCTTTCGCATCTGAGCCTCCTCAGGGTGCTGAACTTGAGTGAATGTTATCACTAGGCAAACAGTGGGGAGGCTATTGATGACGTCAGTATTTCACTCAGTAATCATTACATACTGCCTCAGACATAGGAATTTGTTTCACTTTCTGTTTGAAAGAATGTTTCTTAGGATCTGTGACTAGCCCGTTAAAGTGAAGAGATGCTCACACAAGTCCGAGAAATGTTGTAGTGTGCTGTAAAGCTGTTTATATGCATTAATTTGGGCTGACAGTCTGAGTAGCAGCTCGATGTGTGACAGGCTTAGAATATCCTGGTAGGAGGCAATGACACACTCGTGGAGAAGTATAATTCAAAGAAGAAGTTACAGGTGTCAGAAGGGAGATGAGGGACGCTCTGACAGCTCGCAGGCAGGGGAGGAAACTAACGGAGAAGCATCTGCACCACAACTCGTGGCGCTGTGAGTTTGGCAGTAAAGAACCTAGTTAGCAAAATCGCTAACTGGGTCTATGTGAGACGGAAAAAACTTTCAGAGACAGGTGGTTATACATATAAATCATTTTATCCTGTACATATAAATCATTATCCTATACATATAAATCATTTTATCCTGTGCTCTCAACAGAAAAACAAAATTGAATTCCTGACAGTACCTACACAACTTAGAAAAAAGTTTGATAACACAAATGAGGGCTAGAAAAGATAAGAGAGTTGGACCCCAGTACTGCTGAGGCCCTCAGACTCACCTCTTTGGTAACAATAGGCAGTAATAACGCCAAGTTACAGAATTTCCAAGCATCCTGAGATTCTTCGAGATCAACATAACACTAGAAATAAAAAAAAAACATATTAAAGGTAACCTACATTTACTGTAAAGCACTCAAAGTGATCTTTAGGCAGTCCTCTTCCTTACCTTGGCCACAAACATGTAGTTGGACACAGAATAGCCAGGTTGCAATTCTTCAGCCTGAATTAAGAGAAAGCAGACAGGAGGATAACATGGCAACACTATAACAAGGATGCTGGTCACAACAAAAAGGGACATATTTCCATAAATCAGACACCAGGGGCCAAACTGTCACAAGAATTTTGGTTTTTTCATGTTTGAATACTTTTATTGGTTTAAGTATCCTTGGGTAAAAACAAAGCTTTCAAGAATAGCCATTAAAGTGGATTGATGCTTCCATTATGATCATTAAGCTTTCCAAGGCAACAAGACGATTTCATATGCAATCATTGCCTTTATTTTTATTGTGTTACCCTCTCTCCTCTTTTCCTTTGAGAACAAAGACCTTTGGCAACATACTGTCCCTGGGACGGTCCCACACATGCCACAGTCTATTTAGGAAATGAGAGTAGAACATGGCTCTTACCCCATGGCAAGCATTTTCTAATAGACTAAGGCTTGAAAGCTTAGGAACACATGTCACATGACTTCAGTAACATGTGACCATCTATCACATGCAGCGCTTTGAAAGGAAACAGGATCGTTGAAACAGCTAGTCCTACTAGTAAACAGAGTAGGTATTTTCAGTGTGCCCGACTCTATTCTTTCACCCACAGTTCCTAATCTCTGGGGCCTAAGAATTCCTTTAGAGATGGGGTTCTAGAGAACTCTTCTAAGGACCCAAGTCGGTCTTTGCCCGGGAGCCACATTTTGCTGAGGTGGCAAGGCATGCGAGCTCCCAACCTGACATGGGTCCCCAGCCTGGAGGGACACAGAACCTAAGGGAAGAGACATACCTAAAGAACTTCAGAGTTCTTACTGCTTCCAGAGTAAGGCAAAGAGACCCGCTGAATAGGAAGTTAATTTAACGGGTGGATACAGTACATGTGTAGATGTGTACGATACTGTATTTACTTGTTCAAAGTTGTATCAGCAAAGCAATTATATACTTTTAAGTAAGGGAAAAAACAACTGGTTTGATCTGATGCCTGAAGAACGTCCTACAGAAGTGTCTGCAACTTAGAAGTGGTTGGGAAGACAATTGCTCACATCTCCTGGACAGCTATCTGCTCCACCTGAAACATTCTTTCCTGGAGGGAAGAACGAGGCTTGCAAGACTCAAGAAGCTAAGGAAACTCAGCAGACACACGAAACTCAGGGACCTTAACCAGATTTCAGGAAACCCAGAGAGTTACGAGACTCACAAGGCCCCCCACTTCAAGGCAGGAAACAAGACTGCTCAGTGGAGCAGCCTGCAAGCTGGAGGAGAGCTCAGGAGGCTGCTTCTCCAGGCACCACCCACCCCACACTGGGATGTTCTTTTCAGTGCAGCTGCCTTGAGTCACCTGTGCCTCTGTAAGTAGCTTCATAAGCAGACTCACCCAGCTATGCTTGGGCAGAGTCAGTTTGTTGTCTGTGTCCTGTCCGGTCCCAGTGAACATTTGTTTACATCTCCCCAGCAAAGTCACACAACAGAATCCTTTAAGATTATACTGGTTCCGTGTCAAGCTCATGAGGAATGTTGGGAGCAAGTTCAATAATTTGCTCTCAGATCTCGTAGTAAGGGTTGCTCTACCTACAGGTTTATTTAGGTTACCAAATTTTCTTTTAAAAAGTAGTTTGTCAGCAGTGTGTGGTGGTGCATGCCTTTAATCCCAGCACTCAGAAGGCAGATCTCTTGAGTTTTAAGACAGCCTGATCTATGAGTTAGTTCCGGGACAGCCAGGGTTACACAGAGAAACTCTGTCTCAAAAAACCAACCAACCAGCCAACAAACAAAACAAAACAAAATGAAACAAAAAGTTAGTGTGACGTTCCTAGGACCAAGAGCATAATTTCAGATCCAAAAAGTTTATATTTGAAGCATAACTCAAATCTCGAGAGACTTAAAGGCAACAGTGCCAAGGCTACAATTCAACCCGGGGCTTCAATTAGAGGTCTGCACATGGCGAGAACATGTTGTCCTTGTCAACAGGACAGCTGACACTGGTGTGGATGACACTAAAGGAACAGAGAAACACACCTTAAGGAAGTTATGCAAAGCCTCATGAACCGTCGAAGATGGTATTTCCCCAAATAGAGTAGCGGCCATTTTTTTCTCAATCCAGCTGAGTTTTGAGACCTACACATACAAAGGAACACCACGTTTAGGAAGCTAGTCACCTCTGAATGATCATCTCTCTCCAGTTACATGTGTAAGCATATATGTATCTATGTGCATATCCATAATGCATGTTAATAAGCACACTCATAACTCACATATCACAGTATGTGGTAGTGACAGGACCTGCCTCTGCTCTACTTCTGCCTACTCCATGCTATCAACTAGCCTCCTGCGGCAGCCGCTTTCTTAGAGATGGATATGAAATCACGATTCTCAGTCTAGGGAGTTTAGAGGGCTGAGAATCCTTATTCACTACTCAGAGCCCTGAAGGGCTACTGGCAGATGCTCCGGCAGATGCCCCGATATGCACGCACACTCAGTGGGTTACAAACAAAGAGTATTTGAAGTTGGGGGGGAAGAGTGTCAGGGAAGGAAGGGGAGGTGGAGAGAAAAGAAAAGGGTGAACAAAACAAACTATGTGCACGTGTGGAGTGCTCAGACAATAAAAATAGTAATCAAATTCAATTTCATATTGTTATTTATTTTTTCACTTTCCCCAAATATGAATATTGGGCATGTATTTCAGAAATGCTCCTTAAAGGCATTGATAAAGCTCTTGTCCTCTCAGTGACATCAAACATCTTCTCAACCTATTTTTTTTTTTAAATTTCTAGGTAGTCATCTTCTGACAAAAAGAAATACATACCTGTGGATCTAGGAACGTAGTTCTGAGACAGAGCACTTACTGAGCACGCACGTGGCTGTGGGTTCAATCTCTGGTGCTGACAAACCCATGTGCATTTCTACATAATTTTATCCACAATTTATTCTACACAATTTTATGTATTTATTTGCTTAATTTTGTTATTCTAAGCTTTGTAAAAAAATATATCACTTTATTTCCTTTAGTGATGTTTTTCACCTAACATTGCTTTTATCAGATTACTGAGCATAACTGAAGTTCAACTATTTCAATATAGTATTAGATATGGAATTTAATATTATTATGTGCTTTGCATATGAATAATTTTGTATCATTTATTTATAAGTTATCAAAAAAGGCAGGTTGGGGGAAGATGGTTTGCTATACAAACATAAGGACTTGTGCTTGGTGGTCAGCACCCAAGTAAAGGGCATGGGGTAGGACATTTAACTGTAAGCCCAGTACTGGGGTAAGGAGTGAGATGGACACAGACAGGTCTCTGACCCTTGTTGGCCAGCCAATCTTGTAGAATTGGTGAGCTTGATTCAGAGAGACCTTGTCTCAAATGATAAGATGGCGAGTTACTGAGGAAAACATCTGAGGTCAACCACTGGCTCCATATACACACACACATAAACACACACACATAGGCTCCATATGCACACACACATAAACACACGCACACACACACCCCTCTACCCCACCCCACATCTCATCAAATAGCATGTGAAGTCTACCAGCATTTTGTCAATTTGCAAATATATGTGTATTTGTATAATTTAGTCAATTTTTATTTTATGCTTTTGAGGCTGGTATTAGAAGGCTTAATAATAACTTACAAATTCTTTCATGGTTAATTCATCTTTTTATTTGTGCAGAGTTAGCCTTTGTAGCTATAGAAGTAACTGTACCTTAAAAAGATGAAATACAATGAGAAATATAAAGCATAATTCATGAGAGCCTTCTTCCCAATCCTCTTTCAGCCTTAATGAAAAGGTTCCTGCTTATGTGCAATCTAATTTCCTTACTTATGAATTGTATCTTCAAGTCCTACACCTTTTTCATGCACCTTTTTGGATACACTTTTACATTTTGTAATACTTCTGTAAGCTAACAGTGTTATTGAAGACACTAGGTCTTAGGTTGATCAGTTGCCCTTAGTCAAGCTATTTCGATATCTCATATTCCATTAATTTAAGTTCTTTGAAGGAACTCTGGCCTGTATCATGCTTGGAGATAACTTTTGGGACTGTAGATTAGTGGTTAATGTGTAAGGTGGTCTTGGGTTTGATCCCTAGCACTACAAAATAAAAAGTATTTATCTTCTTTCCATAGAACCATGAGTAGTATACTTGCATACATGTGTGTGGTAGCTGATCTCAACCTGAGACAGCCCAAAGTATGACTTCTGAAATCCCATGGAAAGATAAGAAAAAAATGTACACACACACACACACCCCTAGATATAACACATAAAATGTAAGCTCATAAAATATAAAATACATACATTATAATTTAAAATTGATATTTGATTTAAAAACATATAAGTCATACATTAAAAACTATTTTTACAATGCTATCTAGTGTGCAATAGGTAAGTCACTGAATATGCATTAAATAGCCACATTGTCTTCAAGAGTTCTAAGCAAAGGCTTTACTCACAGTGTAACAGTATCTTCCCTTGAGGTAGTACAGGAAGGGCTCTTCAGGTAAGAGCTGGATGGCTTTGTCCAGATGCTCCTGGAAACAATCACAGCAAAGTCAGCTCTCGCCTTCAGACATGGCTGAGCCTGAGCGGAGCAGCGCCCAGCCTAAGGAACTCAGTGTGGTCTGACAGTGTCTCAGCCACTTCCCCATTCCTGACCACTCACGCAACTAAATCTCAGCAACAATTCCAAACTGAGATCCCTGCACCTGGAACCAAAGCTGCACTTGTACCCTAGGCACACCAGGCTTAATCCCAAACCCAGTGCCACAGTGAAACCAGAATACACCCAAATCAAATGTCTTTTGGTGCTGACTTTCCCAATGAAGACGTACCGACCCCAGCCCAGAAGCGAGTTTATTGGAACAAGATGGCATAAGGCAGGATTTAATTTAAGAGAAACAGGAGCACTGGAGAGGCGATGGATGGCTTCCCTCGGTGCTGTCGGAGTGAATACTGGGCACTGGGACACAGGGAAGAGCCATTTTCTTCCCCACAACTACCCAGTCAGAGAGATTAGTTACTGGGTCACAAAAGCCAACAGCAAACAGGACATGGTATGTCAGCAAGTTGCTTATTTCGTTCCTGCATCATGGAAATTTTAAGCTTTATATCAGACCCTGTATCCCCCACCCCGTCCCCGAAGTCAGTAGAGAGTGTTGACTGCCTAGTCCGTCATATGTTATGATGTCAGGAAGTTCATGGCCAAAATAAGCCAACACTCATCTACTATGTGGGTTCTTGTACCATCTTGGATAATACTTAGCCACTCAAATGGTTTGATTCTTTTTATCACAGTATTAACCGCTTCATTTTCTATTGTTTAAACACAAACCTGAAGCCCTGGAGTTTAACATGCCGTGTAATCTTATGTCAGTAAAGTGAAACATTTTGAACACCAAGAAATACCTTGAATAGATGTCCACAGTTAATCTTGTTTTGCAGTCCCTCAAACTCAGATACATAACCACATAAAATTGCATACCTGAAAAGGAAAAAAAACAGTGTCTGTCATGTAAAATTTTAAACAAACGCTACTATCATATAACACTTATAATATACCTCTAAAGCACTCGCCAGTGTTTACAGAAGCAATAATGTAGATGCAAGGGCCCTATAAATAGATATTTGACATTAATATGAAGCCAGCTTCTTCAGACATAATTGGGCACAGGAATGTTGCCTATGCCACACACATGTGGTGAGGGTAAGTGAGTCATCCAAAGTGATGTGATCTGAACAATGTCTGGCAAGAAGGAGGTTTTAGCCAGTGCCAGAGGCCATCATCAGTGACATCACCAGACAAAGCTCTCTCTCAGTGCAACCATGTACTAAACTGGGTAACAATGTGTTAACAGATTCATAAATCTTAAAAAATATTAAAACCAATCTTTAAAGATGAGTGCCTTTTTAAAACTTTCCTGATCTCCTTAAAATGTCACTGGAAACAAAAGGACTATCCTGATTAAAACTAAATAAAAGTAAAGATAATCTTACAGCATGCATTGAAAAAAATTTCCATTTCTCTCAGTTCGAAACAGTGTATCAGTACAAGAGTGTATGCTGGGGATGTTTTCCCACTGACAATACACAATTAATAGCAGTGGTTATCTGACTATAGGTTGGATGCAATGCTTGTTCCACAACTTGCGTGTTTACTTTAGAAACTGGTGACACGTTGTTCTTCACACTGTTTCTGTCTGTGCAAGTCTTTGGAGGATTTCAGAATGCTGCTGCCTGAGGCAAAACACACGCGTTGAACTGCTTTAGGATTATGTGATTGTTATTGCATTATACTAACAGAGATCAGGAATGCGGCTTTGTAGGCTCTCAATCATTTCTCTGAATAAGCAAAAATTCTAAGTACAAAAATGAAGTGAGCAATTTCTCAATTTGGAACAGGATGACCATTCCGGGAAACAAAGGATGACAGAAGTCAACCAAGCATGCACAGCCAAGAAAATAACCTCTTTCAGCTGTGACACTGTTCTCTGTACAGCCAATGGAATCCACTACAGTAGAGGTAGGAGGAACAATCAATGCAGCCTACTAGATACGACCTGGGGATGGAGAGTAAGACACATGACTGCTCACACATTTTAAACGAGACTTCACTTTGTTCCTCTGCACCCTGAGGTTGGATCTAAGAACAGTGCTGCTCCATAGCATCCTTGGCCTCCTCTGTGGAATCTGTACCCTTTGCCTGCAGGCCCCATGGTCACTGCTGCTCCGGGGTTACTGCCCCAAGCCTTCAAGGCCAGGAATGGTGCTTCTCAGCTCTGTCCCCTCCTCCAACACTGACGTGAGTCTTTTGTTTCTCCATAAAAAAATATGCTCATGAGATTCCAAAATAAGTCGACGGGATTTTTGGCTGGCGGTGTGTCGAATCTCAGGGCCACTGTGGGAAAACTGACATCTTGACAATGCCGGGGCTGTGTACTCATGGCATGAACTAGCTCTCTGCATCCTTTACCAGAATTTTGCAGTTTTTCTCATATGTTTTGTGTGTTAAAAAACCTAAGTATTTAAATTTGGGGACATGCTAATGCAAACAGTGGTGTGTTTTCATTTTAAATTTCAATTGCTAATTTCTAGTCTATATGAAAGCCACTGGGTTTTGTACATCAGTTTTGTAACCTACAACCTTGCTTTGAGGACTAAATTCTAAGAGTAAAGGCTATCACATCTTCGGTCTGTATTTGTAGCATCCTTCTGTGCCTGAATTGGAATGTAAAAGGGTGACATGCCGACGTCCCCTCATGGTCTACACTCACATGGCAGGAAAGCAACTTTCCGACACTGGGAATGACGTTAACTGCAGCCGGTCTGGGGTCTGTCCTCTGCCAAGCTGAGGAAGTCCCCATTCTCTTAGTTTTCGGACAGGTTTTGTTTGCTTTACTTTCCACGAAGAAAAGTTGTCTGTCCAGCGTGTTTTTCTGCATCTGTTGACGTCAGCACATGCTTTCTTCTTCTTCCCACTGTTAATTTACCAACTGCGCAGAACCAGCTTCCCAAAAGCCCAGGAAAGAATCCACATGGCTACTATGTGTTCTTTCCATACACTGTGGGGATTCAGTTTGCTGATGCTTTTTAAAACTATTTCTATACCTATACTCATGAGATGCTGGCCTGCAGCTTTCTTGTAATATTTCCATCTTGTTTTAGAAATGTTATAGTGCTGGAAAAAAGAAGGGAATTCTGGAAGAACTTGGAGAAAGCTGGTATGTTTTTCCCCCTTAAATATGTGATAGAATTTACCAGTGGATCCTAGTATTTCATCATTATTATTATTATTATTATTATTATTATTATTATTATTATCATCATTTGGTCTTTTGAGACAGGGTTTCTCTGTGTAACAGCCCTGGCTGTCCTGGAACTCACCTCATATGGACCAGACTGGCCTTGAACTCACAGAGATACACTTGCCTCTGCCTCCTGAGTACTGGGATTAAAGGCGTGCACACCACACCTGGCTCTATTTATTTTTTAATAAATAAAGGTCTGAGTTGATTGTTTATTCATATGTTCTTTTGAAATGCTCACTAAAGTTCTGCTGTATCATTGCCAAAGACAATGTAGTGTTCATTTTAAAATGTAATTTAATATTTGATTTCTCAAACTCAGCGATGGGAATTCTAAAGAAAGATACTTTACACTACGGTGAATTACCTCCATCTAGAGGTTGTTTGAAGTATTGTTGCTTTCACGAGACTTCTGATTTTATAGATATATGTTTTTGCGCTGGTATTGAATATACCCTTAATGGGTGACAGCCATTATTATTTCAACAGTTAAAATAACTCCATTCATTTCCTGCACTACTTGTGATTCAACACTAGCACTTTGTACTTGTTAGGGATCGGAGACAGCCTCCTGCAATAGAAGGATGGCTGAAAATATCAGAATATAATGTCTTAAGTTTTGTTCTACTTTCCTACATATAGTGTGGCCTTGCTTACTGATACACACACACACACACACACACACACGCACACACACACACACGTATGGAGCTTTGCTTCTATTTAGAAAATGGAAACAGACCTTCCTTCCTGTACACATATGCTACAAGGTGTGTAGCTGCAGCTCACAAACTGGGGAGCACAGCTCATACGGAAGATACAGTTGGCCCTACAGTCAAACCTATTTGGACAACATACTGCAAACATACTTTATTATTTCAATTCCAGAGTATTTTAGGTTGATGTGATAAAGACATAGAATCTTACAGAATGTTTAGGTAGCCTTAATATTACAGCAGAGAAACTCCACCTATAATCTCAGCTGTCCAATAAATAGCTATTTTTGCTGGTTTTAGGCTTCAGATCCCAGTTCATGTTGACTGAATGAGAAAAAAATATGAAGAATAAAATTAATTTTATTAATGTCTTAATGTACTGTGAAAGACTCCAGAAGAATAAAGTTTTTTTCCCCAACATTGAGAGAATCAGCTCTGTAATCAGTTTACCTAAATTCCACCCATTATTTCACAGGTCAAAGTTTAAGATTCTCTTCTGCCACCACCTTAAATTTTGCAATTTGGTTGAATGAAGGCTTTTCTATTGAGTAGATAGAATACACTTTATTTAATGGTTAAATTGGCATTCAAACTTATTAAATTTTCACCAACTGAATTGATTTTTAACATTTTTAAAGTTAAAAATTAATACTGAATTTAAAAACATCATGTGAAACATAATTGGATCATTACTTTGTGATGATAAAACTTAATTTGGGAATTAAGGTCCATTGTCATAAGCAAGGCATTTAATTTACAACAATAGCAAAAAAAAAAAAATGAAAGACAGGGTGAAGGGGATGAAGGGAGGCCAGAGCATAGGTACTTTTGGGGTCCTTGAAGAAGACTTGATATTGTTTCTGTGTGAAAACTAAAATCTTACATAGATGAAAGTCCTCACTGAAGACAATGTACATCTATAATAAGATTCTGCATGTGGGTTCAGAGGAATGTTGGGTTGTGGAATAATCTTTTTGTACACTGTGAAGATGTGTCACTCTGATTGGTTTAATAAAAAGCTAAACAGCCAATAGGTAGGCAGGATTTTCAGGGCAGGATTCTGGGAAAAAGGCATAGATGCCAGGAGATGCAGAGCAAACAGGAAGGGCAAGACGGAGAGGAGGTAACAAAGCCACAAAGCAGAAAGTAAATCAATAGAAATGGGTTCATTTAAGTTATAAGAGCTAGTTAGAAACAAGCCTAAGCTACGGGCTGAGTTTTCGTAATTAATAAAGCTCCGTGTCATTACTGGGGACCAGACGGTCTCAGTGAAAAATCTGACTACAGTGTTGGATAGAGGGAAGAGCCACGGAAGACGATGAAGAAGGGAGAGAGGCAATGAAAGAAAGGGTATAGGAGGGTAATAGAGAGAAGGAGAGAAACCCAGAGTGAAGGATGAAACAAGACAGCTTTTTCTACACTCAGATCTGGCTAACCAGGTCCCAGGTACCTAGTTTCCAAAGAGACGAGGAGAGAAAGAGCTTGCTCAGTACAAACAAACCCATTACAGTACTCCTCAGAGTGAAGGAGCAGAGCCCTTTAAGACACATGCTAATCTAGAAGCATACATTTATACTGCGGCGATTAGATGACCTAGACAAACTAACTAGAGCTATAAACCCAAGGCTCTTATGCACTTCAGTTTTCTTTTAAGTCCGCAGCGGAAAGTTAACTTCACCGTCACCCCATTTCCTCCAGGTTAGGCAGAAGTACCAAGAGAAAGAGCAGCGTTCACTTTCTGTTCCAGGGGCGCGCTGGGAAGTGAGTCACATGTCCCAGCTCCTAAAGTTCATTCCTCATTTTGGGGTATGTTTCTTAGATTTTGGAGTACACAAAAACTGCTGGATTTATTCAGGAAGTTAAAGCGAGTGTTTATGAATGGGGCGCCCCCTGCTGACCACCGAATAAATAGACCTCTCTGCTTCTGGTTTGTCTGGTGAGCAGATCCTTAGGGGTAAAAGGAACAGTGAAGAGGTAGATGTTTTGAAACAGATTATGCCTAATGAGGCCCCTAAAGAAACAAAATAACCCCAGAGCTGGCATATTTCTGAAAACCTGCACTGAACAAAGGGTCATAAGTTAACTTTTCACTGGATAGCCTTAATGTCTGGGGTTAGGACTAGCCCATGAGAAGAAAAGCCAAGCCAACCTGCCCAGCAGTAACTAAGGACCTAAAAATGTAAAACTGCAACAACAGCAAAAGGAAGGATAGTTTAAAACAATATGCTGCTTTTAGTTTTCCTTTCTATTTCTCAGTATACAAGGGGCCACCACCCTCAAAACAGAAGCAAGATAAAAACCCCAAACAAACAAAGTCTGAAACATTTTTCCTCTTCTGCTCCAAAGGTGCCCATCCTCCATCTACCCAACTAGTAACATTCCTTTGTGCCGTCCTATGCACAGACTGGATTTTCCTGACCTGGGGATTCTGTTTCCCATAACCTGCCAGGTTAGAGAAAGCAACCTCTACACTTTGATTCTTTGGAGCAGTTGTTCCGCATTTTGTTCAGACACAGGATATAACTTTAGTCTATGTTTTGAGAAAACCTGGTGTATTTTATCAGACTTAATTATAGTTTACCTTCAAAGGCATGAGACTTGTCAGATTCTCATGAGATACTCACATTTAGAACATAGCCTACAGGAAATATGTGAGAATAGCCATAATAACAATCACTGCACTATCGCTATCCTTTTCTGGGTGGAGAGTGTGGTAGTCATAGTCTCCCAAACTCCCCAGAGTGTCGCGAGAGGCCCCCTGTGTTGTTAAGGCACAGGGATCCTGAGTGCTTACTTACCACAGATGGCAGTGTCCATTCATGGGCGCTCTCGTGATAGCTCTTTCTCCCAATGTCTTCCCTGAAAGAAGAAGAGAGCGAAGTTACTGTCATTGCAGGAGTTGGGGGGAGGTGCAGTCTTCAGGAGTGTCGGTGGCTCCTTCACGGGGTCCTGAGGTGGGGTAACTTGCTGGAAGAGGACATTCACCACCTGGGTCTTACTCCGGGGGTCAGTCCTGATGATCTGTGCTTTACTGGCTTCCAAGGATTTTGTCGTGCACTCAAACTTGAGACCCACTGGATTAACTGACTTAGGCAAGGGCAAGGAAAGTTTCTTATTCATTACTTAAAGTAAAACACACTGCTTTCGTGTAATTAATTCAAACGACAGTTGCTGAGTGCTCACTAGTTGTCATGTCGTGTGAACATCTGGGAATAAAACATCAATTAGAGATGGCCTTTGTCTTCCAGGGCTCGCAAGGGCTTGCAACCTTCAGTATACAGCAAGTACACAAACAAGCAACTTGGTTGAAGAGTAAGGCCAGGGTCAAAGGACAGTAGAGAGCGTGTGTGAAGGGGTCGGGAAGGCCCAAGGAGCTCGGCCTGCTCATTCACAACGGGAATGGGTCTAGGGAATAAATGATGCCCTCAGAATACTATACTCAGTTTAGAACTGCTTTTGGCCATGTGAGAACTGTTGTTCACCGAGGTTCACTAATGGCTTGACAGTATTCTGAGACTATCAAAGAGACTCTCTGTGCCTCTTTCTTTCCTGCTCCCACTCCTTTGTGCCCTGAAGACACTATCAAGGGACTTCAAAGGCCATGCTACAAAAGTGGCAAGGTAATAGGGATCATCTAAAATAAGTAAATTATTACTTGCTCAAGGTGCATGCTATAGTTTATCCATTAAAGGATACATCTTGTGTGGAAATCAAGCTGGGATGGAGAAAGTTTTAAGCAAAGAATTTTAGTAGTAACTGGTATTTCCTTCAAACAAACACAAAAGGGGTGATGTATTTTTAAACATGCTCCCTTTCCCCAGGTAGAAACATACTTTTTTTTTTTTTTTGAGTACCAACTGCTGCTTAGACCAGTAATTCACTATGTATCCCAAGCTGATTTTGAACTTATGGCTATCCTCCTGCCTCAGCCCGTCAAGTACTGGGATTACAGGCATGAGTTACCACATCCAGCTAAAAATGTTCTCTTTAATGTGAAAAGCAAGCTAAACTGAGTATGTTCAGGTGGCGCAGTTCTGGCACCTGAAGTCGGAGGCAGGATTATGAGGTCAGCCAGCTTGCACTATACAGCAAGACTTTCTCAAAACAGAAACTCAGATCTAAACCAATACTTCAGCCATCTTGTCAAATGAAAACTTTAGGTGCACCACCATAGGCTAGGTAGGGTTGAACCCACCACTGAGGATAACAGAGGAAGTCGGGCAGCATCCAGGCTGGCTGTAGCATCTCCTTTCCCAAAGCAGCTCCTTCCCTTACAGAACAGGATTCACACCTATCATTTAAGTGTTATAGAAATGCTCCCTTAAGAATAAGAACACTAGTTTACTTGGAATACGAGTGAACAGCCAACCACACTTGGAAAATGTATCGAACAATGGCATACTGAGTCTTATAAAGGAGTTCCGGATGACACCACCCACAAGCTGATGAGGGAACGCACTTCAGCACCTCTCCTCATACTGAACCCAGCAATCCCGCGAGAACCAGCTGAATCCTTGCTCTTAGCCCTGGTGTACGCGATCTTGACCTTACTAAGCATGTATTCCTTATACACTGAATCATGACGGCTGTTTACTGGTCCTTTCCATACGGTAAGTTTGCAAGTGTGGTACTGTCATACATGCATGTGTCCCTTTTTGTGTCCCTTTTCACCCCTCCTATACTTTAACACTGTTCCCAATAACATTTTGAATTAACTTCCTAAATGTACAAATAAAAGTGATCCTTTCTGCTTCAATAACTGAATAAATCCCTTCTGTGTGAGTGAGAATGAGGCTGTTTTTGCTGTGATGCTGTCATTTTCTTCTTAAGGATAAACCTCATTTCGACCCTATGCCCTACCGGCTTTACTCCTGAATTTCCTGCATCCTGTTTCCCACGTTGCCATCTCATAGGTTAATTCCTGTTCTAGCTTCATTCTGTTGCTGTGACAAACACCACGATCAAAAGCAGCTTAGAGGAGGAGATGGTCTATCAGCTCACAGATCGGAGACCACTGCGGAGGGAAGTCAGGGCAACTTTGGGGAGGAGATTGGTCTATCAGCTTACATAGAGTAGACCGCCCAGGAGGGAAGTCAGGGCAGCTTAGGGGAGATGGTCTATCAGCTTACAGATAGACCGGAGGAGACCGCAGCGGAAGGAAGTCAGGTCAGAAACTCAAGCAGGGACTTAGTCCCAGGCCTGCTTGCTGTTCCAGACAGCACTGCTCTTCACCAAGGAACTCACAGCCACGAAGGCACAGCAGATACCGAGGAGAAATGCTGCTTGATGTCTTGCTTGCAGGCCCATGTTTAGCTGGCTTTCTTGTTCGGTCCAGGACTACACATCCAGGGAGTGGTACTGCCCACAGTGGGCTGGGCCCTCCTGCAGCAGTTATCAATCAAGACAACCCTCCACAGACATGGCCACAAACAAATCTGATCTAGGACGTCCCTCAACCGTGAGTCCCTTCTCAGGCAACTCTAAGCTGTGTCAAGTTGACAGTTAAGGCTAAGACAACTCACTTGAGCTCCCGTTCAATTTAAAAACAGACGAAAACGATTGTACCTACGGGAACTGGCTACCTCCCTACATAAACCGCTAGCTCCTGCTAGCGACTTTTGCTGTACACTCTGAACTCGCTACACTCTTGAGCCTGCTGGTCTCTCTATCTACGGTTATTTGAACAAACTGCCTTTCCAGCAAAGTCTATTCTAAGACCCCATCTATTTTGTGCCCCAGTCTCATCTGCAAACAGAACATCCAAGAGAAGGAGGTGTTAAGAAAAATGCATTACTGCTGATGAATGTCAGTTTTTACATCAATATGCTTATTCTCCCAGGCCCCCACAGATATGAATATAAATCCTTCTAGACTCTGGTTGAAAATTTTTCTTTGAAATTAATCTCTTTTCTAGAATTCCACCATGTCTATCTCCTGCCAACTGGATTGCTATAAAGAACTGACCCCCGGAAGGTGAAGGATAAATGTGAACAGGCCAAGAGGGGGAAATTAAAGTTCAGAGATCTAGCTGGGCGGTGGTGGCGCACGCCTTTAATCCCAGCACTCGGGAGGCAGAGGCAGGCGGATCTTTGTGAGTTCAAGACCAGCCTGGTCTACAAGAGCTAGTTCCAGGACAGGCTCCAAAGCCACAGAGAAACCCTGTCTCGAAAAACCAAAAATAAATAATAAATAAATAAATAAAGTGCAGAGATCACTTGGCAAGGAAATCTTCCAGAGGAAGAAAACCAACACAGATTCTGGTGACACGTCCTTCATGGAAATAAAAATGCCGGAACTAGACTTGGAGGGTTCTCGCTTGTTAGTTCTTCTTCATACTATCATAGAAAAACCAGTAAAAGAGAGCGCTTTGGAACAGAAGGAGAGTAAAAAACAACTATGACATCAATTATTCTGAAGCTCAGAGAGATGGGAGCTCAGGGGCTTTCGCGAGAAAGCATTGACGCCCAGTGAGACATCAACACAGCCACCAATAGCAACCATTTGACGTTCTCCTTGGTTTTTATCGTGACTTGTTGCTATTGTGGAAAATTTCAAATATATGCAAACCGTATACATGGCAGTATCATGGTTGCTACACACTCATCTTAACTAATTAGCAAATCAAGGCTGACTTGGTTTCATGCAGACATATTTTGGAAATTCCCGACATGAGAGGTTATTTCTGTGTTCCTAGGCCTGCACGCCACAAAAAGTGAGTTGTGAGTGTAACTGTGAGCGGCTACAGCTGGAGACCATCGATACCAGCACAGGCGTTTTAGCTTCCTGTGACATCAGAAACTTTAAAAAGTGAGGTTGCAGTTTTTCAGTTCTAAATTACTTCAGTGCTCAATTATCTTGAAGTTCACTTTAATTATCTTAAAGTACACTTTAGTTCTGGAAGGCCATTTTGTTCTGAGATTGTACATTTGTGGTCACCAGAATATGTTGAAATAGATTGATCTTTAACTAAGATGATTTCACTTGAATTAAAATCTCCTAATGGTTTATTATGGAAAACAGCACCATCTGAGAATGACCAGTCTTGACAAATTACTTACCGATATTAGCATAATGTTTCTTTTCTTGTGTATTGGTAGATAGGTCATACATGTCTCCATAGGCACGGGCAAGCCGCCACAGAAACTCTATTTCCTCGCTAAACTAGAAAGACAGAATCACACACTAGATTAATACACTTATTTGTCCAGACTGATATAATTGCTTTCATCATACCTTAAAAAATGTAGGCAGGTAAAATGTTATTTATAGATGACTGAATTTATACACACGGATATTTAACATTTAAACCCAAATGTTATGGCTAAGAAATATGACCAGATATAGTGTTACATTTGGATCATAAATCAATTAATATTAAACAGAAACTAGGTCCCTCTGTGTATTGGACGGAACCAACACAGTCTCTCTGGACTAGGGCGCCCGCTCTCTCAGTATCCTTTGTGAGTTATCTAGGGCCAGTGTAATGAATAGGTTTCTGAGCACTGTAGGTAGTATTTGTAAACTGAAGTGCATAGACTCAAAAAGACATTACAATTTTACTTAAATAACTATTAATGTAGATATTTTAAAAAAAAATTAAAGCTTTTATTGACAGATAAGTGTTGCGGATCCTTACGGAGCATAGACTGGTCTTTTGGTATGTATGTTTATACGTCATGTGTTTATCAGTTAGGATTCAGGGGTTTTACACAGTGTGTTGGAGTTGCTAAACCCTCACACCCAGGTTAGACTTATCTTGCTCATGGGCAAAAAAGATATTATTTCTCCTTGAGCTGTCATGAGCCCTTAGGTCCCCTTGGTCATTGGTGATGGTGAGACAAATTATTTCTTCAAGCCCATTATGAAACACTGCAGAATGACTACTGGTAGAAATAGCTTTAAAATACTGTGAGGTATTACATTGATAGCAATATAGAAAACTTCAAATACAATTTTATTCTCTCCAGAGAACACATATGACATGCCTGGGCACAGTGCCTTATGCTTCATGTTATAACACATGCATTACATATCAAAGTTAATAAACTCAATGTAACACCATATAAGGCTGGTTCCTATTTTTGTGAGCTTAGGTAAACCTAATTAACTCAAATTCCATTTTAAAAAATTACTCGTTTTATTAAAAACACATCAAACATTCTGTTCCTATGAACTGTGACATGGTATCGGAGTTCAGTATGAGCAGGGTAGTCCTTAAACAGGGAACGCTGCACGCGCCTGTTACCGCCATGCAGCACTTACCTTTTCTTTGTGATCACACAGTAGCTCAAAACTCTCCACTTTGTTAGCCTCGTTTATCCGTAAACGGTCTACCTTCTGGAGGAGGACATCCAGCTTCAGCTCTTCTATGTGTGTGTTGAAAGCCTTAGGGACTGGGAAACTCTGTTCTTCTGTGTCAGTGTTAGCTGTAATATACCTAGGATGGCAGAAACAACCACCAACTCCCTTTAGACTTGTGCACAATGACCCGAACAAGCCTTTGAAAATGCAAGTTGAATTATTCCGCTCTGTGCTAGAAAATGTTGTGGCACCCATTGTCACCCAGAGAAAAGGTCAAAGAACTGGCTATTTACAAGGACTTGAGCAATGTGCCAACCCTAATAGTTCTCCAATTTAATCTCTAACCCGTCTTCCCCGTCACTCAAGTCTACACTGGCCCTATTCAGCCTGACACCATGCTCCTGCCTCCAATCTTTACCTGCTGTGCTCTGATGGAATGTTCTTTCCCTAGACAGCAACAGAGTCTCTACTCTTGACTCAGTTGCATCGGTGCAGAGACTTGTCTTAGTGATCCTTAGACCAGATCACTCGAATGCCACAGCGCCAACCCTTCCTTCCTCTTCTTGATGTCTCATTGTTTCCCCCATAGCACATATCTCTTTAATATGCTATAAACAATAACCCTATGGCATGTGTTCTTTTTTTTTTCAGCATCAGGCTCCACTAGAATATCTACTTCTTAGTGGTAAGGTTCATTAACTGAAGAGCTAAGTACCCAAAATGGTGTCACAAAGTGTACATCACTGGATGTTGCTGGATACTGAATAGATTGTACCAACTTAGCAGGCACTTAAAAATGTGTGCATATTCACACATGGGTAGGTATTCAGCTCTAGTTGAACATGATGTGCTAACTCTGTGTGTGTGTGTGTGTGTGTGTGTGTGTGTGTGTGGTGTCCGTGCTCATGTGCATGTACAGTGAGGTGCACACGAGTGGTGTGTGGGGACCAGAAGTTGACATCAGTCTCTCTTAGTCACTCTCCACCTCGTTTTTGCAGACAGTCTGGCTCATTTCACCTGGAGCTCACCTGGTAGCCGCCTGTCTCCATTCCCTCAGTGCTGGGGTGTGGCTGTGCCCAGCATTTACATGTGTGCTGGGGATCTGAACTCAGGTCCTCATGCTTGTGTGGCAAGCACAAACACTTTCTGTCTGAGTTTTGTTTTGTTTTGTTTTTTTAATAGCATCCACTGTTCTAACTTTAGTTTAGTTTCAGAAAAGAACACTACTTTAAATGCTGGTTAGTTTTATGCTAACTTGACAAGTCAGAGTTACTTGAAAGGCAAGAACATCAGTGAGAAACAGTCCCGACAGAATGGCCTGTAGGGTATTTTCTTGATGCATGATTGACATGGGAAAGCCCAGTTCACTGTGGGTGGTGGTGCCACCCTTGAGCTGGTGGTCCTAGAGGTATAAGAAAGGAAGCTGAGCACTTACTGGCCTCTGCATCAGTTCCTATCTCCAGATTCCTGCCCTGCCTGAGTCCTGTCCTGATTTCCTTTTATGGTGGGCTGGGATATGGGAGTGTATGAAAAATAAACTCTTTCTTCCCCAAGTTGCCGACAGCATGGTGTTTTATCACAGCAATAAAAACCTTAACCAAAACAGAAATTGGTACCAAAAAGTAAACTATTTCTGTGACAAACCCAAACATGTTTTGGGGGTGGCTATGGAAGGACTTTGGGCTGGAAAAGGTTGAGAGATGAAAGCAGTAATGAGCACTGTGGCAGAAAAGACCTAACAGGCAGACTTTGGACTCACGGGGACCTAGGAATAAGAGGCAATGGGCAGAGGAACACAACATTGAAGTTTCCAAGAAAACTCTTAGAAAAAATTAAAGAATGTTAGAACAGTTGTGTATACGGCAGGAGGTGGAAAAATTGTAAGTACATACGGAAACAGATCTGTAAGAAACACATGCTTTGTGACCCTCAGCTTGATCACTGAGGGTCTTCTGCACGGAGCCAGTGCACAGGTCTGGATGTTCTTTCAAATTCTCAATTTTCAACAAAACCCACAAGCTAACTAACTCATGTTACATTTTAAAAAACCCACAAGTATACAAAGAAACAAGGAAAGGTGGTTCATCCAAAGAAGAAGACTGCATCTCCGGACAAGGACGCTCAAAGAGAGGCACACCTTAGAGTTCCCAGTCAATGCTTTTAAAATCATAACCTTAAACCTGCTTTAAAAGCCAGGAAAAGAAGGAGAGACTAAAAAAGATTAAAAGGAGGAGCATAACAAATGAACAAAATGGTAGTGTCAACAAAGAAACACAAATTATGAAAAAGAATCAAATTACGGGGCTAAGATTATGTTAAGTGAACTGAAGTTTGATGGACGAGAGCAACAGAGAATTTTAACATGGAAAACAAAGAATAGGCAAACTTAAACATCTGAAAGTATGGTGAGGAGTAAAAAGAATGGAGAATGAATAAAAGTAGATAAAAATACAATCTAAAGGGCTTGAGAGGTACCATTCTGGTGAGCAAATACACATGATGAGGGTTCATGAAGATGAGAAGAAGGGACGGTGAGTTTGCAGATCTGAGGAAGGACAAGTGCACACAAAGCTCAGCTGATGCCAAGAGGAACAAACCCAAGGATGTGCACCCAAGGATGTCCACCAGGATGTGCACCCAAGGATGTGCACCCAAGGATGTGCACCCAAGGATGTGCACCCAAGGATGTGCACCCAAGGATGTGCACCCAAGGATGTCCACCCAAGGATGTGCACCCAAGGATGTGCACCCAAGGATGTGCACCCAAGGATGTGCACCCAAGGCCTACACATGAGCTGCTGAAAGACAAGACCAGAGCACCCTGAAAGGGGCAAAGGAAACTCAGCATATGTCAAGATTGTCTTCTTTAGCAAACTTCTCAGCAGAAGCCTTGTTGACCAGATCGTGCTGGGATGAAACACTGCAATGCCATAAGGAAGAAAGGAATAACAGAATAATTCTACAACCGGCCAAAACTGCCCTTCAGACATGCAGGAGAAATTAAATACTTACAGCAAAAAAATTTAAAAACCAAGTTTATTATCTGTCCTACAAGAAGTGCTAAAAAGAGTCCTCCAGACTGGCCTTATACAATAAACTGAAGACAAATAAAAATGTAAATTTCTCAGGCTGGTGAAGCATTTATCTCACTATTCTTTATCAACAAATACTCAGAAGTCAGATATCGGAGTAAGAACCTGAATGACCAGAGAAATTGCGGAGAAGTGACCTGTGACCTCCTCTCTTTCTTGTTCAATTCAAAAAGGGCCAAGACTCTCTCTAA
>JAQHUG010000024.1:12760224-12777336 GCA_028555095.1 Dicrostonyx torquatus
GGCTACATGGCGTCTCTTTTACTCCATCTACTCTCTCTCTATATATTTCTGTTCAGATTTCCTAACTGACTTTGCTTTGCTAAGTTATTGGTCCAAAACAACTTCTTTATTAACCAATGGTAATAAAACATATTCACAGCACACAGAGGAGAATCCCATATCACTATTCAAACATAAGTACCTGAGTTTGATCCCTAGCACCTACGTTACAAATTACGTTAAAATGTTAAGAACTGAGCATGGCAGTGTGCACCTATAATGTCAGCACTGAGAAGGCAGGTGCATCACTGGGGCTTGCTGGACGACTAGTCTAGGCAAATAATCAAGCTCCAGCTTCAGAGAGAGACTCTAAGTAGAGGGGAGAACAATTGACGAACATTCAATATCAACCTTTGGCTTCCACATGTACATTCATGCATCTACACCTACACACATATACATGCACACACACACATACACATATACACACTCAGAGTCAGAGACATAAGGCTATTGACATTTCTTCATGATGCTATTAAAGGACAGAGTTTTTTCCCTTCTCTATCATTCTTCTTGTTGGCTTTTTGTTCTATTAGTTCTTTTACTCAAACAACTGGGAGAAGCGACATGGGTCCAATTGTCAGGAAATTGAAGATGTCTTGGGAAATAGCATAAAATTTATGCTTCCAACACTTAGGTCAGACGAGGAACATTTAGCTATTTGCAGCACAGGGGAAGCTGGGGACCTCGGCATCTGGTTTTCTGACTTCTAGCAAAATGAAAGAGAGGTGGTTGGAGAAGGTTTGGGTTAATTAGCCAGCAGCGGCTGCCACACTGATCAAGTGGGAGTTAGTATGTGAAGCCAAGATCAAAATGTCCATCTCTAACAGCAGGTCTAAAGTACACAAAGATTATTGAACAGTACTGTCCATGAACTTGCATGCTGTACTCTAACACAGTAATAGCAACCGGATCAAGAGATCGTTCGCACTGAATTTTAGAGCAATATTATAGTCCAGTTATACTGCCCGAATTCCTAGTTTCAGTGCAGTCCTGATATTTATGCACTGATAGGAGCTGCCAACCGCTGGCAAATTTATGCAAGTTGTTATCATTTTTTTACCCTTTGAAATAGCAATTCTCCTACAATTTGTGGTCTGTGTTAAAACTTGCGGCTTGAAAAGCCTTTTAGCTGAGTTAGAGAAGTGGGGCGGTGGAGAGAGAACAGTGGAGAAAGAGTAACTAAGTGAGAGAGCACTTCCGGGAGTAGAGAATCCTCAGGTTAGTATGTTAAGGGTGTCTCCACAGCATTCTTGGTAATGCTAGGGGAAAAGAAATGGGACATAGCATGCTTTTTGGAGTAAAGAAATTTAATTTTAAAACCTACAAAGTTAAAGCATTAAAGGTCTAATGTGTGTTTATCCCTCGTAAATACGTTGAGGTTCTTTAACTTTTTAAAAACTTAATTATTTGTGTGTGTGTGCGCACGCGCGCGCACACGCGTGCGTGCATGTGCATGTGAATGCCGTGGTGGTGGTGTACGTGGAGGTGAGAAGACAACTTGTGGGGGTCAGCTCTCTACTTTAACACAGGAGTCCTGGGACTTGTATCAGGTTGTCAGGCTGGGTGCTTAGTGTCCTTAACCCACCCAGCCATCTGTCAGTCCCCAAGTGTCAATTCTAATCCACAATGTGATGACATTGGGAAGCAGGATCTTTGACAGAGGTGGTGGTTAATTTGTCAAGTTAACGGGATTTACACTAGCCAGGAAATTAGCCTGTGGGCATAGTTGTGTGTGTGGGATTATCTAGCCAATGTTATTGAATTAGAAAGACTCAAACTTAATGGGAGATGCCTTTCCTTGGGCTGGGGTCTGAAACTTAATAAAAAGGAGAAAGGACCATACAGTGTTGCTTCCTGAAAGAAGATCTCATGTGACTGGCTGCCCAACTCCTGCCCCAAGCTCCTGCCAAAATGACCGCCCAACTATGACGAACTGTAGCCTTGAATTGTGAACCAAAAGAAACCCTTTCTTTCCTATATTGCTTTATCAAGTATTTTATACAACAGTGAGACAAGTCATTCATACAGCAGGTAATCAGGTCGTGAGGGTGGGTTTCCAAATGGTTGTCACCAACCCTCCTGTACCTGTCAGTCTTGACGATGCGTCCCCTCCTACTCGGTACTCTTGCCTTTGCTTGGAGTTTCCTTGCCACCTTTACTAGTGTTGTTAGCTTTTATTGAGGTTCTTTGATTCAGAGGCTAAGAACCTGGGAACACCAGGCCTAGACCCTTGACCTATAACAAAATGACTTCAGTCTCTAGAAGCAAGCAATTAGGGGGAAGCCGATGAGGGCAAGTTAGGAAAGTTTGTTTTTGTGGGTTCCTCTGGCGCCTGCCCAGAAGGAGGAGATAAAGCTATTTTCAGTGGTTAACTTGGTTAACTTTCGTCCTCAGGGAAGGACAGTGGGAGGGAAGTGGAGTGGCTTTTAATTGTAAATCAGAGTCCTGTCCTTAGCCAGAGGGAAAACAGACAATTCTCCAGTCTTCCTAATTACCAGCAGCTCCAACAATTCTTATGCTAAAGAGGAATGTGTGGGGAGACCTATTCAGACCTCTACTACACTAAGAACTATGCCTTGATTTTATCCAAGCTCTATATTTACTTTATATTTAGAGACATACCCAAACATCCTACAAGAAGGCAAAATACCGCCTGTAGTGTGAGGTGAGTCTTGATAGACACAGTGTTCAATATATACAGATGTCACTTTCTGTCTTTATTAATTTTAAGTTGTGGATTACCAAGTCTTCACAGCCAAACAATGGAGCATACTAAAAGGCCACTAGAAGTAGCCCAGGGGTTTGCAGGCTTGCAGCCCTTTCCCCGCTGGGTCAACAGTCAAACCTCAAACCTAGGTCTCCCCTTTCACTTTCTGTCCTGCCCCTGGGAGTGAGGTGGGAGCACCACGTTGCACATCTGCTTTCTGTGACTCAGGTTTTTGTTTTTGTTTTGTTTTGTTTTGCTTTGCTTTTCTCTGCACCCATCCCTTACTTCTGTTCCCATCCTTAGGCTGCTCACGTCTGTGGCCTTCACTTTCAAGGTCTAGGCATTTTTTCCTTTTTTGTCCTAGCTCTGTGCACTTTCTGGTCTCTACCCCTTTCAGACCTTCTG
Source organism: Dicrostonyx torquatus (assembly GCA_028555095.1). Classification (NCBI taxonomy): domain Eukaryota; kingdom Metazoa; phylum Chordata; class Mammalia; order Rodentia; family Cricetidae; genus Dicrostonyx; species Dicrostonyx torquatus. The sequence goes on from JAQHUG010000024.1 coordinate 12,763,379, forward strand.
CAACCCGTGCTCCTCTACTCCACACACAGGGGTTTGGGGAACCTGTGGCCGTTCTCCTGCCTGGATGGCAAATTCAAGGCTCTCTGAGACAAACTGACCCTGCTCATGAAAATTCTGGCGATGTAATTAAGCCTAAATAAGAAGAAGCTTTCTACCGGAGCTCTTGGAAAATCTCAAACTGAATTTTATAAAGTTACAGGGAAGTTGTGGTTACTGGAGTGCTTCTAAACAGAACAAAGGCTATTTAATCTCTCTGTAGATAAACTCAAAGATAAGATAAAGTTGCCTTGAGACCTTGAGGACTGGTGTGTGTGTGTGTGTGTGTGTGTGTGTGTGTGTGTGTGTGTGTGTGTGTGTGTGTGTCCCAGCTTTTCTCTTGGGCCAGTTTCACTAGCCTTGAGAATTTAATACTCAGGGCCAAGCCTGTGTTAATTTGGGGGTAGCCATTGAGCTCTGTATGGAAGACACTGATTCTTAAATAGAACTGTGATATACTTATGTATACATATATATACATATATATGTGTTGTGTGTGTGTGTGTGTGTGTACCATTTGCCTTGCCAGTCCCTGCATAGTCTGTTAGCCATGTCTTGACAATAAAGCTTCTTGTTTTTTGTTTTTTAAAAAAGGGTGGTGGTGGTGGGGATCTCTGATAGTTTCTCAGTTTTTAAGTGTTCTTTCATTCAGGTTATAGGCGAGTGTTGAATGAAGATAGTTCCATGTGTTTAAAGTGTACTCCCCTTTGAAATGTAATGTTCCAGTTAACAGGAAGCTTTTGATGGAGAAAACCCTACTGTTAAAAGCTTCAGACAAAATAGACTTCACAGAGTGCTTTTGAACATCAAAGGAGCTGTGAGTTGGGTGCCGGTTCTGAAAGTCCCTGAATGGGGAGGAAAAGTGAAGGCATGACTTGACGGGCTGCAGCTAGGTTTGTGATGAATTTGGGTGTGTTCAGGCAAGAAGTCCCAAGCAGAGGTTAGCTGGCAGTTCGTTATTGGTTAAGCTTGAGGTCTGTCATATTGTTTGCATGAAATGGGGTTTTCTTTGCTCACATAAGAGCACAGGGCACAGGAGCCGTCCAAGGGTCTCTCTGCTCTTTGTTTTAACACTAAACAATGCTGATGGAGGTAGGAAAGATTGGCAGGGATTGTTTCTGTCATCTTGACTTGTTTGAAGAAACCTGGTACTGAGGCCTAAATTTCTGTTTAGCCTCTGAAAATGATTTATTTTGTGCTTCAAGTGAGTCATGTATGGAATCTGAGTATTGAACGAGTAAAAGACCAATCCTGAAATTTTACCAATAAGGAGTGTTAAGTTGGGAGCGTAGCCCCCAGGCCTGGGAGTTGTATTGGTATTTAAGTGTCCTCCTAGAGGAGAAACACGTGGTTTTAGGTTTGCAAGGGCTCCTTACTGTCCTGTCTCCCTGCCATGCGCTAGGCCACCCCCCCATTCTTAATAAAACGATGGGCACTTTGATTTGGTTTGATTTGACGTAATTGGATTTCTTGCGCTGGCCGGAGCTGCCCTTTTCTTATTATTTTTACTTATCAAGGAGGATGACATCTGAATGACTGGAGAGCTTCTTAAAGGGACAGTGATACCAAAAGGCTAAGTCTGACCCTCTTGCATGCCATTGAACAAGGTATTAGCCCATCAGGACTTGGAGAGGCCTGATAGATAGGTCACCAGCCCAGCTCTCTCAGTTGGGGGATGGGAAACCTCAGGAACACAGGGCGTGGGAAAGCAGAACTGAGCCCATAACCCAGGCTGTATGGTTATTATTAAGAATGAATAAAGTGGGTTTTCTTTTTTTGTCATTAAATATAAGGTACAAAACCACTCAGAACCACACTCCAGCTCCATGTCCTTGAGAGCGGAGAGAAGATTTATGGAAACATTACCAGTCAGCCTAGCAACAGTTATTCAGGGTATGAATTTGACTCAATGCTGTCATACTGAAGAATGGGCCATCTCGGCAGCTCTGCAATTGTTGACTCCAGACAGTCCAAAGAGAGACAAGAGCCCCTTGCCGCAGAGACTTAGGAGAGGGAAATCACTGAGTAAACAAAGCAGAGCCGAGGGCATCTCAGAGGAGTCCTGTGGGTGCTGGCTGGCCTTGTGCATAGCACAGAGGACTCCATGACCTAGAAGTCAGCGCAGGAGTGTTGATTTATTTCCCTGAACCCAGGCTGCTCTTGCATGAAGAGGGACCGCTTCCTCCATCTCTCTGGGGGCTCTACAGAGTAACGCAAGGTGGATCAATGAGAGAAAAGCAAGAAGTTTGTTGGCCTGTAAAGCAGAGGATGCTGTGACTCGAGATGGAAAAGCAGGGCTGGGAACAGAGTTCAGGGACAGAGCACTGGCCTAGGTGTGAGGCCGCAGCACAGGTTCAAGTCCCAGCACAGGTAATGTAGGACCCTTTGGTCCCGACTGAGCAGCCATGCCTGGATGTGGATGGCAGTCAGGATCCTGGCAGGAGAAGGTGAGAGAGTGAAGTGCGGTTGAAGAAAGTTGGAAATCCCGCGGAGAAAGAGTGAGCATCTCTGCCTGGCTCATCAATAGCAGAGGATCAGTAAGAATTTAAGAGGAGCACTGAGTTTCCTGGGCTCCGGGCCAGTTTCTAGCCTCAACCAGAATCATGCCAAGATTGAAGGCGAGCACATTTAGTTGTGTCAAATTAGAGAATAGTGTCAAACTTGAGTACTTTCTAGAGAGTTCTGGGGGAGCTGATTACCCAGAAAGGAACACTGGGAACAAGTGTCATCACATTCTATAAAAGACCCCTGAGAGATAGACGTTTGAGGCCCTCATAATGGGGGATAGCAATACTTGCTCAATTGCACTTATGTAGATGAAATATAATAAGCATGTTTTTCATATCCACCTATACACAGTCTTTGAGTAAAATAGCATTCCCATTTCACAGACAGAGAGACTGGAACTATCCAGTCTCTCTCCAGGAGGTATAGATTCCAGTTTAATTTGTAGTCCAAAATCAAAATGTAATCATTAAACTACAGTGTCTCCCAAGAGACAATGAAACAGCAGCAGCCCCTTGGCGGGTGGCCGGGTCCAATGTGAGAGACAGGCATGCCAATAAGACAGAGCTTATGTGGGGCGTTTTATTGGAGGGCGGGAAGGGAGTGGGAGATGGGAAGCGAGAGAGGAGGAGAGAGAAAGTGGGTGCAAAGGGGCCTCGTGGGAAGAGAGACATTGAGAGAGAGAGAGAGAAAAACAGAGAGGGAGAGAGAGGGAGGGGAAGAGGGAGGGAGGTAGAAGAAAAAGAAGAGGAAGAAATAGGCAGAGCTTTGCCTTTTAAGGGGGGGTGGGGACGAGACCACACAGCAGACCAGGGTCCTGTCTCAGAGCATTCTCTGTCCTAGGGCATTGTTTCTCTGCGGCATCTAGGTCCTCCTCCAGATCTGCCACCAGGGCCCAGGGTGTCGGGTCAGGCCGTAGGTATGTGTTCAGGTAGAAAAGAAGGGCAGTTAGTGAGATACAGCATGTGCAGATGGTTGGTCCAGAAGGGGAGGCAGAATCTAAGCCAGAGTCTGTCTGGGCAGGGAAAGCCAAACAATAGGAGGTTTGGGGTAGTTGGGAGCCCACAGGTCTGTGACGTCAACATCAGAAGAGGGCAAACATGCTTCCAGAAAACAAGCCAGGCTAAAGAGCTTGGAACTTTGACAAAAACAACAATTTAGTGGGTTCTAGGTGGCACATCTTAACATCTAACTAAACTAAGCAAGTCCTCAGAGATTGCTCCAAACCAGCCAGACCTATTCCAGAAATGTGTTCCGTTTCTTCTTTACCGTGTGGGTAGCAAGACTGGTCACAAGAGGGCAGTGCGGGCCATGAATTTTACCAGGCTGATCCTTGCGGAGAGTTGCGCTCTCTGGATGGGTGTAGTTGAGAAGGTAAAAAATGGCCTGGACAAAATGTTTTGGTTTCTCCAGCCCCGCCCCGAACGTTGTAATTCTCCAGGCTGTGTGGCGTCTGGAGTCTGACCCTTTAACACATTTGATATGGGAACAATTTTCCCTAGAGAATGCAAAATCTTCTTATACTGAGGTGACTAATACCTCTTAACGTGTTTTATTGGGAAAATGGATCAGGTATTAATGGTTATTGGAAGCATATGGTGGCTTCAAAGAATTGCCGAGCAAATATCACTTGGTTCAAATGATAGAATGTCAGCAGCAGCGAGAGCCCGGCCCTATTTCCTGTCTCCTCATAGGGTAACCTCAATCCTAATGCTCTGTGAGAATTGACCCCTTTCCCTTCTAAGGTTACCTCCACTACTACATTTAAAAATACATTACTTCACTCAGAGCAATTGAATTTTGGTGAAGGAATTGTTTTTATTTATTCTTTTTAGTTTCCAATCTCTGTGGGACTCATTCACGCCTGGAGATGTGTGTTTGTGGTTCACTGCCTACTTCTAAGAAGCCTATATGCTTCATCTCTTCTGTTGATAGACATTTGGGGAGCCTCCAACTTTTGCCTCCAACCCTGTCCCACTTTCCTTGTAGGAACAATGATGCCATAAACAATCTTGTACCTAAGAGTTGGTTGTGATGGAAAAAAAAAAAAAAGAGATGTGTTTGACAACCAAAGATCTTTAAAAAAGAGAATGATAAATTTGACAATATCAAATTTGGGACCCCCGATACTTGGAGACTGAACCTAAGGCCTTGTTCACGGCAGCAAACTCTGCACTTCTGACTCCATTTGGTTACAACCCTAGACTTCAGGACTTCCTTTTTAAAGATTCTGAGAAGGCAGCCCATACGCTGGAATATTTGCAGTATGTTTAACTGATGAAGGACTAACATATAAGAAAAAGATAGGCATCACAGTAGGAAAAACGGGTAATCACGTTCACCCCACAAACACGGAAAGGTAGACAATCTCTAAAATTATTAAAAGATGCCAACCTCATTACTTCCCAGGGAGATGCAAGTTGAAGCCACACGGAGATGCCAGCACCTAGCTTACAGACTGGCCACAAGAACCATCCAATGCAAAGCGTTGCTGAGGTTGTGGACTAACAGAACCATACTCAGTGCAAACTGATACACTTGCTTCAGGAACAACCCATCTAACCTTCGTATCTCAGAAACCCAGCGTCGAGAGCTGAAGTGGGACGAAGGAGGGGAGAGAGTGTGTGTGGAACCCACATGAAGTTTTGCTTCTCTGGTCCACAGGCGAGCCCTTCCTATGGGCTGCTGCCCATCACCAGGAGAGTGGGAGAAGAGCCTGACTCAGTGCAGAGAGTGGGGACAGCTCCAAAGGGACCCCATCTTACCATGGAGCTTCAGAGGACAGCAGCCCCAGCTCCACCCTCCTGAATCTGGTTCATGGTCGGGTTGGTCATCTTTGGGACCCTCTAGCCAGAAACACACAAGAAAGGGGATGCGGAGAATGTGGTTTTTGCTGTATTAGTTTCTGTGACTGCTGTAACAAATCACACAAACTTAATGGCTTAAAATGCAACTTTATTACCTTTACAGTTCATCGGGTTAGAAGATTGAAGTGGGATTCACTGGGCTGACATCCAGGTGTTGGCAGACATATCCTCCCCTAGAAGCCCGGCGGCAGAACCTGCTTCCTTGCTTGATCGGTTTCCAGGTGCTGTCTGAATTCTTGGCTCAGGCTCCTTCACGGTCTTAAAAGCACATCACTCCACCCTCTGCTTCTGCTCTCTTCTCTCCTATCTGAGCCTGATTTTCCTGACCCCCTGCTCCAACGTCTGTCTCTTACGATTGCACGAGGCCCACCTGGATAATTCAGGATAATGTCCTCATCTTGGAATTCTTAATTGTGTTGGCTGAATCCCTTTTGCCATGTAAGGCAGCACACTCATGTGTGCTCTAGAAATGAGAATGTGGGCATGTTTGGGGGCCTTGTTTTTCAGCCTACTATAATCTGCGCGTCTAAGTGGACAGCCACGTAGGGCAGCCATCATCCACCATCAGATTGGAGTCTTCTTTGCTGTTTTTCAATGCTCTTACCTGAGTCCCCATGAAGTGCATGATCCTCTTCTTTCAGGCATGAGTTTTGTTCATAACTTATGGATTCTGTGGTCTGTAAGGAGTCTCTGGACATTACTGTCTCCCTTGGGCTCTTCTGTTGGTGCTGCTTGGTATCATGGACCTCAGTGCTGAGGGTCTGGAAATTCCCTTGGATGTAGTTTTGTAGATGGTTTTCTTTCCCTTTATGACCCTACTTGGTAAACTCCTTTTTGATGACTTGGGGAGAAGAAATGAAACTATACTATACGTGTATGCCATTGCCAAAGAATAAAGGGTAAAACTTAAAACTGTAAGTCCTGCAGAATTGGAATCAGAATGCTCTATATTCTTGTCATTTTTGGTAAACAGTGGATTGAGAAGTATTTTTTTTATATTGAAGTTAGAAAACATGTACTCTGATAAGTATTGATGAAGATTTTTTCTTTTTTCTCTTTTTTATTAATTTTTTTCCTTTTTACATATCAGCCCCAATTCCCTCTCCCTCCCCTTCTACTGCCCCCTACCTCTTCCCCCCCCCATCCACTCCTCAGAAGTGGTAAGGCCTCCCTTGGGGAGATAACAAAGTCTGACATACTAAGTCAAGGCAAGACCAAGCCCCTCCCCGCTGTATCAAGACTGAGCAAGGTATTCCATCATAGAGAATGGGCTCCAAAAAGCCAGTTCATGCACCCAGGATAAGTCCTGGTCCCACTGTCAGCCCCCCCAACAATAGATCAAGTTACATAACTGTTACCCACATTTAGAGGACTTTTTGATCCTATGCAGGTTCCCCAGCTGTCAGTCCAGAGTCTGTGAGCTCCCACTACCTCCAGTCAGCTGTCTGTGGTTTTCCCAATCATGATCTTGACCCCCTTTGCTCATATAATCCCTCTTCCTTCTCTTCAACTGAACTTCAGAAGCTCAGCCCAGTGCTTGGCTGTGGATCACTGCATCTGCTTCCATCAGTTCCTGGATATAGGTTCTATGATGACAATTAGGGTAGTCACTAATCTCATTATAGGGGAAGGCCAGTTTAGGCACCCTCTTCGCAATTGCTAGGAGTCTCAACTGGCTGGGGTCATCCTTGTGGTTTCCTGGGAATTTCCCTAGCACCAAATTTCTCCCTAACCCCATAATGGCTCCCTTTACCTAGATACCTCTTTCATTGCTCTCCCTCTCTGTCCTCCTCCAGTTAGGCCTTTTCAATCCCTCATGAATCCCTCATGTTCCCATTCCCCTCTTCTACCCACTCTCCCAGTTTACCCAGGAGATCTTAGCTATTTTCCTTTTCTGGTGTCCTCCATGCCTGTCCCTCTTAGGGTCCTCCTTTCTATCTAGCTTCTCTGGGGCTGTGGACTGTAGCCTGGTTATCCTTTGCTTTACAGCTAATACCCACTTAAGAATGCATACCTACCATGTTTGTCTTTCTGGGTCTGGGTTACCTCACTCAAGATGTTTTTCTTCTAGTTCCATCCATTTGCCTGCAAATTGATGAAGATTTTTTTTTTAAGACCTTTTCTGAGAACAGATTTCCTTGAAAGTCTTTCCCCAAATCATTCCCTAAAATATGACTGGGCACAAAACTTCAAAGCCTGGAATTAAAACTGAATACGAGAACAGTGCAGCCAGGATATTCCTTAATCATGGTGAGGAATGAAGTTGTGTGTTTAGCATTGAGACGTTTTCTTAGTTGGAATATTAGTTACAAATACTGACTTAGAGACTCTCCAAGTGGTCTGATCTCAGATTGCCCTTTGAGTGTCCCGTGTTTGGCTTGACTTCATTTCAAAAGCCACATTAAAGGGATCCCTTAGACCACCCACCACTAAGCTTCAGCTTGTTCTCCCCCCTCCCCCCCACCACACCATCATTTGAAGCGTTTGCCTAACATGTGGCTGTCTTTGTGGTCGCAACTTTCAACCATCCATTTCTGTATTCTTTTGTGGAGAGAAAAACCTGAATTTCAAGTGAAAAATACTCCTTAAGCAAAACTTTACCCATTGCATTTGGCAACAGACCACAGACTACCTGGAGGGCATTCAAAGACCAAAATTTCAAAACCTGTCATTTGAGTGGAAAAGGGATCATGGTGTCTTGAGTTGAGAAGGATGGAGATGCCTGATAGAAACTCCACCCAGGACCTTCCTTAGAGTGATTAGCTGTGGGACGGAGATGCGAGTGAGACTTGCCTGTCCTCCAGGGATAAGGGAACTTCCTGATGCAAGAGCATCACACCCATCCTTGCCTTCACAGGTACCGGTTTGTCTCTCTCTCTCTGACCTCGATAAGCTCAAGCACCTTGTGGGCTTTGATGACTTTTAAATCATCTCTTGATGTTAATGACATCACAGAATCTTGAGAGATCTTGTGGCATCCCACTCAATATTCTGCCACCTCATGTCTCCTTACTTTCTAACCTGCTACTTAATTGCACCACCAGCAAATAGTCCCAACCGTGGTCCTTGGTCCTTGTACTCTGAACACTTGGTGTCAGACCAGCTCACCCACACAGAGACACTGGTGTATTTTCCCCAGTGAGAATGAGACCTTTATTAGAAAGAATCTACCTGTCAATGTTGACAGAAGAAGCTTACAAACGAGACTAGAGAACAGAATCCACACTCAAAACCCAAGTCCGTTGATGCCGAAGGGTTTCCCGTCAACACGCCGTCCTTTCTGGAGCTCAACAAGCCCTCTTGCGCCATACACATGTGCTACAGGCCGAGCAAGTTGTTTGCTTTCTTTTGCTTTCCTTTTGCAGTCTTAGGAATTTCCTCTTCCCTATTAAAACTAGAAGTTTCATTCTGACTGTTCTCTCTTGTTATAGGTATATACTCAAAAAGAAAATTCTCTACTGCTAGGGTTTGAACTTGTTTTTATCTGTTGTCAAAAAGGCAAGGTTGCAAAGAATTCTGTGTGTCGGTTTTTCACACAGAGAAACCAATAGGATTCCTATGATAAAAAATAACATGGGTTCTCATCAGTTTTTTTAAACAGTTGCAAGTATACATGTGTTTTATGTGTATATAATCAACAAGCTCCTGGGATCTTATATTTGCTTTTAACCTCTACCTTCAGTCTAGCAGGCATCCATTTCTTGTTTTAGGATGTGTAGAAATTATTAATATTCACAAGACTGCTTTCAATTAAGTCAAACAAAACACAGCTCCATCTTTAGTCAAAGGACACTAAGATGTAACATGATAGAGCCGGTCACATGGACTTAAAGTGTGAGTGACCGTCTTCAAAAGGGGTGTGGACACATCACTGAATTTCTCCAGTTTTCCTTGTTTCTTTGTATAATCAATACACTAATTGTTGCTTGTTTTGGGACCGTTGTGAGAATCAAGTCTGAGTGGGCTTGGTAAATGGGGTAGTTTGAATGCAATTGGCCCCCATACTCTTCTAGGGAGTGACACTATAAAGAAGTGTGGCTTTGTTGGAGTGGGTATGGCCTTGTTGGAGGAAGCGTGTCACTGTGGGGGTGGGCTCTGAGGTTTCTTATGCTCAGGATACTGCTCAGTGTCTCAGTTGACTTCCTATTGCCTGAAAGATGTAAGACTCTCAGCTATTCCTTCAGCACCATGTCTGCCTTCATGTTGCCGTGCTCCGTCATGATGATAATGGACTGGACCTCTGAAACTGTAAGCGAGCCCTCTCAGTTAAATGTTTTTCTAATAAGAGTTGCTGTGGTTATGATGTCTCTTCACAATGAAGCTCCATGGCAACTACAGAAATCTAACAATATCAAGATGTCAAGTCAGTGTGGAACCAAGAATACATGTGCTAAATGGGGCATGGAAGGAATGGCAAATCTTGAGATAATTTCTGTGCCATTGAGTTTCAAATCCTTCTTCCAGCTCAATATTTCATGCAAACCTTTTGCTTATCTACAACAGTGTCCTTGGTTTATGGTACAATAATGGACATAGCCCAGGTCAGCTGGATAAATTAGAACAAGAAGCATGAACTTAGTCCTCTTGAAGGAAGGTCTCACTGTCCATGAGTTATTTAGGGGTGATCTGTTTAGCTTTCCACATTGTGAGCTCCAAGCTTATCCCCATGAACTGTGTCTTTTTGTTCTGTCCCAGGCTTTGCATGGGCACTGCTGCCGTGCTATATAGGCGCACAATCTGGACAGCCATGCTGGGTTATTCAGATCTCAGAAAATATTTGTCTGTGTGATCCCACCCATTCTCACAAGGTTCCCTGTATATTCCTGTTGTGTCCCTTGAGACAGAAGATTGCCAGCCTTAGTTAGGCGCTCAGAAAGGATGGGCATGCCAGTGTCCTAGGAGGAGGTAGGGGTGGGTTAGATCTAAAGTCTCTTACTGGGTTTGGGCTTAACTCTTGCTAGCTGCTAGATTGTGGAGTAATCTGTTGCGGAGTATTACTTTAGCTAGGCAAAGCTGTGTTACATTTGTTTATGCTGCATTTGTTTAACTATGTAAAGATGTGTTACATTTGTTTAATAATATAAAGATGGGTTGCTTTGCTAGGCAGTAGAGGGAGAGGCGGGGCTGGTGGGCTGAAAGAATAAGCAGCAGGAGGAATCTAGGCTCAGGAGGAGCGAAAATGAGGGAGAGAGACACATTGGGACCAGCCATCCAGGTAGCTGCCAGCCAGACATGGCAGAAACAGGAAAGTAAGACACGCAGAAAGAAAGAAAGGTAAAACGCCCTGAGGCAAAATGTAGATGACGAGAAACAGGAACAAATAAGTTATAAGAGCTAATGGGACAAGCATAAGATAAGGTCAAGCATTCATAACTAATATTAAGTCTCCATGTCTTGATTTGGGAGCTGGTTGGTGGCCCAAGAGAAAGTCTGCTACAATAATCCAAGTGGAATAGAGAGAGGGGCAGGAACAGTTGCACTTGCTTGGTTTTCTAAGAGCACAGGAGTTCATATGGAATGGATCACCACCATCTCTAACTCAGTTCTGGAGAATCCGGTGCCCTCTTCTGACCTCTGTAGGCATGTGGACATATGTCATGCATTCACACACACACACACACACACACACACACACACACACACAACACATAAATAAAAATAATAAAAGTAAATCTTTAGAAATTCAAGTCTTTAAGCATACCAGGCTAAAATATTCTGCTATTTTTATTTTGTAAGTCAGTGGCCTCCAAACTTTGTTGCTCATATATTTCAGCCAACAGAAAGTACAGGGAGTCCTGGCTTCTTAATATTTTCCATGCTCATATGTGAATCATGTATACCTACTAATACTTTAAGTAGTAAATACTTATAAAAATTAATTTAAAATAGAGGAGTCTAGTAATTTATTCTCTTAATACAATGGGCTATATTAGTTATCATTTATAGACAGACAGATACTGATTCTGTACCCTTGGATTTCCTGTGTATGAATCTCTTTGATGGAAAAACTGAAAGCATTTTATAATGTAAAATACAGGCGTGTGACAACTTTTCTCCCCTGTGCTGTATAAGGATTACCAAACACCTCAGGAGCAACTGTTGTCATCTCAAACTGGAGAGAGGGCATGCTCCAAATCTTTATGGTTATCCCTTAATGTTAACTCTGCTGAAGAACAAGCTGCTTGCCTTCCTTTCATTAACATATTACGATCATTAAAAGTGCCAAACACACCAAGCAGATGAGCAAATGACAGCTACAAGCTGAGACTAAACTGGTTTCTTCTAGAAACTCTTTGGCTGTACTTCACAGTTCAAGCATTCTTTTTTTTTTTTAAAAAAAATATTTATTTATTTATTATAGCTACAATATTCTGTCTACATGTATGCCTGCAGGCCAGAAGAGGGCACCAGACCTCATTACAGATGGTTGTGAGCCACTATGTGGTTGCTGGGAATTGAACTCAGGACCTTTAGGAAGAGCAGGCAATGCTCTTAACCGCTGAGCCATCTCTCCAGCCCCACAGTTCAAGCATTCTTGACTTAAAAGGACTTTTGCTTCAATAACAGACATGCCTCCCTCATCAACTTGTAAAATATGTATGAGAAACTTTTTGTTTCTTTGTATTCATCTCCATCTTCATCATCTGATCAACATCTACTCATCAAAAGAAAAAAGACACAGAACATATATTTCAATGTATAGCAACTGGATAGTGCACACTTTCCAGAGCTCTGTATTTCGTGAACTAGAAATATAAGATAGTTTCTTCAAACAAACCACAAAGAAAACAAGGAAGTTTATTTCACTACTTACCAAATAAGGTAAAATAGGCAATATAAATTTAACTTCTTAAATGTAGTTAAAAGCATTGACTGTAAAGTTTTTTCAACTTGTGTTTATTTTGTTTAATTTTATTAGTTTGAGATAGAGTCCAACTATGTGGTCCAAGCTGTGTTGAATTTGTGAGCCTCCTGTAGGTATTATAGGTATATGTCACTACACTGAGCTTAAGGGAAAAAAATTAATCTAATTAAAAAGTATTGAGCCAGGAGTTGAGATTGAAGTCACTATTCTAGACATGTAAGTAAACTATTAGAATAAATTATCAGTTGCTTATTATTAACACAATGTCCGTGAACATAATGATTAGAATACTCAAGCGCTGCCTCCCTTTCCACCCCAGCTTTGCACACTGTTAGCGCTCACTGACCACCTGCACTGCAGCTGAAGTTCTGTGGCCCAGTAAGGGAGTCGGACAGCACCTGAGGAGGTTCAGAGAGACGGTTCCACGCGGCCCAGTAAGGGAGTGGGACAGCACCCGAGGAGGTTCAGACGGTTCCACGCGCACTCGCAACAAGGTCAGCTTCCTGCAACTGCATCTCAGGTGTTACTCTCAACTGCTGAGCTCTGTCAGCTCTTGTGAAGCTCTCGTCACTCAAACACACTCCTGTTCTGAGGAAAACATACTATTGTTTGGTTTTTGAGCTCAGTGCTTTGCTGCAAAATTGCATTTTGAGTCACTAATGCTGCTACTCAAAATTAAATTTTCATACTTTATCCGTATAGCATTCCTGTGGTAAACAACAATGGTCCAAGAGACAGACACACTTTAGGTCGAGTGTGTGTATACACACACACTCACACTCACACCCTAAGACATAAAGAGAAAACTATCCTGGGGTTTGGGGTGGGCTCTTTCCTCACAGAGCTCTATCAGCTGATTTCCACAGAAGGCTCTGCAGCTTGCTCTGCAAATTGAGCTTTGCCTGCTATATGTTTTGACAGCAGTCGCTGCTCAGGCTGCAATGCTCGCCCAAGACCGTCTGGGTTGTCTATCATGATCAGTGTTTCCCCCACTAATGCTCCAGTTTCAGAAGTTCTGGACTTTGCTCTTTAATCCTTCCCTGCCCTTTTCCACCAGAGATACTCTTATTCCCCACAGGAACTCTCCAGTTCCTAAATGATCTGTGCTCTCAATGTAAGTGTATTTCAAATCCAGAACTCATTTTTCTATAGAGAGAATATTTTAAGTATGTGTTGGGTCTCTAGGTCAACCCACAAAAGCTCATTCAACTCCTAATACAGGTAATGCATTTTCCCTTTGCTCTTTAATATATCCTAGAGAAATAGAATGTCAGAGCAGAAATTGAATTTGGAACATACTCTATACCGGTTTGCCAGTGTATTCTGTTACAAATGCCTACAGTCCAACTACTTTAGACATTAGGTAGGGTCCAGTTATGTTTTAAAACAAAATAAATCAAATTGTCATAAAAGTAGAAATGGTTTTGCCACAGACAGCTTCATCCTGACTACTTTTCTTTATATGTTCTGAGGTACAATACACTCTTTCTGTGATGTCCTTCTGTCTAAGGCATGGTCAATACTTACATGTATCTTATGGTTTTTTTTGTTGTTTTTTTTTTTGGTGTTTTGAGACAGGGTTTCTCTGTGGCTTTGGAGCCTGCACTGGAACTAGCTCTTGTAGACCAGGCTGGTCTCGAACTCACAAAGATCCACCTGCCTCTGCCTCCTGAGTGCTGGGATTA
>JAQHUG010000024.1:12793051-12817185 GCA_028555095.1 Dicrostonyx torquatus
TTTTGAGACAGGGTTTTATCTGTAGGTGCCTATCCTGGAACTAGCTCTTGTAGATCAGGCTGGCCTTGAACTCACATAGATCCTCCCGCCTCTGCCCCCCAGATGCTGGGATTAAAGGCATGCGCCACCACCGCCCAGTCTTATGGAGGCATTATCTCAATTGAGAGTTCTTCTTCTCAAATGACTCTAGCTTGTGTCAAATTGACAAAAATCTATCCAGCACGAAGTCCATCCCTCCTCTCTTGCAAGTTTAAACTTCAATGGCATCCACTTGTGGAGTAGACACAGGAGGTCGTTCCCTCCCTGGTGGCAAGCCCTTGGCTCTGCTTCAAAGATTTGTGTGCAGAGTCATTTCCTCCACCCAGAGTCCTTTTCATCTGGGGATCAGCAAGGTCCAGTGTGGCATCTAACATACAAGAGCTCTCAATAAATGTCAGAGGGAAGGAGTGAAGGACAGGCTAGAACGAAAAGGGCAAAGTTCATACTTGAAATAGCACATCACTGAAGAGCAAATCTATGTCACTGTTCAAAGCAGACGTCAAGGAAAAGTACCTAAAGGTTGAAGATTACGTAATATGTGGAGAAGTGTAATAACTTTACCAAGAATTTTTAAGTACACAAAACGAATGTTTTTTTTAAAATAAAAAAAAAACTTTTTTTTTTTTTAAAAGAAGGTTGAGTATTTGCTAAGAGCAATCATTTACTCAAGCAAGCATTTCAAGTGTTGGGCAAAGCAAAGTCTCTGTGAGAGAATTCTACCCACAGAGAAGACAAAGAAGCCCCGAAAGAATGCAATCAATGGAGGAGAACTATCTCAGCATGCACTGTCACATCTCTGTGCAGAGCAAGGAACGTTTGAGTGACAGCTGATGGTTATTCTCACCAACACAGCAAGAACTTTCAAGCTAGCTAAGGAGCCAAACTGATACAATTGATGAGAAAAAGTTTATTTTTTCAAAAGAGTTACCTGTACTCTCAAAACAAATATATAAACCTAGATGTAACCATTCTCTGTCCCTCAGAACCTTAGGAAGCGATTGTACAAGTGTAGCTCATGGTGCATGGTTTCTCACCGATAAGAGCCATGCCTATCTTTCCAGATTTTCCATAGGTAGAAATTGCAATTAGGATGAGTGATCAGTTCTGTTGATATTAGCAGTATCGTGTAGAAGCCCAGAGTCACCATGATCTTTGGATGGGGTCACCAAGGCCGTGGAACCATTTTAAAAACACAACCCAGGAGGGTCTGACCTTGGTTGCCTCTAAAGTCAAGTTATTCCCGCTTTCAATTAGAAACGGGTTTGGATGGAAACCAGCTGATACACGGGCAATCTGATGGCTTCAATGGGCTTTACAACCCTAGTAATTTTCTCCTTCCCAAAGTAAATATTAGCATAACCATTGACATTTGATAAGTCACTCTGTGTTACCCAAGACAGGGGACAGATTAACTTTTATTGCTATTGAGTAGTTAATTTGCACTTAGAACAATCATTCTTTATTGTTTTGATGTGTAGAAGTACATATATGTAGCTAATTTGACATAATTACGTATACATGCTCCCTTTCATGTTCTTAATGTATGTATGGGTCTTCTTTGTCTGTACATTGTTTAGTATTTTCATGGCACCCCTAAAAGATAAGTACTGACTTCTCTTGCAAATCTGAAACTCAGGAGTTGGCATTTCAGAGAGAGGGATTTCGAAGGGACCTCAAACTCCTGAGGCTGCAGTTTTGTTGAGTCTGACTTTATCTTGCATCTTTCAGCATCCAGCATCGTGCAGAGTATCACATCTCAAATTAGTGAGAGCAAAAAGATTGCCAAAAGATAAAAAAATAATACTATACTGCTTTCTCTATAAGAAAACACTCTGTCAGAATTGCACACAAATAAAACTATAACTAGAGGGCTATAATCATTCATAGCCTTCAATTTCTCCTATCCCCTTAGTCCTGGGGAAGAGGCAAGTGAAAAGGAGTTCACACAAAGGCACATGGGTAAACTGGGCACTCCTGCCAGCTCTACAAGATCCAAGTCCATTGACAACTAGGCAAGGAATGGATTCCAGGCCCTGAAGCAACTGTGCACATCAGAGGAATGGGCCTCCACTTGGGGCCCCAGCTAATCCTGCGGTCTTCCCTGGCAGACAATTTCGCCTTGAGGTCAGCCAACTAACACTTGACAAATGCCAGCTCAGGGAGCAGCTCAGTCAAGCTGGTACCCACACACTGCTCCTGAAAATGTTACAAGGACCCCAGAACATCTTATTTACTCTTTCAGCAAGAGAAAATGTTTGTGTTCTCTCTCCTCCTTCCAGAGCAGGAGAAACTGACTTTCCTGTTTTTGTTTTAAGATCAGTTGGCAAGGGTTCCCACCCTAGACATTATCAACTTACGTTGGAAGTCGACAGAGACATTTTTACTTCATAGTCAACAAATATTTCCAAAACACATGAAGTTTAGGGTTTGGGAAGGAAAAATAAAAAATAAAAAGTGTTTCAATAAATTATGTTTCCTAACAAGTCAGGCACGTGCCGTCTTCCTTTGATCCTCAAAATAAGCCAAGGAAGGTGTGGTGTGTGCTGCCATTCCTGCTGTAGGAGAAACGAAGCTGAGGTTCAGGGAAAGTGTGGGGGCTGAGAACATCAGGGCTGTGAAGTGAATTGACTTGGTGGTGGACGGGGGTTTGAGGGCTGCTGCGTGGAGCACAGACCTGATCAGATCTAAAGAAGGGTATGAACACCAGTGGTGGTGCACGCCTTTAATCCCAGCACTCGGGGGCAGAGGCAGGCGGATATCTGTGAGTTCGAGGCCAGCCTGGTCTACAGAGCAAGTTCCAGGACAGGCTCCAAAGCTACAGAGAAACCCCTGTCTGAGAAAAACAAAACAACAACAACAAAAGAAGGATATGAAACCCCGATTAAAACAAAAACCAAAAGCTAAGCAATGAAAACGTTGGCCAGGAGACCAGCTGCCAGTCAGTGACTACTGTGGTGAATGCCACCCGTCATACAGAACGAAGCGACATAAACATATGTATGCATTATGTTGTAAGAATGAAACCAACTGTGGTAAAAAAACTATTCAAAATGCAGTTTTTTAAGTAGTTATCTGGGAAAGGTATGCCAACAAAAGTCTGCAATCAATTTGGAATAGAACACCTGGGGCCTTAAACAGTATTTGAATGCTTTATTCTTGAAGGACTTTTTAGGGTTTGAAATCTATATATCAGTTTCACAAACCCTCTTAGTTCATGGTGTTCTTAGATTCTTAACAACTTATTTAGCATCCCAAGGCAAAATCAAATACTTTGTCTTTTATGTACTAAGTAGTTATATCTACATAACTTCAAAGTAGGAAATTGTATAATTTCCCTTAGGGAAGAAAAGACAATGTTATTCCCCAGTGAGTTCACTTGGGTGTCTGGGGTACTTTATCATGAAGACTGGGAACCACAAGAGTACAATATCAGTTGTAGTCATGTGTATGAAATAGTCCATACTACGTACATACATGTACACATGTATTATAGTAACTTTAATAAGGGCTTGTTCCATGGCAAGGCCAATGGGGACAGAAAGGAGGTGTAGGATCTTATTTTTTTTAGATGGGGTATGGGTCAAACATCTCGTTAGAATTTTACCTTTTCAATATTCTTTCAAAAAGTTGACTTGGAAAGGACCTTTTGTTATGCTTTGTAAAGAAGGACTTTCCCCTGCTCATGTACAGATGGAGAGAATGAAGGAGGAGAAGGAAATCTTTCAAACAGAAAAATCAGACAGTTAATGGAGCAAAGTTACAGGAGGCCCAAGAGCACAGACCAAGATAGATGGGTGCTTCTGCCAAAAGGAGAGCGATGAGAGCATTTCTGTCTGTGGCCCAGCTGACTCAGGAAAGCCAGGGGTAAACCTGGGGCTTGACCTGACAGAACAAGGCAGGAGATGACAGCAATTCATAAGTGGGCTTGGTCAATGACTCTCCCAGCAGCCGAGTGTATGCTATCCTTCATATATTCCTCTTGTTCAAGTATCTGAGTGGTTTCGGTCTTAGTCTAGTAGAGTTTTGCTAGTACGTTAGTATCCCTCAGGGTCTACTCTGATCTCATGTTTTTGAGTTAGAGCAAGCAAGGGCACTCACATAACTTTAACACTAACAGTCGTGTAAGAATAGTAAAGGAGAGAGTTCAAGTGTAGAAAGACTCTCCAATGAACAGGGTGAGAGGAGGGCACAACTTCGTGGTTAACTGGATTAGCCAGCATAAGCCTCCCTGCCACCCGCCCAAAGTCACATGGGCACAGAACAATCTTCGTACTTAAGATCTCCTTCCATAGGCCAGGCGGTGGTGGTACACACCTTTAATCCCAGCACTCGGGAGGCAGAGGCAGGCGGATCTTTGTGAGTTTGAGACCAGCCTGGTCTACAAGAGCTAGTTCCAGCGCAGGCTCCAAAGCCACAGAAAAACCCTGTCTCGAAAAACCCAAAAATAAATAAATAAAAAGATCTCCTTCCATCTCCTTGAGTCAATTTACTTCACCCTCAGGAGGTTTTGTTGAACTAGGAAAAGCAATACCAATAACTACACTTAGACCGTAGGAGTTCGGAGATGCTTTCAAGGTGGAGATACAACCCAGAGTTTGTTTGAGTAGCCGGAGAGGAAGGCAGAGTCTGGGGATGGAAAGGTGGAGTTGCAGTATGGGTAACAATGAGTGAAGACAGCTAACTTGGATCAGACAGCAGGTACCCTGGCCTGACGATAGTGAGAGAGGAGGTTAAGCAGGTGAACAGAATCTGAGAGCTCTAGACTGGAAGACTAGGCACATGACTTCACCCGGGAGTCAATGAAAAACAGTTCTGAGCACAGCGGAGCATGTTGCTAACAACAGAAAGCCCTGAGCTGGTAGTTGTGTGAGTGATGGATCAGAGGCGAGATCCGAGACAGGAAGTAGAGTGAGGAGGCACTGCAGTAATCCAGGCATGATGTGATAAGGACTGGAGCTGTGGCAGAGGACCAGGAAATTAGGAAGGATCTATAGGAGTAAGCTGATTGGTTAGAAAGGCTATGGGAGATGAATGAGCTTTAAGGAAGGTTGCTCTGTTGGAAATACTTCCAAAATGTATAATTCATTACTTATCTCCAGATAATTATGAGCTCTCCTATGTCATTACCTAGCTAATTTATAAGCCAGGAATTCATAGCCACTTTATCCATCACACTCCTTCTTCATGTATCTTCACAAACAGATTAACTTGACCCTTTAAAAAAAGTCTTTATGTCATCACAGCATGCAATTAATTCTTGAAAAACCAAAGTTTATGGGGTTCTAGAAGTCCTAAATACAGGCTTGACCAGGAATTACTAGAGACGTTCAGAACATTTCTAAACATTAACTCAGTTTGCTTGACTAGGAGATAGGCAGTAACACCTCTGTGGGACAGCTCAGACCGTGTGCATGACCGTTCAAAGTCACAGTGCCTCAACTAGGAACCAATTCGGCTTGCCCCTCCATTATGCAAGATGAAAACAATGACATTCTGTTACAACAAAATATTTTAGTACATAGAGTCTTTTCTGGAATGTTTCTTTACGGTTGAATAGGTAAATCAAAATGTTTAATTTTTAAATGTAAATAAAATAGACCATAATATGTATAACTATACAGGCAGATTTGGAAGTGGAGAATATAAATGGAATAGAAGAGACCAATAGTTTGATCCAATCTCCAGGGGAGCAGAAATTCAATTGCCTTTGCTGGAAAATGTTTCCTCTCTGAGCAGCATAGGATAGTGATGCTATAGTAACTTGTCTCTTTTACTGTTGATCAGACTATGATTTCCCCACTAGAAATTACCATCATATCCACAAAGGCAGAATTTTTATTTAAAAAGGGCATGAGGCAGTTGAAAGCCTAGGAGGAGCAGGGAACAATCACCCTGGTAGGTTTCTTTTAAGCCACTACACTTATTCTGCATAATAGACACCAGGCCTCTGTTCTATGCCCTGTGGCAGGCCCTCTACATTAGCAGATCCAGTTCTCAGTTGACATCATTTCCTCTTCCCATGCCTTTTTCCTAAGGGCTCATGACATCGGCTTCATACTCATTCTTCTGTCTTTTCTACAACTCAAGGCAACATTCTAGTGTTGGCTTCGAACTCCTTGGTGACATCTGATACCTCTACTTTCAAATGCTTTCTACTTTTAAGAGAATTTTTTAGCTATTCCACAATAAACTAGTGGTAATAGCAAGATACCCTTGGTTATTTAAAGTTTGTATTTATTATTTTACTATCTCTATCCATCCATCCATCCATCCATCTATCTATCTATCTATCTATCTATCTATCTATCTATCTATCAGTGCTCTGCTTGATTATATGTATGTGTATGCCTGGTGCCCATGCAGACCAAAAGAAATCCTTGAATCCTCTGGAACTAGAGTTACAAATGGTTGTAAGCTACCATGTGGAAGTTGAGAATCGAATCCAAGTCCCCTGGAAGAGCAGCAAGTGTTCATTGACCACTGAGCATCTCTATCCCCTAATACTCTTGGCTTAAAACACACCCTGGTAAGGTCTTGGCTGGGGTAATTTGTTCATCTAACTAACACTTAGTAAGAACCCACTTAGTACTGAGCACTGTGCTAAGTGCTGAGATTCTACACGGAAACTCTTGTGTCTTCAAGCTTCTAGGCTGGAGAAGGCAGGAAAGACAGAATGTGAACCAGCCATAAGAATCTGTGTAGAGTCTGGTAGGAATTTTCTATCTTTGGAGTTTGGTCCAGTTTGAGTGACAGGATGAAGTCCTGGGCGAATGTGTATTATTGACATGAGCATAGCCATGTCCGGGACCCAGTGCCTCAGTCCCCTGGGAGCTGACACAGCCTTCCTCTGGTTCAGATGTTGACAGTGTACAGAAACATCCTTCTCTTGGATGTTTACAGCCTGAGACTTCTCCCCTACAAAGACCTCCCACACAGACTAGGTAACCTCTCTTCCCATGTTGTTCTTATTAAAGGCTCTGAGCTTCTAGATTGTGGCATAGTAGATGCCCTCCATCAGGGTGAGCACAGCCCACTGCATCATGGCTTTTCAGCACTTGTGCTCATGTGCCTGTCCCTTCTTCATTCCCCTGTCAGCCCAGAGAGGGTTTCAGAGCCAAGCCATGTTGACTGAGGTTTTCTATCCCACCCAGTCCTTGTTCTGCCTGGTTCCCACAGTCATTAAGTCCCAAAGAAATCACATAGAAGTCTACATTAATTATAAACTGATTGGCCCATTATCTCAGACTTCTCATTAACTCTTACAACTTATATTAGCCCATTATTCTTGTCTATGTTAGCCATATGGCTCGGTACCTTATTCAATGGAGCAGGAACATCTTGCTTCTTCTGTGGCAGGGTTGGGACTGCAGAGGAATGGGCTTTCCTCTTCCCAGAATTCTCCTGTTCTCATTGACCCACCTCTACTTCCTGTCTGGTTGTCCCACTTATACTTCTTGCCTGGCTACTGGCCAATCAGCGTTTATTTAAAATATAATTGACAGAATATAGACCATTGTCCCATACCAAAGCCATGCTGAATGCAACATCCAATCAAAATTGAAAATAGGTAAAAGTAACATTAGTTGTGTTTGGCTATCAGTGATGATCCATTTTTTTATTAAACTTCATTTAATTATAAAATAATATTTATGCAATAAACACAAACATAAACTTTATATCATGCCTCTGTTACTTAGAGCCTATACCTACGTGCTATGTCTGCTGGAGATGTCTTATAGATGAGGTTAGACCTGGATGCTCTCTCAGAACCCCCACACAGCTGCTGTGGATTCTTCCCTGACTGAACTCAATTGCAAGAGTCCTCAGAAAGAGCTTAAATGAGAAAGTTATGAGTTAGAATCCCCGCTGTTCTCTTTACCTTCATACTCTCTCTTGTGTTCTTCCTCAGTCTGTGCCCACTTGCTGCTTATCGGACTTTGATGAGCCCAGTAGTGTGTTAGACGTCTAGGTATATGCAAAAGAAGTGATGTCCTGGCCATTTCCAAAGTGACACTAAGCAGGGTGAGAAAGCTGGGAAGTGTTACTGGAAGACAATGTGTGTGCTATAAAAGCCTGTCCATCAATGTCTATGCAAAGACAAGGAGGTGGATGTTGCAGAAACTCTTTCAGTAGCAACACTGGTTAGAGTAGGCACCACACTGTACAATCCTCAGAGGGAATAGTCATCAAATCTCAGTGCTGCTTTTTGTCCCAGCTTCTCAGGGATTTCTCCCTCGAGACGGCTGGCTAATGATATTAGTGTATTACTAGGTTTCCCAATAGGCCCCCACTTCAGGGAACGGGATGCTCTGGACTACAGTGTCAAAGCTCTGGTGAGCACTGGAAAGCAGCTGGAGAGCTAACTGGAGGTGCCCATTGTGTAACGGGGTGGAGACTGTCTCCCAGGGAGTTCATGGCAGGACATGACAGGCTTATGGGATTTGCTCTGTGGTCACTTCCAAATTAGGAAGCCCAGCTAGCCTGGGCACTAAGGAATGCAGCAGGAGAAAAAAGAATGTCCCAGAGAGGGACTGAATTGCTCTCATCCCATAACCTAGAAAGGAAGGGGCATAGCTCACTTCCTTTCTCTCTCTGCCCCAGATTCTGGTGGCCCTTTCTTCAAAGACTCGTGACCAAATGGGCATTTATTTTCTAAATCTTATTCTGACAATTAATATATTTATCTTTATTAAGATCACCATGAAAGGATATTTATAGAATCACGACTTTTTATTCTGTTCACAGTGTGTGACAGAGAATTCTGTTCCAGGCTCAATACTAATGCCTATGAGTAAGTCACAATGTGTTTAGATTTCATTGAGCACCAGGGAGCCAGGGTTGTGCAATAATGGACACTGATTAATAAATTAATATTACTAATGCTCATGAGTAAATCACAGAATTTTTTTTTTGAGCATAAGGGAGCCAGGCTTAGCCAGCAATGATGTCCATTAGTTGATATCTGTGGTTGAACTTAGATATATTCTAGAAAGTTCCATTTTAAATGACAAGTCATAGACTATAGAGGAGAGTCTACCTACTACTATTATTCTACTAAGTGGACATAGAATTAAACTGACTCCTAACAACTCACAGTTATATCCATAGATAAGTGCAGTGGTTTCTCAACCGCCCCAATGACCCTTTAATACAGTTCCTCATGTTGTGGTGATTATTTTTGTTGCTACTCCAAAGCCATAATTCTGCTACTATTATGAATTATAATGCAAACATCTATGTTTTACGATGAGTTTAGGTGACCTCTGTGAAAGAGTCATATGATCCCCAAAGGGGTCATGACCCACGGATTGAGAACAGCTGAATAAGTGAATCTCTCAATCCTCATCAGACTTTTTTTTTTTTTTGGCAACAGATAGTGATTAACATGGAGACCCACAGCTAGTCACATGTGTGTTTGTGTGTGTTATATACACATACATATATGTGTGTGTGTATTTTTAAATGAGGACACAAATTTGAGTGGGTGTGAAATAGAAGTAGATCTGAGAGAGGCTGGGTGAGAAGGTCAAATACAATAAAAATGCATTGAATGAAATTCTCAAAGAATTAACAAAAATATTTTTAAAAATAAAATGTAACTTTCATCTACGAATCAGCAATTCGCTGTTAGGTTTTAGGGAACCCACCCACATATTTTACATTTATGTGGAAGCTCAAAGATAAAGAGGTCCTGGTCTTTGGGTTTAAGGTGTGTGATACCTAGTAGGTTGGCCAAAGGGAGAAGCAGGAATGCAGTCCACAAAGCAATCTGCCCACACGAGGAATGACATATTTTGTTAGAGCATACACAGCCACGTAAGATGTCTCAGAACTATCAGGGAACCATTCTTCTGGTTCTCTTTGTGCCCGGGGTGACATTCTTGTCTTGGCCTCCAAGTAATGTAAAAAAGATTTACCGGGCAGAACCATCCTTCTGGTTCACTTACTGTCTTGGCCTCTAAGTAATGTAAAGCTAGGTGTAGGAGGTGCTTCTGTATTTCTGTTGCTTTCACTGGTTAAATAAAGAGACTGCCTTGGCCTTTTGATAGGGCAGCCCTTAGGTGGGCAGAGTAGACAGGACGGAATGCTGAGAAGAAGGGAAGTGTGGCAGACGCCATGCTGCTCCAGCCCAAGATGGACATTGATTAGAATCTTCCCGGTAAGCCACAACCCCGTGGTGATACACAGATTACTAGATATGGGTTAAACTAATATGTAAGAGTTAGCCAACAAGAGGCTAGAACTAATGGCCAGGCAGTGATTTAATTAATACAATTTCCGTGTGGTTATTTCGGGTGTAAGCTAGCCTGCGGCCGGGAGCTGGGTGGCGGGAACACGGCCCGCTCCTCATTACTATAAAAGCTGTTGGTACAGGGCAGAACCTCTGCATCTCTGAATCATCAAGAAGTGGAGGACCATTTTGTCGAAGTGAGGAACACCACATATCTGAAGAACATGGGGAAATATCCTGGACCCCTGATCTAAGAAGACTGCTTTCTTGTCTAGGTTTTTTTCCTGCATTGGCTTGCAACAGCTCACCAGGTCCCTAGTCCTCAGATCAGCATGCATGGTGACAGACAGAGCTTGTCTGGAACAAATGTCCAAATAATTGAGGAGATTTTATTAACTAATTTTGTTAATTAACTTCTTTCAACTAAGAAATCTTTGTTGGTCATTTGACTAGTACCAGGCCCAGTGGTAGAAAAGTTGGCATACCACTTACTGTTGAGTGAGTTGGGTACAGGGGGTATTTGCTGGGAACACCAGGAGGTTACTATCCACTGTGACAAGAGCTCCAATATCAGGGTTCCAAGAGCCGGGAGAAGGTCACCTGACTTTAAGTGGCATGGAGTGGGGAAGACAGGCATACAGACCGACCAAGTAGCAGCTATTCAGGTAAACTTCACACTGTGTGGAAGACAAAGGGGATACCGAGAGGATGCCCAAAGCAAAGGGAACAACAAGCTTAAGGCAGCGTCTTGTGGGCGGGAGGAAATCTGCTGGCTTCCAGTACAGGAAAAGGCTGGGTAAACCGGGCACATTGAGTGTGGACATGGAGATAGATCCCTAAAAGAGACCAATGAGAGGTGTATTTGAGGACCCTGGGCGAGCATTCAGGATTAAGCAGAAAAGTGACATGATTGGTTTACATGTAAACCTGATCCTTTGGCTTCAAGCTGGAGGAGTGTGGAAAGGAAGGCTGGCAGACTGGCTAGCAGAGACCTGTAACAATGCAGCTAGAGAGATCAAGGGGCGATGAAGTGGGCTCCAGGCACTGGCCCAAGGCACCTCTCCTGATTCCCTTCTGTGTGTACTCCTCATGACTCCCAGGTGTTCCAAGGTCAGGCCATTGCTTCCACAGTCAGACTTCAGGTCAGATGTTCTCTGACTCCTGTACAGGCCAGACATGGCTAAGACTTTAGAACAGGCATGGAGAAGAGAGAAAGGAAGGCATAGTGGCCAAGAGAAGCATGGCTGTTGTCTCAAAGGCTGCTTTCTTCTTCCATCCACTGGACATTACTAGCAGTTGGCAGATATACTATGGGTCAAGGCCTAGGGAGGCTGTTCCACTTGTTCTTAACTTCTAGAATGCCTTAATAAATGTCATTTTATCTCAGGAAACGTGTCTGGAATTTTGCAGATGCACCATACCCAGGGTGGCTCTGGCTATGTGAGAGGCTACTCACTGACCCTGATGTCCAGGTCATTGCCGGGTCTCCCACTTAACCCAGACACTCCCTGGCTATGGCACAGTGACTAAGTCTTGGAACTTAGAGGCATTTGGTCCAGCAGGCCTGTTTTCTTGATTTGGTCTCTGAAGGAGGAAACCTTGTTGCTCCTCCTGGCTCTGTCATCATTCTCCCTGGACACAAGCCTACAGCCTCCCACTCAGTGTCTCTGCCCTTAGATAGGATGCCTACCACCCCACCCTGACATCTGGCTGTGAAACAGGAATGGTGTGTGGTGGACAGAGCAGCTCAGAGCAGAAAGGCCTTGGCAGAGAGGTGGGAGGCAGCTTTTTTGGCCCAAGTTCCACCTCCTGGCCCTGAGCCAACATTTCTTTCCTCTCTCCTTTCAAACAGCCTGTTCCTCTGACAAGATTGGCAAAAGGAGAACTCATTTATATAATGAAGACTCCAGTAACAGAGAAGTGAGACTTGGGACCCAAGTGATGTGTTGAGTCCAGGAGCCCTGCCACCTTGTGTGAGGTTTTGATAGGAGACACGGGAGCATCTTCACTGGCACCTGACCATGAACACCCGACTTGGGAACTCCAACAATAAGCATTGCTCCTGCCAAGAAAAGCTGGCTGACATCCTGGAAGGCAACACCCAACTGCTCCCCATCTTTGGCAAGAGCCACAGGGCAGGATCTGAAACACACATGAACCCAACAGGCTGATGAGGACCCAATGTTAATTAAGTTCCTGGGGGGTTAACTCGTTCTGGGCTCAGATCTTGCGTGGTGTTGAATTATGTAGGTGAAGACTCTCAGTAATATAGTGCTGAACAGTGTTCACGGATATAACGGGCAGGAAGAAGGGGAATGTGAGTAACATAGGCTTGGACGCCTAGCATTGTATTTGTGCATGGGAAGATGGATTCTGCAACAAAATAGAACCAGTTGGCTTCTCTTGAGTCCCTAGATCACAGGCTCCAGTACAAATATTCACATTTTGTTCACCGTCTGACTTGGTCAAGGGGCAGACAATTATAGGCCACCACTTCGTGCCCTGCTCTGGAAAGATGTTTGTGGAACACAAGGATGAGGTCACAGTGTCATCCCTCAAGGAGCTCGCCTTGAGATGTGAGCAGGTAGACATCGCGGAGGCTTATGGGGCTTTGCTTCTGTGCACAGCCCCCATGTGACATCTCACAACTATATTGGTGAGTTGACACAACAAAGTTACACAAGAAACAAGGGATTTTGTGAGAGTTAAATGACCCAGTTGTTTTATTTTTCCTATAAGTATATAATGAATCAACAGAAAGATTCTTCTGAAACACTTTCTGTAGCTGGCTAAGGGAGTCACGTACACCCCAGTTTTCACTCTCGACTACCATGTCCCCTGACATGGGACATCTAGGCTTGAGGTCTGGCTCATCTTGCTCCCAATTCTGTGATGTCATTACTGTTGTGTGTCTTTATTCCACTATTGGTACCTAGAGCATACGAGTTGCAAAACCTCAAAGAAAAAAAATTGAATTTGATAAGAAAGTAAAGCATTAAGTAGCATATTAATAGTGTGATATCACACTAATAGTAAGATATGCTAATAGTATGATAACACGAGAACTTTGGCATAAGCATAATACAAAGCTACAAGATACTTAGCTTGCCCATGTAGTGTACTGTCAAATAATAAATGCCTGATAGAATATTAGTTTCTAACCTTTTTCATCCTGGAACTTGATTTAAAAAAACTCACATCAAACTATCTTAGCTTTAGGGCACTTGATGTATGATGGACTTTCCACATAGGTGTGCTGGAGCTGGGACTCCCACTGCAGAAGGAAGTATGGTTTAGCATCCAGGGTGTTTGGGGCTGAAGTGGAGGGAGGAAAACTTCTTAGAAGACACCAGACAGAGTCATCAAGCTGACAGCTTCAGTAGCGGACAGCAGTCAATGAGAAGACTCGAACTGCTCTTCAGAGACATGTGGCCATGTGCCTAGGTGAGCTAGGACTTTATAACTCTGCGCTGATTTATTGTTCGCTTTAAAAATTGTTTTGAATAGTATTTTGACCATTTTGTACATGTTTGTAATACAGGTTTGTCATATTTATCTTTCTCATTCCTCCTTTATGCCACTTTCCCCCAATTTCCTCTGGAAATATTTTACTTCTATTATATAGTAAAATATTTTTTAATAGTCCCTTTCCTATTTGCTTATCTGAAGATAGAAAATAACCCACTGAGTTTGATTATAGTTGCTTGCATGTGTGGACTTATTTATTGGATCTATGGATCTTGTCAGTGACTGTACCCTTGAAGAAAAATGAGTCTCTAGCCTCCATCAGGCACCAACTGCCAATAACTCCTTAGCTATGGGGACTCATGGTCCCCTACCTATCGATGTTGGAATGTTGATTGGCTTGGTCCTGTGCAGATCTGCTTATAACCACGGATCTGAGCTTTCGTGAGTGCAATGCCCATGCCGTGTTCAGAAGACAGCATTTCCTGGCATTTCTCATCATCCTCTTACAACCTCTCTACTCTCCCTGATTTTGTGATGTTCATGTCTTCAAGGAGGCTGATGTAGAGATCGAGTTTAGGGCCGAGGATTCAATAGTTACTTATTCTTAGCGTTTTGATCAGTTATGACTCTCTTACTTGACTGCCGTTGACTACAAAACAATGCTTCTTTGACCAAGATCAGCACTAATCTATATGTATAAACATACATGTTTAGGAGGCATTTAGACATGTCCATTTAGCAAACCAGCATTAATAGTCCTCTCCTCCTTAGGGCTTATGACCTCCTCAGCTGTGGGATTTTGACAAGGTTTACAGTACCAGATATGAATTCATTCCTATGGAGAAGACCTCAAATCCAATATAAGAAAAAAACAGTTGATTACCCGCCCCCCATAACACGCCTGCCTCTGTTGTGCCAGCGGGCGCCTTTTACTTGGCAGGGTAGTATCGTAAGGTCCACCGCTGGGAAAGGCCATTGAAAGGTTTCCTCGCAGCAGCCTGCATAGGAACGCCAGGCACGCTGGAAACTAGTCAGCAGGGAGGAAGTTTCCAAGTCAGCTCCAGATTTATTTCTCTATGTTCCGTACTCAGAGTCTGTGCTGAAATATGGTCTCGCCATCTAGCTCTGGTGGACATCCAAGGGAATGACAACAGCCTGTGTTGTTTTCTGTCCTCTGGGGCTTCTCTGACCAATCATTCATGAGGCGGTATTCCACTTCCGGTTTTGTTTAGCAACCCCTATCTTTTTGGGAGAGACATAATCCACAAATACAGGGTGCCATTATTAAACTCCTTTAAAAATTACATGTTTAATTATCTGATGATAATTGAAGGCTTTTCAAAGATCTTTAGTTTTGATTAACCCTCCCCCTACACACTCCTCTCCCCCATAGTCCCATCCTTGCTTCACCCTTTCCACCCCAGTATTCCCTGTCTACTTTCATATCACATACATTAAACTACCCCTTGCTTAACTTAGGTTCCTAAACTCCCACCTCCTAGAGGCCCTTCCTAGCTTCTGACCTCTATAATAAAATAACGTTTTACCCTGTTTTTGTTTTTATTTTTACCTCTGACTGAAGAAACAGGTAGAAACCCAGGGCAACTTCTCCAATAGCAAAAGAACCAGAGCCAAGATTCAGATGTAGGCCTCTCCTCTCTGGTCCCAGGTGACTTAGTGAGCGGGCGGTGGTGGGAGATGAGGGAATAAAGAAGGACTTGTACTCCACAAGACGTCCGTCACTCCCCACAAAGTGCCTTGGCCTCCCAGTCTATCCTCTCCTTTAGTTAGCAAATGTGTCGTATCTTTACTTTTCGACGCACAGTGATGGCTAAACCATGAATCAGCTTCCATCTTCGTCCTCCACAGGTACACACTTTCCAGACTTCTTTTTCTCCACTGCTTATTTGGAAACTCTGCAAGATCGACGAATGCTTCTCTTCCTCTAACGTGCTCCCGACACTGGCAAATCTTAACTTACAGGCTCTGAGTCAGTAGATCTCAGGTGGCCTCAAGTACTGACTAAGAGGACTTATGTTGTTGATGCTGGACCATTTTGAACAGCAAAAGTGTGCTCTTCAAAATAATATTTGATTTATTTTCTTCAAGTCGATGTCAGTGCACATTGACTCGCATGGTCTCTGTGGGGAGTAGCTGTACAATGCCATGAGAAAGGCTGCCATTTATGCCTTCTCACTGTCACTGCTTCTAAGAACCCACCTAAGGACAGACTGGACCTCTTGGAATCCCAGTCAAGAAGCTTTTGGAAATTTTATATAAATTGTACAAGGTTGGTGTATGTAACAACCTCTTCCAGTTAGTCAAGAGAGGTAGCTTTCCTGTTTCTTTTTCTTTTTTTTTTTTTTCTAATGTTTGGTTTGTTAAAGGTATTTCTGGAAAATCATACTGGTTCATATGAACCTTGACTAATAACAGGAACTAGACAATGAGCTGACCACTGAATTTGCTCAAGATAACAGGCTTGGGATGAGCGGTCCATCCCCAGGGAAGCTCTTTAGTCACCTTGGCAGCAGGGAAATAAGGAAAATTTCTGAAATTAGCATATGACTATTTCCAATACTGCTTATGTGACAACCAACTGCTATGTTTAAATGTAACTTCTTTTTGTTTTTCAGTTCAACAGTTTCTATATTGATGCCACCAAATTACAGTTTTTGTACATGCTTGTTTTCCCTCCATGTGTAGGTGTCAAACACGTTACTAACCTAACATTTGGCATATCTTCTAGGACACTGAGGTTCATTTCTGGGAAGATCATTCAGGGAATGGTTGATATTAATTCATGGGTTGCTTTTGCTTTTGTCTCAATAAATGTAGGTTGCTATAGTAACAAAGTTTGGGGGTTACATCTCATGGGGCAAGTAGAAAATTCCTGATGTTGATAGCAAAAATTCATAAAGTTCCATGTATTAAAATATCTCATCTGTGGTTTATATTGATGACGACTGTAAGTTCAAAAAAAAAATCTAAAATGCATTTCACTTTCTCCCTGCCAAAGTAAGCAAACAAGCGACAGGGAGGGACAAACTAAAAAAATCGCTTATTTCAGATTCTTTAACTAGAGTTTCTGAGCCTTAAGAACTAAGACCTAATAAAATATAAGTGCTAGCACAAATGTAATTATATTAGAAGCATAAGTGAAAAAAAAAACAGACAGGGTCTGACCTCTGGGAGTGTAGTAGGGGCTGGACATAGATAAGGAACAACCCGACAAATAAGTTCACATCCTGATTAGGACTGTAAGCTAAATGACAGGAAATGTCCTAAAGAAAAATATAGATAACAACTACTTGGCAGTGGCTAACATAGACCTAGATGAGAGAGTGACCTTAAAATGGAGACCTGTAGGCTGAGAAGGCACAAGAAGGGCATGCTCTCTTTCTCTTGCAAGACAGATTACAGTCGTGAGAGGAGTGGGATAAATAATTGGCTACCTTCCCGGACAAGCTAATTTTCCATCTACTTCTCACTGCCAACAGCTAACTTTAAATGCTACTTCCTTAGTCTCCTTAACCCCAAATGCCGTGAGATCCGTGCCACCCCATCTCACAAGCGGAAAACAATTGTGATACTAAGAGACTTGGCTACGGTGGCACAGAAAAATCTAATGACTTAGGTAAGAAGTGGCGTGCAAGGAAAGATATAACCCTTGACTTTGCTTCCCCAATTATCTGATATCCGCTTTTTGTTATTTCGATCAGTGTTTAGTTTAGGGAAAAT
Source organism: Dicrostonyx torquatus (assembly GCA_028555095.1). NCBI lineage: Eukaryota > Metazoa > Chordata > Mammalia > Rodentia > Cricetidae > Dicrostonyx > Dicrostonyx torquatus. Next base: position 12,810,531 of record JAQHUG010000024.1, read on the forward strand.
ATGAGACAGAAATCCAAAGGTATCTCAAGGTATCCAATATATTGAGCTTGAATCAGTGATTTGATTCATGTGTCCATCTTCTCTTAGGCTCTGCAGCTGATGCTGGTACGTTGGCACAGGGGTTGAGGAGGTTGTCTGTGTTTTCCCTCATTGACAACAGTGTACATTGTCCGGTCCATCAAGGACATGATTCCTGCAGGTTCCAGAGAAAGACTCTCTACTGGGCTCATGGAGCGATGGAGAGGTTTGTTTGTCTGGTGATGGTGGAGTGGAGCTCTCGTGATGAAGCACCTTTGTTGTCACGTACATGTCAAGTCTCTTACCTCGCTGTGCAACTCTAGAACGGTGATATCTTAGAGGGCCCAGGACCAGCGATGTTATACTCTGTCACTTTGACTGATAAAAGCTGGAAAGGTCCCTATCTTTGTCCTCTCTGGTTCGAAGAAGGTAAGCTGTATCCTCCTGCCTTACCCAATCTCCATCCCACCCCTTTAAGCTCTCCTTTCTCTCACACACACATCCACCAGTCCTTAAGATAAGAGTGCAAGGAAACCAGTATGGGCAAGTAAGGGGCTCTTCATCATCTAGAACGGGACAAGCCCCACCACGTTGATGTTGTGTACTTTTCCTCCAGGCTACTTGATAAAGGTGAAAGGGTCCTGTCCTGTTCAGGCTTGTCACAAGAGAGCAGGGGCTGGTGTGGAATGGCTGACTGAGGAAAAGAGCAGAATCAGCAGGACTGAAGACTGTGTCAAGCAGGCTGTGTCCGAAGCCCAGATTCACATCACATCAGGCATAAGGTAGAGGCTCATGATTGTGAGGAGGGAGGAGCGTAGAGGCCAGACAGGGTCACGAAGAGAAAGGAGCTACTGTTCTCTTTCCAGTCAGGAACCCATTGGACAGCCTTACTGTTAAGTGTTTCTCCACCCAGAGCGCCCAGTTTTCCATTATCGACATCTGATTAATACATTCAGGTCCTTTACAATGTCCTTGCACACTGTCTGCCTCTGACAATCATACGTTATGTTATCTGAGCTGAACACCATGAGTCAGGGTGTGATGTGAGGTGGACCCATACTGTCCTATTTTGGGGCTTTCTCCTTGCACACCGCTAGGAAACTCAGAGACCCACTTGAGTCAGATTGGATATTTTATATATTCCTGTGGACATTTACTGACAGAAGCTCAGCCAGTTGCCAAGGGAAAGGATTGTTTCCTGTGACACACTTTATGCTCTTTAGAGGCGGGAAAATCTACATATGTGATAGATCGTGAGCTTGTTCCTTTTAAGATGTTAGCCAGTTGAAGAGGCCGGCTCACAGTCTGAAGGAATTAGACCACACGACTCTGCTGATTGCTCTCTCAGTCACAGAGGTAAGAGCTGCTATGTGCCATGGTTCTTACAGTCTGTAATTCATGGTCTTACCTGCCACCTGGCTCTTCCGTGTTCTCTGTCACAGTCTGTGTTGAACTATATCATGTCGTTCAAAGCTTCCCCAAACCCCTTGGAGGGGTATACATGTTAGATATTTTCCTTTGTTTGGGGGATTTATCTGAGGGCTCTCCCTTAACCCTCCCCCATCATTCTGTCCACAATGGCTACCTCTCTTGTTCTTACTGTAAGTGATCCCTGTTAATGAAGCATCGTTCTGCGTCTTAAAGGGAAATGCGAACTGTCTCTTTCCCATAAGACTCCGTTCACACTGTCGCTGATACAATGTACTGTTCTTTCCGATGGTCTTCAGTCTCAAACCTGCTCATGGTCTTGGGGCTCTTTCTCCTAATAAAGCTCATTCCAGAAGGAGAAGTTTGTGTCAACTCCTTTCCCAAACCAACTCATTGTCTCTCCTCTTTGCAATCTAACAAGGCCTGTTTATAGATGATTTTAATGATCAAGAGTTGGACAAATTGAGTTAATCTCTCTAGGAAGAAGGAGGAGGTAAAAGAAAAGGAGGGGGAGGAGGAGGGCAGGATGTCGGGAGGAGGAGACAAGCAGGGCACTGTACTCAGGGTCTTATATATGAGTAGGGTTCAATCCTGTAATGTGCATTGACAGTTTTCAGACAGATGGGCCAGCAATGGCAAAGTGTGGGAGCAAACAGTTCAGAGCATATATGTAAACAGCATTGCTAGAATGTGGATACATGATGGGAGCAATAAGGCAGAGAATATAGTTAATGTTGTGGGGGAGGAGTCATTCTGTAAAGGGGGAGGAGCCATGGGCGGATTTGGAGTGAGTCCTGTGAAGACACCCGCCTCCCTAGTGTAATTTCCAGTGTTTCTCTTTTGCACGTTGTGCTCTGTGCAGCTCTGTAGAAGCACCCGTGCTTTGTACACATGTCAAATATGCTCTGCGGTGAACGACCAAGCTCCTGGAGAGCAAAGCTCTTTTCTTTTTATTGAGAGTGCATCCTTGCTCTTAGCCCAAATCTAGATGCAGGTGTGCAGTGGGCAAAGTTCAAGGGGACTGGCATTGTGGCACAATGGAAAAGGGAAATGTGGGTAAAGAGGGGTTAAAATAACTGGAGAGAAGGAAGCCTATAAGCAACTATTTAGAAGTGCTAAAAATACAGCAACTGATCTGAGGGGAAGGAGCAAAAAGGAGGCTCAACTAACCAGGAAGATGTATCTTGCTTTGCTGGTCCCTTCATTGGAATTCTCATACTTTCTCACCTAACTATGAAATAATCACCACCACCCCCAGCCCAAGGAACATCACACAAGCCTCTTCAGCCCAGAAATGCATAAGAGTCTCAGGTTTCTATCTAGGTTTAGGTGTGATCTCTCCCTCCATTTAACCTTTAGAACTTTTGACATCGCTCCTTTGGTATGTTCCTTTTTAAATTACATTTATTTAATTTTTTATAGAATACACACTCTCATACAGATTGTGTATGTGAGTGTGTGTGTGTGTGTGTGTGTTTGGTTCATGCAATGACCGTGCAGGTGCACACACCAATGAACATGACGAGGCCAGAGCAAGACATCAGCTGTCTCCCTTTGTCCTTCATTTTATTTCTTGAGACAGGGTCTCTCATTGACCTGGAAGCTCGCTGTTTTGGCTAGCATGCTTTGGGGATCCATATGTCTAAGGGACACACAACCATGCCCCTATTTTTTCCCTTTATATTTTGTTCATTTTTATTTGGGTATATGGGTGTTCTGTCTGTGTGTATGGCTGTGTACCATATGGGTGCAGTACTCACAGAGGCCAGAAGAGGGCACTGAATACTTACGAAACTGGAGTTACAGATGGCTATCAGTAGTCAAATGGTTGCTGAAACCAAAGGCAGTTTCTTTAGAAGAGCAGCCAGTGCTCTTAACCACTGAGGCATCTCTTCCGTCTCTATACCTGATTCTTATATGGGCTGTGGCAATTCAAACTCAGGTCCTCGTGTTTCCAGGTTAAAAACTCTTAACCAGTGAGCCCTATCCCCAGCACCTCTCATAAAGTTATATGCCTTTGGATGGAACAAATGTCCTAACTCTAGAACTTTACCTTCAGGTTCAAATGAAGAAATCAGCGGTAGCTTCACACGTTTTTGCTTGAATCTTCAGAAGAATGGTGCTGCTGTTGGCTAAGGTGGAGAAAACTGAGGGTAGAAAGATTAGGAAGTCAGTATTGGGCAGGATGTGTGTGACACGTCTATGAGTCAGTCTCCTGTAGATGTCAAGAGCAATTTAGCATATGAATCCAAGGATCGAAAGTGAGAGCTATATAGATGGATATTTGGGAGCTATCAACTTATAAATGACATTTAAAATCTTGGGACTGGTTGGAGCATTTTTTGGACTCAGTCTGACTAGGAAAGAGAAGACATTCAAAGATTGGACTTAGGCATTCCATAATTTTATATGAAATGGAGAAATAGCCAAAAAGGGAAAAGGAAAGCAAAGGAACTGGATTCCTGAGCACTGAAGTTCAAAGGCCTTCCTCAAGGGGACCATCAATCATATCACATTATGTAAAAGGAGGATGTTCACTGAGAGCGAAACCACTCGTGACTTTGCAAAGACAGTTCCTTCATGAAGTAGATGTAATACAACAGGAGAGGAACTGGAAACAGAAAAGAAGGAGTTTTGTGTAAAGAGATATGGGACAGTAGACCTGTAAGATTCCAGAAGAATCCTCTCGTAAATGAAATATGTCAAGCTTTTATATATCAGCTAGAGCCATCCAGGAAGAAGGAGAAATTGGGCCAGGAGAGAAAGGCATTGATGTCTTTGAGCATAAAAGAGGACACTGAGCTCACAGGTGGCTCTCCCCAGGAACCAGAGACAGGGCAGAGGGCAGCTGATGGGTGGGAGAGAAACACAACAGACAGGGAAGGTTTCAGAGGCTCTCTTATGGTGTCTTCCATTTCCAAGGGGGAAGGAAAAACACTGAGTGCCCAAAGGATAGAAAAGTGTGTCTTAAGAAAGCAAGCTCCAACGTTGATGTGCGAGGAAGAACTGGGGATCCGACATGCTTTCTCCTGGATTGAAGCTTGACAACTATTCAGGGACAGAGATGAGATCATGGGCCTACACAAGGGCCAATGTGTCTGCTGCAGTCTTGCAGGGCACCAGTGAGAGAGTGGATGAGAAGCTGTCCTATGGGGGTGGTGGCAGGTGGGTTAACTAAAACTGAGGAGATGTAAAAGGGCCTATGGAAGGCCACTACTATGTAAGTTAATTTTACAAACAGAAGTTTTTTAAGGATTTTGAATGGACTACCCTGTATGGGTGGAAAAGTATTTATTCACCCAGAAGACAAGGCTGTTAACAAAAATTCTAGAGTCAGATACCTCCCTGAATGTTACAACACCAAACTGCAAGGCAAGTAGCTGGCATTCCACTGGTGAAATAATGGCATGAATATTATGGAGATAATCAACGTGCTTTTTTTAAAATGTTGGATTTGAGGTCTGCTACACATGAGGGAATCCATCAAAAGCCCATGAGTGGGGAGGACATAGGTTCTAAGAAAGGACCACTATTATTGTTTTACTAAATGGACCTCCTGTAAAAAGGCATTCTAAATACTTATCTTATATTAATAGATATTTTCACTACTGTCAACCTTGGTCAGAGAAACTTCTTTGTTGCAGCAGGTAACGGTCAACAAGAAGACTCATAACTGGTCAAAGTACCAAGAATAAGTGGCTGTTGAGGGCTCAGTCCTAAGGAAGATGTTCTTATCAATCCCCACAGCCAGGCTCAGGAAACATCATGGAAGATGGGGTCGAAAAACACATAGGAGCAAGGGGGTGGGAGGAGTGTTGTAAATGCTGTGATTTGGACACGCCATGGCTGCTAGGCTCAGGGACTCACAGCAGCTGTGGTTACTTACACGCAACTCACACAAGAGCAAGCCAGTCAGCAGCGCTCCAGCGCCCATTGTGGAGGAGGTCACGTGGCTGCACCCGGAGTTGAAGAGTTATTGGCAATTGACAGTTCTACTGGGAAGGGACTACCCATGCTGTGGTGCACAATCTTAATATATTCATGGGCCTAGTGCTTCCATGCCCATGTAGAAGACAACAATTAAACCCAGTAGGAGAGAGAGAGAGAGAGAGAGAGAGAGAGAGAGAGAGAGAGAGAGAGAGAGAGAGAGAGAGAGAGAACATGAAGCTGAAAGGGGCAGTGTTGGGGGAGCTATGGATGAATATAATCAAAATGTGTTATATACACAAATGAAATTGTCAGAGAGTAAGTGAAAAATACTGCTAAAAAACAGAAAGAAAATGTCCTGTGCATCAGGATAAACATGGGAAACTCCCAAGGTTCTGCTTACATTCTGAGTGACTAAAATCACCTTGCAGAATGAAGAGCCCAGACCTAAGCTGTGGTTAAATTGTTGTTTCAAATGTAAGCAATGGTGCTATCCAAGGATCCTCAGAGCCAGTGACATCCATGAAGCCCCATAGGAGTAGATGTCGAGATCTAGGTGTCTAGAGCCAAGACTTTTTCTGAGAAACTTCAAGAGAAAGAAAAGTCCTCAAAGGGTAAAATATAAGAGATTAAAACTGTCAATATTAATAAAAAATAAACAGATCCCACTCATGGAAGGTTTGGAGGTACAAATACTTCAGAGAGTAGCAGAGTTTCCTAGAATCACTTTAAATAGTTGAGGGTAGCCGGGCGGTGGTGGAGCACGCCTTTAATCCCAGCACTCGAGAGGCAGAGGCAGGTGGATCTTTGTGAGTTCAAGACCAGCCTGGTCTACAGAGCTAGTTCCAGAGCAGGCTCCAAAGCCACAGAGAAACCTTGTCTCGAAAAACAAAAACAAACAAAACAAAACAAAACAAAAAAAGTTGAGGGTAAAAACGAAGAACCCAGAAGCACAGGAACAGTACAATTAAAGAGGAATCTACAGATATAAAGGAAAAATAACATTGAAATTTCAGACTAGATACAAGTGAAGAAAAAGTCAGCAAAATAGGAAAGCCATGAGAGGAGTTAGAAATGATTAATATAGGCAAATAGAGACTGAACTAATAAACAGACAATAAATAATGGGTGGGGCTAGGAGGTCTGATTTATTCCTAATAGGAATTTCAGGAGAGGGAAAGGAAAGAGAAGGAAGGGAAGCAAGGGGGAGGAAGGAGAGAGAGAGAGAGAGAGAGAGAGAGAGAGAGAGAGAGAGAGAGAGAGAGAGAGAGAGAGAGAGAAT
>JAQHUG010000024.1:12823902-12834445 GCA_028555095.1 Dicrostonyx torquatus
ATTGTTGACCCATTCATGGTGAAGCATCCTTATGTAGAAGGTGGGTTGTTTCTATACAGGCGTCACAGCAAATGCTAATTGTTGACCCATTCATGTTGAAGCATCCTTATGTAGAAGGTGGGTTGTTTCCATACACGTGTCACAGCAAATGCTAATTGTTGACCCATTCATGTTGAAGCATCCTTATGTAGAAGGTGGGTTGTTTCCACACATGCTTCGCAGCAAATGCTTATTGTTGCCCGGACCCTCAGCAAGGGGCTTCAAACAGACTCAGCAATGAAGGATTCCTTTCCAGTTCCACACCCCTTAATTTTTCCTGCTCTTCTATGCTGCCTTATTACCATCAATTTTTTAAAATTTAAATCCTATTGAAAAGTATACCACCAAACCCCAACACACATGATCTGAATTCCCCTCTCCTGGAAATCAGGAACATATTTTCAGTTGTATAAAATTTGTTGCTGTTGCTGTTTTTTTTTCTGTTTTCAAATTTAATAACAGTGGGAAAATAAGATCATGGGATACCAGTCGTACCAGGAAACTTTTAAATGATGACAATTGTTTTCCTAAGAGAGCAACTCCAAGTCCTAAATGCTTAGCATAAGGCTTGGCCTACTGCATGCTCAGTTGGTGGTAGACAATTTCACCATCATCATCATCATCATCATCATATCATCATCATCATCATCATCACCACCATCATCACCACCAGTTGTCGTCATTGGTCACTTAGCCAATTAGAGGAACCAGTATTTGAAGGCAGGCCTTCCAACTTCCCAGAACTCAAAGAGGGTGGTCTCACCTCGTTACTATGCTTGAGTTTAGCATCATAAAAAACAGACTGGGGTGTGGGGCATTTACAAAAGTGAGGCAAATTATTACATACCAGTTACCGGGGAAAAGTCATCTAGGGTTGGATCCTGCATGGATGCCTGAAAATGAAATCCGAAGAGTGAATGAATATATCGTTTGACTTCTTGGTGAGACTAGAAAAGCTTAAGGATTTGTTTGGGTGGAGAAGAGAAAAGATGAGGGGACAGAACCAACTTACTTACATGGTTTTGTCAGTAGAGGACCAACCTTTTTTTCCATGGAATCTAGAGTAAAGAAGTTGAGGTGGGGTTATTTGGAGAATCTGAAAGGGTTGGAGTCTGGACCAAGCAGGAAGGTGCAATCCATCACTGTGAACTGCTTCCAGCCCGCACCAATTTAATAGATTAGACAACAATCCCTTGGCGTCCCCATCTATAAAGCCCAGGATGTTGCCCTGGCAAGCCTTTTTCAGAACGCCCTACTGAGGAGGCCTCACCCTCCCCAAGGCAGGCCATGTGGATTCTGTCTTCTGCCTCCCACCTCCTTACACTTGCGCATTTGGTCTCTGACACAAAGGCTGACCCTGCATGTTATATTACAGCGTGCGGAGCACGTTCAGCAGACGGATGACTTACGGCACATGCTCCGTCTTCTGTTCTTTCTATTAGGGGCGTGATTTAAAAGATGGATGTTTATAACATGACCCAAGGAATTTCATCCTCCTCTGGAAAACTGTGTAGGAGAGAATCCTAATGGACAAAGAGTAATGTCTCCTGGGCTCCGGCCAAATGTTTGGACTTAGTTTTTAAAAGCCTCTGAGGCTTCCATCGTCTCCCGTTTATTGTAAGCTCCCCACGTCACCATTGTTCCTCCCTTGTCTGGAAGAGAGTGGTGACAAGTGAGTTGTCCTGTCATTTATTTTCACAGAGGAAGCGTGTTTCAGAGGTGATGTACTGATGCCATGTAAAATGATCCCTGACTATGCACCTTAAAAGGTCACAGGACTCTCCTGCACTGCATTTTAAGGGGGAGGAGGCGGTGGGGTGGCGTATAATTCTGCAAAAGGAATCCGATTGAAGCGCTTAGGGCCCTCAGGCAGAAGAGCGAATTCTTGCCAGTGAACAGCAGCTCAGCATTGTCTGCCTTCCCAATTCTTAGTAGGGTGGCTGGCACAGGAGAAGGGCACAGAAATTTTCCATCCATCATGGTTCAATATCAAGGAGAAGTAAAACAACCACCATGAACTTCAGTTTCCTCATTTTCAAAAAATACCACTCAGGACTACTGCAAAGGTTATGGCATGTATAAAGAAGTTGTCTTAGTCAGTGTCCTGTGGCTGTGAAGAGACTCCATGATCATACCAACTCTCAGAAAGGAAAGCATTTAATTGGGGCTGGCTTCTAGTTTAAAGACTTAACGCATTATTGTCATAGCCGGAAGCATGGCAGCATCCAGGGAGACATGGTGTTGGAGCAGTAGCTGAGAATTCTACTCCAGATCCACAGGAAGAGAGCCTCTTGGAATGAGCTTTTGGAAACCTCAAAGCCTATCCCCCCGGTGATACACTTCCTTCGATATGGTCATATTTCCTAATCTTCCAACAGTGCCTCTCCTTGGTGACCACATAAGTATTCAAATCTGTGAACCTATGGGGCCATTCTCACTCAGACCACCAGAGAAGACAATACTATTTTTCAGCATTGAACAATAAACACTGATATTCTGTGGGCTTGCATGCTTTCCTGGGTTTTGACCTGCCTCTGATAGAACGGCAGTGCACAGTCACTGACTCTACCCTACTTTTTTAGTCTTAGTACAGTGCAGACAAGAAGCTTGCTGCCCTGGAGCTGCTAGCAGACTTGCGGAGTATTTTTCCTTTCATCGTATTTCTCTTACATTTTCTTTGACCACTTTTATTGAAAAATCTCTTCTTCCTCAGGAGTCATTTGCACCCCTTGTTACGACCCAGGGGCAGTGCACAGTGGAGCTTGACATTTGTCAATGAGCACAGTGCAGGTCTTTGCCTGTTGTCTTGGTGCAGGTCAGGTCATTGTTGGATGCTATGTAGACAACCTCGGTGGTCCTCCCTTTGACCCGCATCCATGTCTTGTGGTGCTTGTGGTAGCTTTCATAAGAGATACAATGGCTGGAAAGAACAGAGGACAATAACTTCAAACCACATCTTGCTTTTTGTTGGTTAGTGTGTGATGAGCAGAGGTATATGTGTGAGTGTTCTCTTGTATGTGGGTATATGTACACATGAATGTTCAAGCGTGTGGAGGCCTATAATTAGTATCAGGTGTCTTCTTTTCTTGTAACTTGCTTTATTTATCAAGGCAAGGTCTTTCACTTGAACCCAGCTTGCTCCAGGGCTCCCCTGTCTGCTTCCTCAGTGCTGGGATTACAGGCAGGGGCCACACCTGCCTGCCTTTCTCATAGGGGATCAAGTCCTCATGCTTACCCTACAGTTGCTTGAGTCAGCAAGCCACCTCCCCAGTCCCCATTCCTACCCTTTGGTTTGACATATTTCTTGTCATTAACAGGAAGGAAGAGAAAACAGCAGTCGCTGCCTCAGCGTGATCATTAATCTTCATTGTCAACTTGACAATTTAGAGTTAGTGTCAACTAGGTGACAAGCCTTCAGTGTGCCTGGAGGTGGGGAAGGGTGGAGATGGAGGAAGGGTGGATATTGGAGAAGGGAATAAGATATCTACATTAAGGGAGTCATTTTAAGATTGGCAAGAGACTTGTCTCTAGAGGGGATCCCAGGTGTTCCCAGGGATGTCCCTAGCTAGGTACTTGGGCAGCAGAGGAGAGGGTGCCTGAACTGACCTTGTCCCATAGTTACATTGTTGAATGTCTTGATCGTCACCATAGAAATTTCGCATGATGGATGGAGATAGAGCCAGAGACCCACATTCACATCAGAGCAAGGGATTTAGCTACCAAGGTCGAGTGGAAGAGCAGAAGGAGGGAGAAGATGAGCAAGGAAGTCAGGACCGTGAGGGACTGACCCACCAACAGAGACAGTGTGCTCGATCTATTGGGAGCTCATCAAATCCAGCTGGACCAAGACTGAAGGAGCATATGACCAAACCGGACTCTCTGAATGTGACTGCCAATGGGGACTGACTGAGAAGCCAATGATAATGGCACAGGGACCTATCTATCTCTTCTGCATGTATTGGCTTTTTGGGAACCTATTCTATATGGATGCACACGTTCTTAGACCGAGATGGAGAGGGGAGGGCCTTGGGCTTCCCACAGGGCAGGGTATCCTGCCCCATCTTAAGGAAGCAGGGGGAGGGCGGTGGGGTAGTGGGGGAGCAGGAGGGCCTGGGACAAGGGGGAGTGAATGTAAATTTTTCTTTTAACAATAAAAAAAAAGAAAGCCCTAGAATGCTGTAAGCACAGTGCGACGAGTCACTCTGGTGGGACAGTAGAGGCCAGCGTGCGCGGAAGAATATGGCAGCTCGTAAGGTTTCAGCAGGGAACTCGGAGAGAGGTCGTTCATGTTACGTTCTGTCAGGGAATCTGACTGCATTCTCCTCATGCTTTGTAAGCTTGAATGAAACTGAAATAAAAAATTAATAGACCAAGTTGTATGGCAGAGGACATTTGAAGACAGCCTAAAAGTCAGGCCGTGGCATGTTTATTGCTCACTTCACTTACTGACATTTACAGCGAACATTCAGTGTAGAGAGATATGACAAAGGTAGTCTGGTGAAGCCTGGGGAATGAGCCAGTTCAAGCCCGTGGGTAATGAACGTGCAGACGAAGCACTTGTAACCATGAGAAAGATTAGCACAATTAAGGGAAAAGTCTAAGTCTTCTGCTATTCACAGAAAGGGGGCCAGCGGGCCAGATCTTACCATCTGAGAGCTCCAACTACAGCTTAGTGAACCTGAAGGGGGAATGCACTGAGGATGGCCCCGCCCCAAAACAGCAGTCCTGGGAAGTGTTGCCTCACGTTCAACTGTGACTGAAGCAGATAGACTACACCTAGAACTGGGAGTAGAAGCTGGCAGCTGTTTACCTGGTCATTTGGGTATGCCAGACGCAAGAGTTACAGGATCAAGGAGGATTTTGGAAAACTGCTGGGGCAAAGTCGTAACATAATGATCTGGCCAAGGGCCTGGATGTTCATCAAAAGTGAATCAGCACATCAGGATTTTGAGGCTTCATGGAAGGTGGAGGAAGCTGACCAGCACCAGATAAAGCTTTTCCTCAGAGAACAAGGACTCTCCCAATGACCCCGACATGGACCCCACTGCCAAGTATGGAGGAGGAGAAGGTCACGCTTATGGTACCAGGAGTGGGTATCAGAGAAGAGCTACAAGTAGGAGCCAAAAACTAGACCCAAAACTCAGACCACTGGAGGCCACCAGCAGGTGGAGCTGGCAGCAAGCAAACAGATCATGTGATTTACTGATCAAGGAACTTTAACCCTAGGCACCAGACACAAAGGCGCAGACCTGGCTCATCGCACTGGATGGGAAGCTGGGCTATTGAATCCTTTTTCACATCATAAAGAGGATACATTCCTCTCAGACAGATGCCATCTTGTTGGGTGTAGGTGGAATCTAAATGATTAACCATTTCCCCAGAAATGCTGAGTATACCCTCAGGAAGCTGACTAAATGTGAAGAAGCAAGTTAAACTCCAAAGACCCATGAAAGTGGGAAACTTCTTATTTCTTGTTTCTTTGCCATCTTCTGGCTCAATAGAATGGGGACTTGTGAAAATTAGTTGCAAAGGTCCAACCAGCTTGAATGCTGCTAAAATCTCTATGGATTTAATCACACCATAGAAGGGAGACAATGCATGTAAATTTCTTTAAGAGTAATTGAAAATACCCAACTGGGTAAAATCCCCAATACGAAGAGCTCCCCATTCCTGGCATATTAAGTAATGTCAACAGTTCAGGTTGTAAAACTACATACATATGTACATACATCTATAAAATCAGCAATACATACATACATATATGCAAATACACACATATCTGATTTTATAGCATTGAAGGAAAAGAAACCAGAAATACTTTATTATCTTTTAATTAAATTTTTATATTGAACTTTGTTAGAAATAGTAAAAATCTTAGTACAAGGGGAAAGAAAACATTTGGCATTGTCTATTTTTCTAGTATTGTGTCCTCTATGACTTTCCTTCCTAGCACTTCTGTCAATGTAGCTTGCTACCTTCTCTGACCAACTGTATTCGTGGTTGCTCCTGTTTCTCGTTCTTTGAATTCATGCAAGCACTCTCCGCGAAAGTTATCATCTCTCATCTTTACTGCAAAGAGTGCAATGAACCAATGGATTCAGGAGAAGATACTGCTGAATATTGATTGTGCATTGTAAAAGGTTAGAAGCTAGGCTTGGGTGGTGGTCCTTATTTAAAGTATGCCCCTTAGAGTAAGCCCATTCTCATATCTATAATCCAGGCTTCAAAGTCAATGCCAGCACATTCTACCAAGGTTTTACCAACCGCTTTTATGAACCCCTCTTGGTGCAGAAAAAAATGTGACTACAGTTTTTCCCTTTAGAAATTTCCCCAAAGAAGACCCAGCATACAGAGCTAGTAAGTGACCCATTTGTAGATACGGATGTTGCTATGAAGGTGTTAAAACACAAAGACTCCTCAGGAGGAAAGTAGATATGTTTTCCCATCATCGAAGCAGAAGATCGTACTCCTCAAGGGGCTCCCTGAAATCGGAAGAAAACCAAAGACCACAACTGGCTAGCTGTCAGTCAAAACCCTAGGCTTCCTTCGGCCCTGAACTCTCCCTCAGTTGTGTGTGTTGGAACTTGACAGGGACAGTCATGTTGGAATTACTTTCCCTTTAACTCTGGGCTGTTGAGAATTTGGAGCACATTAAAACCAAACTAGCAATTAAACACTTAATTTTGACCCTTCCTTCAAATATACTTCACCTAGAAATATGTTCTGTGAGAAGAACCATGGACATGATCTTGTCCCCTACCAGGCTGACGTGATCAGGAAGAGGCTTAACTGATGACTTCCAGGCTTTCCCCTGAGGTTAATATTACAGGGAAGGGCAGTTCCTACAATAGCCAAAGGCAGGAGCTCTGGGTGAAAAAGGAGACAGACTGGAGCCCTATGTTCGGTCCCTCTGGCTTTTCTGCTTCTCCCACAGGTACCTGGGGCATTATTTTAGAATCTCAAGTGCTTCACAGGGTATAGTTTGGAAATCACATATATGAAAAACCACACATGAAGAACATTGCCAAGGGCTCCCATAAGCATCAAGCTCGTACTTTGGAGAATTTTAATTCATTAACTAAATAAGAATTTACCACCACTTCCTACAGGATACTTCATCCCTTGAAAAATGTGCACACAGATTCATCGCATGGCCAGAGTGGCCATTTTTAATTCTTAGTAAATATGGTCCTTTTACTTTGGTTCTACTTAAATATTCAGCTTAAGTGCTGGAGTGATGGGTCCGTGGTTAGGAGAATTTGCTGCTTTTGCAGAGAAACCAGGTTCAGTTCTCAGCACTCACATGGCATCTCCCAACTGCCTATAACTCTAGCTCCAGCGCATCCTACGCCCTCTTCTGACCTCCACAGCTCCAGGTACACATGTAGCACACCAATATATAGGCATGCAAGATACATGATTCAAACCAAAATTTAAAAATAAACCTGAAAAACACCATTTATGATATAACATAAATAAAATCAAATTAGATGTGCTTTTAGTTATTCAGAAGCTATGCAAGAGAGCAGGAGTCATTAAAATGTCAAAAAACAGATATATCTCAACAATCTTCAGTTAAGGGGAGCATGGAAAACAGAAATATTTATAGTGAAATAAAAAATAAAAGGTGAAATAACTCTAGTGGGATCAGCGCGGTGTATGCAGGAGAAAGTCAAGCCCAAGAGAGAGTTTCCATGGGATTTAGTATGAAGAGTGACCTGCATCACAGTGGAATTCTAATTATGGCATTGAGGAAAATGACAGAGGACTGACTCTTGTCTCTTTGGCCCAAGTGATTTCTCTCTTGGAAAGGTAGTTCAGTTATTAGCACTTTGCTTTATAAGTAGTGTGGCCCAAGTATAGTAAGGTTAGACATTATCTTAGTCAGGGTTACTATTGCTGTGATCAAGCACCACGACCAAAAGCATCCTGGGGAGGGTTTATTTTCATGGCACATCTTATTATCAAAAGAAGTCAGGGCAGGAACTGAAGCCGGTTGTGAACCTGGAGACAGGAGCTGATGTAGAGGCCATGGAGGAGTGATGCTTACTGGCTGGTTCCTCATGGCTTGCCTAACCTGCTTACTTATAGAACCTAGGACCACCAGCCTAGGGATGGAACCACCACCAATGGGCTGGGTCCTTCTCCATCAATCACTAGTTAAGGAACTGCTGCAGGCTTGCTTACCCACAACCTGATTTTAAAGAGGCATTTCCTCGGTTGAGTTCCTCTCTTCTCAGATAAATTTAACTGTGTCAAGTTTAATTTGTAGCCAGGATAGATATTAAGCCCTGTCTGCTGTGTGTTGGTAGAATCATAACTGTTTTGTCAGGTGAAGGTGTGGCATTTGTGTGATCTTCCTTGCCCTGGGGAATCTTCATGAAAAGAGTGTATCCAGTGTCTCTCTAACCCTTCTTCATCTTCATCCTCATTCACCTCTCCAGTGAGGCTGACCCCAGGGTGTTCTTGATACAGTGGACAGTGCTGCCATTATAGAACCATAATTCGGTGGCTTCCATTTAAGAAATTCACTATTTGAAATGGGCCATTTGAGGCTAGAAAAATGGTTCGGCAAACAAAGAGCTTGATCACATCCATAAGGAATAGAACTTAGATGCCTAGAGCCACTTAAGAGCTAGATGACCATGGCAACTCACTGACAGTGCAAGGTAATTCTGGTGGTAAGCCTAGCTAAAACGTTGAGCTCCAGGTTCAATGAGAGACCTTGCCTTCTTATATATAAGGTGGAGAGCAATGGAGGAAGACATTTTAGGTCAACCTTATGTCTCTATATGCATATGCACCCCCCACATATATGCACCAACATGCATACAAACATAGATACACACACACCATACACATACACATACACACATACACACACACACAAATAAAGGAAAATTGAGTTTTCCCACGGGACATTAAAAGGTAATAATAATAGCAATAATAATCCAGAAAACAAGAGTAGTAGATTTGGGATTCAGATGCAATTCTGAGAGTGAGGGCGGATAGAAAGGACCTGTCTAGTGTCTAGAATGGACCTGGAGATGTTCTGCACCATAGGAAACAGTCAGTTTGTGCTTTTATCATGTGACTGGCCTTTGACTTTCCTTGCTTTTTCTAAGCATCTGCCTTGCCTATCATTATGGTCAGGTAGGCTCTCTAATTATGCTTGTTGGCTAGATAGAAGAGGCTGAGGCTTACACAACGCATGCTGCTTTCCTTAGGCCACACAGAAAACAGATAAACTCTGGCATTTGAGCTCGTGCTTCTCATGTTCCAGAATGTAAATAAAGTCTTTAGCCATGATGACACATTGCTTCTCAACAAAAAGTTACAAAAATCTCGTTTTCCTTAGTATGTTTAATTGCCTTGACTTGCACGTCAGAAAGTAAAAGTATTTCTGTCAAGCAAGCATTGGCAGGGTGGGCGCTCATGTTCTCACTGCTAACTGACAGCTCTATCTGGGATTGAGGGATAAACCTGTGCACCTGGGCTCCAGATGGGGAAAGCTGCCCCCAGACATAGTTCTACTCCTCACACACCCAGCGCGTGAAAGATGTGCAAAGGCTTGTTTAGGCTACTTTGATTCTGTCACTTCCCAAATGCCCTCACCAAAACCAACCCTTTAGGGAGTCAAGATGTGGCCTGGCAGGATACTTCAGAGCTGCTGGTGGCCCCTGAAGGGAACAGAGCCAATCAGAGCACATTTAGTGCCCATTGTCACATTGAAAACACAGATGAAAGGTCCAGAGCCCTGGACTCTGTGTGCATCTGACAGCTGCAGCTTCCCCATCACCAAGGCTGTGTCTGAGCAAGGAAGACCATGGTGAGGCCTTCACTGCTGCTCTGTTAGTGCTAAAACAGATGTGTCTTCAGCACTTGCGTCTTAGGTGGCCACTTTCATGGGCTGGAAAAGGATAATCTAAACGTTCCTTTTCTTTCCAAAATAACCACGTGCAGGTCTTCGTTCTGCACGTCTCTGGAACACACAGATTCCTAAGCAGTGGGAACCTCCTGTCCTGTTTGGTCTGTGGACAAATTCTTGTTCTGCCCATTTCATCCCAGTTTCCTGAAATCCCAGAAGTTGGGTTCCATGACTGGAGCCTATGAAAGCCTCCTTTGTGAGGGGAGTTACCACAGGTAAGACCATCAAGCCAGGCTATGAGAGACATGGGACTTCCAGCCAGGGTGGTTTGAAAGGATGCCACTGTGTAGGTCTGCTTGCCTGCACTGGCTTCATTCCGGGGTGAAGGAGGAGAGGCTTCTGCATGGAGTAGTAAAGAGGACTGACCTATTGCTGACTCAAAAACTTGAGGCTTCTTTTGTTCTTTAAGATGTTAGATGAACAAGCCACGGAACAATGACAGCAATTCTGCAAAGCATTTCAATCAGGGAAAACGAGAAATTTATACCTAAATCTCACCTCTATTTTCTCACAGCATGAAGAGAAAGTCAATGGTCTTAAATACCTTTGGGGGGGAGAGAGAGAGAGAGAGAGAGA
>JAQHUG010000024.1:12834512-12907016 GCA_028555095.1 Dicrostonyx torquatus
AGAGAGAGAGAGAGAGAGAGAGAGAGAGAGAGAGAGAGAGAGAGAGATTATAGACATATGCAGAGGCAATATGAAAGCAGAATCAACAATGAGCTTCATGTAGGAAGACTCAACTTTGGGACTGTCTCTACATACTTTTGTGACCCCACGAATGTTGCTTTTTAGTTACAAGGTTTGTGGCTCCCAGGTCCATTACAGAATCAGAATTCTTTCAAGGCCAGAATTACTTTCATAATCAAGAATCATTTATAAAGCGAGCCCCAGTGTGTGATTTTCTGAAGTTAAGAGCCAGAAATGTTGGTCCTTATGCTCTAGATGACTGGGACATGGACCAGTGACAAAGCATATAAGATCTAAAACATCAGCTGAGTTATGAATGCCGTGAACTCAAACAGTCCCCCATTCAAAAACATTCATAGCGTGAGACTTTGTGTGGCAGAAGTCTCTGGAGCTATGGGCTTTAGCTGCTACCTTCTGTTTTGATTGTTCAAACACCTGAACCATTCAGGATCTTTCTACCGTGGGCACAACCCAAGCATCTGCATGGCAGAGCTATGGGCCCACTGCCATTTGCAGCAGACACAAAAGGGTGACAGGCCAAAGAGAAGTAACCTTTCTGGGTTGGTAACCAGAAATACTGGAGGCTAAGGCTGTATAGCTACATTTAGTAAAATGAACTTATTTTTTAATCTTCTTCCTCCTTGTTTGAGAATGCCGTACATGCATATGATGTGTCTTGATCAAATCCATCCCCCAAGTTCCTTCCCTCCAATTATCGCCTGTCCCTTCACCACTTCCCCTCCCAACATCATGTGCTCTTTTTAAAATCCCCCTTCATTTACTTAGTGCTGCCTGTATGTACATGGGACTATCTATGGAGCATGGGTATCCTTTTAGGAGAATTTCTTTTTCTTTCTTTCTTTCTCTCTCTCTCTCTCTGTCCCTCCTTCCCTCCCTCCCTCCCTCCCTCTTTCTTTTTGGATGGCATTGGTTGCCTTGGAAAGACTAAGATTGTTCAAGTATATATGAACCGATAGTCAGTAAGAAGAAGAATCAGGATTCAAGTTCAGGCTACCTGACTCTAGCGGGCCTAACCACCTTTCTACCTTGCCCACTAAGGAACACTGCCAGCCCATGCAGCTGTGACTGTCACTCCTGATAGAGAGAGATCGTCGTTGGTGGCTCTCAAGCCAGTCTGCAGGCTGGAGTGTCCTGAAGGGTTGTGCACAACTGCTTATCCCTGGCTTTCCCAAAGTCCTGTCTCATCTTTTCTCAGTAGGGGGTCCAAGCATCAGTAGTTTTTAAAATCTCCCAGTGACTTCAAAGGAATTGGAAGGTGAATCATTAGTGTCTATAATGGAAAATTGTTAGACTCCAAGAAGATGAAATTCAGCATTAGGGCTGCCTTCGTGACCGTGTCCATGGCATATTTGAGTTAACTTTTTTTTTTTTTTTTTGGTTTTTCAAGACAGGGTTTTGCTGTAGTTTTATAGCCTGTCCCAGAACTAGCTCTTGTAGACCAGGCTGGCCTTGAACTCACAGAGCTCCACCTGCCTCTGCCTCCTGAGTGCTAGGATTAAAGGCGTGTGCCACCACTGCCCAGCTTCCATGGCACATTTGAGCTGATTGATTAGCAGTTTGCAGAAATAGGCAAAAGCCTTGGTGATACTTTGGACCCAGTGGGACTCCGGTCCTGGTAAAAACCTTCTGTGTGACATAGATCTCCCCTGGAGAGACATCCAAAGGAGCATTGCTCGGAATTTAGCCTGGCACCGAGTAATTACACGGACATCTGTTACAAGATGTTTTACTACTCAAATCCCTGTAAATGAACACTTGTTGCTTCCTCCCTGGTCGCCAGGAGTAGGAACTTTGCCCAACCTCTCTCACTTCTTAACTTGCTAGAAAAGCCCTGTGGAATTGGGTAAGTCACCAAAGGTTAAGTAAAGGCCACGAATCTGCAGTGTAAGGCAGACTCTGCCTCCATCCCACCTGTGGGAGACAACACAGCCTTCGGCTCTCCTCCCTCATATTCTCGGCCCCCATTGAGAACTCTTTGGTTTTGCTAAGTCTGCTCCTGGTGGTGATTCTTCCCAAACCCAGAGCACAGAGCTAGCTCTGCTATCCTTCAACTTTTCTCATGAACCAAGGTCATTTTTTTTTCTTTTCAGTTTTTCAAGATAAAGTGTCTCCATGTAGCCCTGGTGGTCCTGAAACTTGCTCTGTTACACTAGACTGGCCTTGAACTTAGAGAGATCCACCTGCCTCTTGAGTGCTGGGATTAAAGGTGTGTGCTACTACCGTCTGACCTTAGGTTATCTTTTGACTTCCCTTTATTTCTTTTCTATCCCTTAATCAGTTGGTAACATAGATGTATATGCTGTCTGTCTGTCTGCAGACAGACAGACAGAGGTATATATTGATTCCATCTGTTCCCTTTAAGATGTCATTTCCTTAGTTAATTCTTCACATAATGGAAGAAAAGAAAGGGAAAATTTTAAGCACTTTCTCCCCACTCACCCCAACCTACCATTACACTACAACTTCTATCACAATGTATTAGCCTTTTCTCCTTAAATTCCCCCAGAGTATTTTTTTTTGTTGTCAAAAAAAAAACCCACAAAATAATCATCAAACCATTTGCAATCCATATGTTCCTTTCCATGAGTGACAACCAGAATTTCAGGATTAATTATGAGAGCTGTAAAGAGCTCTTTGGACATTTCCTCCCGAGCTTCCATAAATAGTCAAAGGATGAGCACTGACTCCAGGCTTCAGCTGTCCCCGCTGCCACGTCAGATCCTGATGCTGGCTTTCCTAAGCAGAAAGCCCAAAGGGGTGGCTTCCCAGGTCTTCCAGAGTCCTTGAGACACGCAAGTCTCATCTAGTAACAGGAACCAGACTCTTGCTGTTT
The DNA here is from genome assembly GCA_028555095.1 of Dicrostonyx torquatus. Classification (NCBI taxonomy): domain Eukaryota; kingdom Metazoa; phylum Chordata; class Mammalia; order Rodentia; family Cricetidae; genus Dicrostonyx; species Dicrostonyx torquatus. The sequence goes on from JAQHUG010000024.1 coordinate 12,837,427, forward strand.
GATACTAATGAGGAGCCCTTCTCTCGGTATATGGGGCTCTGGGGGGGGTAGTGGAGAAGCAGATGACCTTTAGTCTACTTAAGTCATGACATCATGATTCTGGAATGTCTCTGAAGGATGGCTGGTTGCAGTGTCGAATTCCACAGGGCACGTGCCCCTCTTGGACTCCATCCAAAAGGACCTTATCAGAAGGACCTCATTATAATATAGGGTCCTGGGATGTTGGCAAGCCTCAAGGTAGCTGGTGGAATACTGATACTTGTCATATTAATTATTATGTGCTTGATCATAGAGTCATGTCTCAGTTACATACAAATCAACAACCTTCCCTACTTCTTGTCTATCTCTTGTTTCTTCATTGATTGGTTGAGCATCTAACTTGTTCTTCAGACAACTCTAAATGTCAAGCGGAATGATTATCACTGTTTAAATGCTAAATCTGGATGATTTTCTTATGATCTGCTATATTCTGTGAGCATCACCTCTGCTCCACATCATGTTCTTGGCTAATTGGGGTTGCTAAAGACATAAGGATTCTGCTAATAGACTCTGCTTTCTCACAGGTGTCTAACACCAAGACAATTGTCACAACAACGACAGGAAAAGTCCACCTGGCCAGGCTCAGGCATTAAGGTCTGCAGAATCTGCCTTGAAGCTCTTGCTGGCTTTAGCCTGAGACCCAGCTTGACTCCATCTAGCATGGAAGCCTTTTAATGACAGCTTGTAACCAGGCAAGCCCAAACAGAAAGAAGAAATGTGTGCAGCCCAGAAGTTGGCCTCCAGAATAGCTGCCTAAGCACAGATTATTTTTCTACGGTATTTGATGAGAACAAACCAAGGAAGGATTTTCCCTTTGTTCCTCCGGCTTCTGGCCTTGTTTACCATCTTTTCTTTTTATTATTATTATTCCAAACTGCACTTGGAGCTCTGACAGCCTTCTGTCCGCGGATCTCATTGGCAGATGTTTATTTCCCAGCTGTTTCGCATCGTATCTGATAGAGGGGCTGCTTTGCCAGAGCTCATCACTACCTCAGAGGAAATAGAACTCCCTGCTTTGGTGACAGTATTGATTGTCCATGGCTTTGCATTTTCTGCACTTAAGTACCAGGCTTCATTGAAGATCTTCTCTCCTTCAACAAAGAATGATGGGGGAAACCCAGTGCTGCTGGCACCTGAACGATGACCTGATGGACTGTCACTGCCTTGTGCTGGGATCTCACAGTGTGGGGAGTAATTCTCCATTAGTGTCGGTTTTTGTCAACTGTGACTTTGAGACAGTGAGGTTTTATATGTGCTCATGGAGGTCTGAAAACACACAAGCTGAGCTCAGTCCTCTTTGAAACCTGATTTCCTGTTGTGATTATTCCCCTCTGATTGGAGGAGTGGGGGCAGTGTAGATTTCATGCGCTGCCTTCCTAGAACATGTATGCAAAGAAAGTCAGTACACACACACACACACACACACACACACACACACACACACACACACACACACACAGAGCCCTCCAGCTCGGTGCTGATTTGTGGAAAAACTCAGATCATTAGTGGGTTTGTGCTGATACCTGTGAGAAGCCAGGGTGTAAGGGAGGTTTCGGAGGCTTCCAGGCCACACTAATGTCCACGTAATTATTTAATGCATTGACATTGAGCTGCTGAGCTAGATCCCATCTACGCAGCCATAAGGGGTATGTGTACCTCCTAATCCCTATCACTTAAAGGTGAATGTGACCTTATTCGGAGAAGGAGTGTAGCTACAAATACTCTCAGTCCCACTGGTCCCCCTGGACTGGACTGGGTTTTCTCTGCCAGCCTGTTCCCGAAGCCACTTATGAAATAACCACTCTGAGGCTTAATATTTATTGCATACGCTAGGCGGTGGTGGCGCACGCCTTTAATCCCAGCACTCAAGAGGCAGAAGCAGGCGGATCTCTGTGAGTTTGAGACCAGCCTGGTCTATAAGAGCTAGTTCCAACGCAGGCTCCAAAAGCTACAGAGAAACCCTGTCGCGAAAAACCAAAAAAAAAAAAAAAAAAAAAAAACCACACAAATATTTATTGCATACTCTTCGATCTATTAGCCTAGGCTTCTTATTTACTAACTCTTACATCTTAAATTAACCCATTTCTATTATTTTATATTTTACCACGAGGCTCGTGGTTTGTTACATCTTGCTTCTTGGACAGCTACATGGTGTCTGCCTGACTCCACCTTCTTTCTTCCTGCTTTTAGTTTAGTTTTCCTGCCTAGCTATATTTTGCCCTGCCCTAGGCCAAAGCAGCTTCTTTGTTAACCAACATATTGTTAACAAACATATTCACAGCATACAGGGGGGAAATCCCACATCAAAAGAGTCTGAAGATGTCATATTTGAGGCTGAGGTGATATCATTTTTGAATTACCAGGGCAGGTCCTGGATATGAGGGCCAGCACAAGAGACAGAAGAGGGGGCATAGATGCATGGGTGGAAAATGCCTGCAGGTGGAGGTGGACATCCAAGTGATACTTCTACAGCCCAAGGAATAGGTATAGGTCCACCAGACATTAGGATGGGCAAGGATGGGCCTTTGCAAGGAAGTATAACTGTGTGAATACCTTGACCCCAAGCTCCTGGATGATGGAACTGTGAGAACGGAGCTGCTCTCTGAAGCCATAATTTGTTGACAGGCACTATTAATCACCTGGGTGACCTCGGCCATTACTTAATCTCTGTGAATCCAAACCTTCAGTGGAAAACTCTCTTCCCAGGGCTATTGTAAAGATGAAATAACTTTACCTAGGAACCTATTAAGAGCAGGACACAGGGCCCATTGTGGGCTATACAAGTGTTTCTCCACGGCGTCTACTGAGTTTAGACTTCAGGCCAGCGAGTCCTGTTCTGGCTTCTAAAAGACTTTGTTTCCGCTGATCTGAGCCATACCACGGCATTTCCCAAACAGCTGAAGAATGTGGAGCAGAAGCAGGGACCCCCTCAGGAGCCACCATTTAAATGCCTCTAACATGTACTGCTTTGGGAGAAATAACTCCTTGAAGCTAGTGTGCTGGCACTTTAATGGTATACCTGTTAAAAAGCACTTGCATGCCTTCTTAGACCTTGTACCTTGATCTGCCTGCCTTGCAGTGGGACTCCTGCCTGGTTGCCTGGAGATGCTAACTGGTGGTCTGTAAGGAGCCTATTTGGAAATATGGAGGTGAGTGGTACCTAAGAGGTTACATTTGCTAGACTAAAACACACCTCACTGATTTCATAATTAACTGCTTTTGTCATGAATTTCGTAGACACCATTTTAAGAATGAGCGGTAGATGTAAATACCCCATGTCTTCATCAAGACTTAGAGAGCTTTAGAGTACAGATGGGCTCTGCAGACCACCCTTCCAATGAATGTTCCCATTTTATGGATGAGAAGACGCACAGTGAGTGACCCCAGAACCCATGAGAAGCCCGTGGCAGAGTCAGCTCTACCCCATGTCCCCACTCAGGGTCGTTTTAGTCGGTGGAGATGGGTGTAACAGACATCAGCAACCAGAGCAAAGGATAGATCTCATGTACTGCTGATGGCCCTCTGGCTTAGTCTGAGCATTCTCTAAGGTTGAGTTTGACACTGTTATGGAGCAAACCAACTGCTAATGTATGTAGATAAGGCAGCATGTAGCAGGGTTATCACCATCATCACCAAACAACTCAATTGCAATTTGTTTAGCAGCTGATGGTTACTGAGCAGGTGCATTTGGAAGGCACATGCACATCACGTGCACTTGAAACAACACTGAGCTAGACGCCAGCTTTCCTATGTTATTTTTGACAGGATCCTCCTAGTACACAATGTATTGTGATTCTACTTTTGCCCCGGCTGTCTTCTCTTAGCTCCCTCCGATTCCTGCTGACTCTTTTTCCTTCCTGATTATTGTCCCTGCAACTTTCCGTTCTTTTTCACATGTTCGAGTTTTATGCAGATGGTCACAGCTGCTGTGTGTTTTGCAATGGTGATGTCATATCTAGAAGGTAGCATTTCATGAAACTCCTCCCCCTCCTCTGGCTCTTACAGTCTGTCTCCCTCTTCTACTAGGATGTTCCCTGGGCCACAGAATGGGTAATACATATGTTCAGTTTAGAGGTTATCATTCAACGCATTAGCAATCGGTTAACCATTGTCCGCTGTCTAAAGAGGTTTCTTTGTGATTAAGGCTAAGAGCTGTACCAGTTTATGGATATAAACATACTTCTTTGCAGGGAGTTCAACTAAATGCCCGCTTATCAAAACATCAGTAGAGATTCCTACACACGATCCATGACCTCAATAGCCACACAGCTTTTGGTCAGGCTTATAATACCAAGTATGAACTCCTTCCTGGGAAGAGAGCCTTGATCCACGCAGGAAAAAGCTGGTTACTCCTGGGACAGTGGTGTCACCATTATATCTGTAGCCATAATTGAGATTTGGATGGTGGATTGGTATTAAGGCATCTGAGGCCATGACTAGATTGAGCTGTTGATGACTTTTGTCCCCGACTCAGTTTGCACAGCACCTTCTGTCATTATGAATTCTAGGAAGCAGAGAGGAAGGGGAGTCAGGGTTTTAAGAAGCTTCTTCCGGAAACTTCTAAGGTTGATAAATTAAAGTCAAACCACTGCCCTAGAATGACATGTCTGTGTGAGACCCTAAGTGGAGTGGTTGTGCTGCCTATATTGCATTTTCTTTGCTGGGAATGGACGAAGGTTGTTTTCCAGGTGCCGTGTTGATGTGTGGAGAAATATCCTCTGACTTTAGCTGATTATCTCTGTGCAGAACCCCTTCAGTAGTCCTGGGATTTGTCAAACTGGATCTGAAGAAATAGAAGCAGTTCATCCCTGGTGGCATAGTGTGGAACAGCTTTTCTGGAAGTCATGAACAAATGTGTTTCCACTTCAGACAAGGCACTGATCACAGACCAAAGAAACAATTTTATTAAAGTTTAACTTACTGAATAGGTGCATTTATTGGGATTTGTAGGAGTGCGTGTGGTGTGGATGATGACTTCCTGACCATTGTTACTGCTTGAATAACCTTGGGGAGGGGCCTTGTGAATCTTGTAAGTTTCAGGAATTTCCTGAGTCCTTTAAATTTTGTTTACTTCTTGATTCTTTTGAATCTCTTCCTTCTAGTAGGGACTGCTTCAGGTTGGAGGAGATAGCTAAATAGCAACACCACACATAGACATGTAACATAAGATGAGAAGTCTTAAGCAAAGATTCTTCCCCCTTAAGGGAAAAATGGGGAGTGGGCATCAGCACATATGGAGTGCTGTAAGAAACCACGAGACTCAGTGCTATCCCCATCTCTACCAACTATTGTGAGGACATCTATATCATGGTTTGGATAGGAAGTGTATCCCTAAGCGTGTGAACATTCAAGGCTTGGTTCCCAATGCAAGCAGTATTTGGTGATGAGATTTTGAGTAGAGTCTTTCTGTCTTTATCAATGAATGATCTGTTGTTGAATTTAAGAATGGAGAGGACTCTTGAGAGTTGATAGAATTGTGGAATGAAAGGTCTGATTAGAGTAAATTACCACAGGGAACATCCCTCTGAAGAGTATAGTTTGGCCCCAGCCCTCTCCTGTTGCTCCCGCCGGCTTCTGGAATGCCATAAGGTGAGTAACTCTGGTGTCCCACACCCTTCTTCCATGATGTCTACCTCACTGTCATCTAGAAACAATGCAGTTAGCAGACCATACACTGAAACCGTGAGCCAAAATAAATCTCTCCTTTAAAAAAGATTTATGTTACTTTATGTGTTTGAATGTTTTTCCTACATGGATGTATGTGTACCACATGTATGCTGGTGTACACAGAGGTCAGAAGAGGGAGACAGAGTCCTGGAACTGGAGTTATTGTGGCCATGAGTTACCATGTAGGTGCTGAGAATCGAACCCAGGAAGTCTTCCCTTCCTTACACTATTGTTTGGAGGTGTTTGTCACAGCTGAGCAGTCTAACAGCCCCATATATCTTCAGGCTACTGCCTGTTGTACCTAAGAACTTTGGGTTGGTGTTTTTGTCACTTGCCAGCAGCAGAGAGTTGTTCCCTTTCTATAGCCAGAGCAGGCATCTCTTGTCCACAGAATTTTTCCACAACATCTCCCCAACCCAGCCTATTTTAAGATCTTGTACCTTGTGCTACCTAAGAAACTCCTTATCTGCTCTGTAGCACCATGCTTCTTAAGGGCAGAGACCAGGCCTGGCTTGTCGCAGATGTCCATTATTTGATCCAATGCTGAGACTTTATTTTTGAATGAAAATGTGATGGACACAAGGCAGCCAAACAGTTCAAGTTGCCACTGAGATTGTTTTTAAACTGGATGGAGACTCTTTCATACAAATCTGGGTCATCTGTAGATGGAGATTCTAAGCAGATCCAGTGAATGTTTCTAGAATTTCATAGATTGATAATCTCAATTTTATAGTTCAAATTGAACTTTCTCTTTATGCCTTGTCTCTTTCTTGACATGGTATCACTTGTCAAGAAATATCACTAATGTCACTTGAATGGTTTGGAGTATTGACTTGTTAGGGTCACTCTTACATTAGCTAATGAGTAGGGAAAAACAAAAGAGGGAGGCAGATTTCAAGAGAAAAACATGACTTTAAGAAGAGCTAAGGGGATGCTTGTGTTCCATGTGTGTGAGAAAACACTGTCCAGAGGTGAACTGAGTTATAGGCCTTGTAATTGGAAGGGAGATGAGCTGGTTCCTGCAGGTAGATCAGCCGACCAGTCAAACAAGTTGACTCAATTAGTTACAGCCCTAGGGTGTTAGATGTCTCCATTCCTGCCCCAGGTATTCACTTCCTTGTGTAATAGACTCACCAGGGGAGAACCTGGCTGCACAGGATTGTGGACAATCAAATCTATTTCCCTCATAGACAAAGACACGAGACTTTGGAGACTTCTTTGAAGCCCCTCTCCCCGTGCCTGAGGATCCTTCAGTTGAATCTGGTTTTGAAAATCAAATTTCTAGATGCTTACCTTGGACCATCTGTTTTTGAAGCTTTCCATGGAACCTTCCATTGGGACATATCGGGAAAGAAAGATTATTTTTATTCTTTTCTCTTTTGTCTGCTCAGGAAAGTTAGCTGTAGAAAAGGAAAATGGGAGCTTAGACACGAAGTGCCAACCATGTGTGCGGCAGGCTGATCACTTCTTTCCTCTGCTCTCCGACAGGAAGGAAGACACACAGAGCACAGTCTTGGGAGCATCTGACCTCTGCACCACTTACAGCAGTCATTGTGGGAAGGCACAGGGACTCTGGAATCTGGGCCTGAGTCATAATTCTGCAACAACCCCTTCTTGCTAAATGCTAGGGCAAGTTAGCTCACCTGCAAGATCCAATCTCAGCCTGTGACATGAGCAGCAGCAGCAGCGACTACCTCACTGAGGTATTTCATAGTGTCCCCTTTATCTTCACTGCCCATTGCTTTTTGTTTGCTAAGCGCCACTAAATGATAGTTGTTATTTAATATTATTAATATTTCTTGTGATAAATGGCTAGAAAACCAGGTTTTGTGCTCTGCACTTGGCAGAGAACTTAAAGCAGTGAGCATGTGGTTGAAGCACATCGCCCTTTTATAGTTCAAACTCAGAGAATTTTGTCTTATTGCATAAGGAACACAAAGGTCTGAAATGGCCAATTTCAGATTGGTACAGTCCTTGGTGATGTTTTTTCTCTGCTGTAATTCCTTGCTTTCTGTTTTTAAGTGGTCAAAGATATTTCAAGGCCCCCATCAGCTGGGGGAACAATATAAAGCGAAGAACCCAGGACTGTGCTAATGGAAGCTGCTGCCGAAACCCTGGTGCTTCAGGGTCTTTTCAGGGTTCTCTGGTAGCACGTAGGGACCCTCACTTCCAGATACTTGGTGAGCCTCATTTCATAATTCTGGTAAAGAGTAAGCTGTCATGCCTGAGCTCCACTCAACAAAAAAGATCACAGTCACGGAAAGAGATGCAGGAGCTGACTCTCCCATCCCACCTCCGCATGTGGCCACTACTGCATGAGATTGCAGATGACCATGATAAACGGCACGTTTATAGAGACACTGTGCTATCATATAAAAAAGAGAAATAATAGCTGGGAAAGATATACCAAAGCCAATGGAAGCCCGAATGTCTAAGTCTGCAGCCCATACTCAGCCCGAATTCTCAGTGAGTTGAGCACAGACGGCATGATTACAGCTTGTACACAGAATGCCTTTAAAGTTCTCCCATAAATTTGGAAGGAAGAAGCATGGTCTGTTCTGAGCCACTAAAGCAACATTCCTTGCTGCGGGTTTATAGGCACTAGCACAGGGGGTCCCCAAATACTTTTAAAAATATTGTTAATTATAAATAAGAGAGGACAGATTCTACTTTTACAATTTTTATTTCATTGTAGCTGTCAGGCATAAACACACACACACACACACACGAGAGAGAGAGAGACAGAGAGAGAGAGAGAGAGAGAGAGAGAGAGAGAGAGAGAGAGAGAGAGAATTCTAGGAAGACAGGAAAAGTTTCATTCATTCCAGGCCTCTGATAGTGAAGTTTTAGTTTGACAGAACATGGATTACATTTAAATCCACCATCTTTTCCCCTTGACAAACCACACACCATTTAACATCTTGAAAGTTTTTACACTGAATTTGCTGAAAGAGTTTCTGCATATTTTTGAACCTGTATCATAATTTTTGCTTTTATTTCTTTTCTCTTTCAAATAAGGAAGATGGTCGTGTTGAGGGAACAACAATATGCAAGTCATTCACTTAATGCAGAAATTCTGGAAACTATGGCTCTCGTACGGTGCCGCCTTCATTCCACATGTTGAAATCCAGCATTTTCTACATAGACAGACCCATTACTAGGGGAAAGGATGGATCCTTAGCCCTTTGTTGTGAGAAAGCTGATGTCTACTATGCCCCATAATTGAGCAATACCTCAGAAGTGTGGGTGGCAAGGGGAGGGGAGTGACTATTAAATAACTGAATTAAACTTAAACTAAAACATGATTGACCAAATCATATTTCCAACACCCACCATTCCTGAGGGTGACAGTGCGGATATAGCCATGCAGACTGTCTGGTGCATGTCTCACTTAAGTATTCCTTCATTACAGCTCATACTGCTACTGAATTCTGGCTACGTAACATGGAAATGTGTGGGGTTAAGGAAGACTGGGACTGCCTTTGCTCCCATAACCCCACGAGAGGTTGATTTAGCTACATATAAAATATCTATTAGCTAAATTAGGATCATAAGAGTCATATCTCTAAGTATATAATGTGATTGAATCTATAAAAAGCAATCATAATTGCTTTGTAAATATTCTCATTGTTTCCACAATAAGGAAATTGTTATTATTTTCATCTTCTATTGAAAACAGTCTCAGAACTATCGTAGGACAAGTATTCGATCTCACTGGAATGAATGAAGAGTAGATTTTGACCTCCAAACTAGAAAATACCATCACATAAGCAAGATCTCAAAAATATCTATTGTCTTATGCTGGCAAAATTGCCGAAGTTCTCTTGTATGGGCCATTTCTCATTGCCGGTGGGATAACACTGAGTAAGTCTTTCTGAAGAGCGATTTGTGACATACATTAGGCCTTTAGAAGTTGATAACTTTGGGTGTAGTCACTTCATTTCTTAGATCTCCTTCTAAGGAGTTAATATGAATGTAGGCAAATTTTATACATCTCTATGAGTATTACAAATGTTCTTTAAGATGGTGAATACTTGGCAATAATGCTAAGGATTTGACCACAAGAATACAGTCACTATATCCTACAGACTAGTATTGTGGAGTCTTTGAAAACAGTGCTTTGGAGAACCTTTAATGATTCAAAAAAGTGTGCAGGGCATAAAGTGAAAAGTCAAGAAACTGGGGCTGCATAAGTGCATGGTCTAGAAACATAAAAGCCTGTGTAAATCCAGTCAAACTCAAACATCAAATAGGATGTATTCAGAAGCCTCAAACTAATGTATCTGCCAAGTAGAGGAAGTAGCGCCCAAGCCCAGTTCCCTTGAGACGAACTCCCAGGTCTCCTTCCCCATACTATGGTGTCTAACAGCATTTGGTTTGAGCAACACATCATTGCTTGTTTAAATATTTAGAAAACAAACCATTCATGGAATTACGCTAGAGTCCCCTTACTATGTTGATATATTTGAGGGTACAAATAAGCCTTTTTTGGTTACTCAACCTTCCTTGTCATCTAAGTTATTGATGTCCCCTCAACATTTAGTGTGGTTAAAGATGACAAACTCACACTGGGACTCAGTCTGCGCATTGTGCAAATTGAACTACACACCACACGGAACCCCCAAAGAATCCATAAAGAAAAAATAAAACCTGGAAAGGTTATTTGTTTTTCCAGAAGTTTCTAAATTGAACTAAATGACAAAATTACCAGGCTGATTTTCTAAAAATTCAGATCCAGGTCCTGCCACAAGAGGCACTATTTTAGGATGTCTGGGGTGGAGTTCTGACCTTGGCAGTTTTAACAGTAATCTGGCAGGAACATCTTTAAACCCTAAGGAGTGGTCGAAGGGTGTCTGAGGAGTCCCTACATGCACAATGAGTTACACATGGTGACTCCACCGTTTCAACTTAGAAAAACTTCTCCTCAAAACCAGGGTTTATTTATAACTCGAGCCTGTAACCACTTGGCTCATGCCTTCGTTAGTTAGTCTCCCATTGCCCCTGAGGAGGTTGTTTGTTGCTGCCTGATTAACAGATGAGACAAGATCTCAGTGGCTTCAAATAACAAACACTACCTTCTAATTTCTTTGGGTCAAAAAAAAAATTCTGAGAGACTGAAGTCCAGACGGGGGGGAGGGGAGAAGCCATTTGTAGTCTCTTTTTTATACTTATTGGTAGGGTTGCATTTCCACTGGACTAGGGCATCTGATGTCTCTGTCATCAGAGGGGGGAAAATGAACGAGAGAGTAAAAGCAAGCTGATGAAAGAGAACAAGCGAGGAGCTCAGTGAAAGAATGTCCATGGATATGAAAGACAATCCTTGAATAATCTAATTTCAAAATGGTGCCATTTTTAAAAAATGTTCGTTAGAAGCAAATCAACTTTAGCATACATCCACGGAGGGAGAATCACACGGAAGTGCAATTATTAGACAGAGGTCATGATGGGATGTCTTAGTAAGAACTTGCCACACTACTGCTAGCAAACAATAGGGATAACACCCTGCACGGGGCACCTTTCACCTCCATCTTTCAAATCACACTTGATGATGACCTCTGATTATTGATAACAGTTAAATCAGTAGGCCCAAAGAGGAAAGCATTTAGTTAAAGTCAAAACATGAGTTTTTCTAAATACAGTGAGAAGTGTGGTCATCACCTTGGGAACTGAAGAGACTCAGTCAACAGCTCTTGTTCTGTCTTTTAAAAGAATGCATGTATCAAAGGGCTCTGGAATCTACTGTTTGCAACTCTTATCTTTTCTCGACCTAACAAGTGCACCAAGTCTAAAAGAAGACTTGAACTTCTTGTCCTGACCTCAAAAGTAATTTGTTCATGCGAATAAATCTCCTACCGCCCATTGCATGATATCAAGAACTATTGAGTAAAACATTTATTTACATTTTATACACATAAAATATATGTCTACACAGGCAAACACATACTTTACGGGGCCATCTGGGACATTTCAGTTCGCCTCTCTGTCTAGCTCTGCCTTCCTAGCAGAAGACTTCTAGAGAAGTGAACAAAGTTAGGTATCCAGACCCGGCTGGTTTGGTCACTCGGCCTACCGTGCAAAGTTAAATGCACTTGCCATCTGGTAGCCACATGACCAGGGCTATAATCATTTTCCAGCATCTCAACTTGCTGTTGAGCCAGAGCCACAAATTAAAGCAGAAAATAGCAGCTGCCCTATGGCAGCTTTAGCACAGAGTGTTTTCTGTCTCCCCATGAAATCACTAGTGAGGAGGGAGTCTTCTTTGTCATCTCAGCTGCCAAGACATCTCAAGCAAAGGAACTGTGAAAAGCAAGTCACTAATGACATGAAATCCCTTTTTACGTCCAGGGCCAAGGCCACCAGAGGGGCAGTATTTCTTCCCTGAGGGACCATTAGAAGATGTCCCAGCAACTAGAGCTAAGCTGTTCATGGAAGGTGAGCGGACAGGCTAATCCAGAGCAGGGTCCAAGGGCTCTGAGGGCATTGGCATGTTTCCATAGGCCACTGTCCTCTCTGTCTACAACATGTCACAGTTTGGCTAAGTCCAAGGAAAAGGAGAAGGTGAAATCCATTTGACAGACCACCTAGACCATTTAAAAGTAATCCTCAAGGTACCTTACGGAAAGTCCCATAAAAATGGCTATTCCACTGAAGTTCATGTCTGCCTTAATTCAAGCCAGCTAATGGCCCGAAGACTTGCACAAAAGGGTGGTTCTGGGAAAGACTTGCAGGATAGTAGGAAGATCTGTGCATTGAGGTCAGAGGGCCTGGCTGATATTGTGTGTTATTTTTACCTAATTTTATGTCAAATGCTAGGAATGTCTGAGTCTCATGCCTCCCTTTGGAAGGTAGTTAAGAAATATTGAGGTTGTAGTCATAGAAGGGTATATTTAAAAACCATTAAAAGGTGCCATTTAAACTATCCTGTCCTTGTGATGGAAATTTTGATGTTAGAGGCATAACTCTTCGAGCATGCAGTTTTTCCCCTGGAGCCCTTTGTTTTTAAGAGCAAGCAGCTTTGAGAAAGGTAAGAGAATATGTGAATATATAGTCAATAGGGCTCCTATTAATTAATTCAAGGAATGGGAGGATGGGAGCTTGAGAGAATTCCCAGTGCCTCTTTGTGATCCTTTTCTCCACCTCTCCCGGGTCACACCCTTATCATACAGCTACTCTTGTCTTCCTGTCACTATGGATTCATTTGTATGGTTTCTTCTTCCTCTGGCTCCTCCACTCAACCACGATTATTTTAGGACCAGCTTATGTTTCCGTACATAATAATACATTACATTTCTCTTACGTTTTGTTAACTAGCCAAAGTGTATGGATTTGCCACAGTTTGTCTTGCCACTCCCTTGTCAATAATCATTTGACATTTGACTGGTTTTCCATTTTACAGTACATTGTACGAATTGTACCTTTAAAAAAAGATTATATAAATATTTATTATATACATCTCTATATATGTAATATATGTAATATCTGCATGAATGGTGTGTGTACCACATGTATGCAAGTGCTCAAGGAGGTCAGAAGAGAGGACTGGACTCTTTGGAACTAAACTTACAAGAGGTTTTAAGTCACATTACATGGTTTCTGGGAACTTAACCTGGGACTCTGTAAAAGCGGTTTTCTTCAGGCCTAAGTAAGGCAATTTATATAACAGTTCGTCTCCTTTAGCCTATAGAACAGTGTTTCTTAACCTTGCAAATGCCGAGACCCTTTAATGCAATTCTTCATGTTGTGGTGACCCCCAACCATAAAATTATTTCCATTGCTACTTCATAGTTTTGTAACTGCTATGAATCATAATGCAAATATCTAATTGCAGATGGTCTTAGGCGACCTCTGTGAAAGGGTCATTTAACCACCGAAAGGGGCAACAACCCAGAGGTTGAGAACTACTGCCATAGAATAAGATCCAGAAAGTGAACTTTCTGGAAACAGCCAGAAGAGTGGTCTTCTCTTGTGTGTGCACAGCCCAATCCTATCTCAGAGTAATTATAACAGAAGAGTTCCTTGGACTGAATGGACAGATTCTACCACAGGCTGAACCCAGTGCTCTGAAGTGGGACAGTTCCCCAGAGGGCCTAGATATCAGGGCACCATCTTGCCTTAGTGGATAGATGTTTCAGGACACATTTGTCACTAGGCGGTGGTGGCACATGGTTTTAATTCCAGTGCTTGGGACACAGAGGCAGGCAGATCTCTGAGTTCAAGCCAAGCCTGGTATACAGAGGGAGTTCGGGGACAGCCAGGGCTACTCAGAGAAACCCTGTCTCTTCATAAAACCAAACCAAACCCAAAACAGAACTCATTTGGCTCATTTCCAATATGAAGCTTGGTGGAAGTAACTCCCAGGAGAGCTGGCCAGGACACCCTCACTGAAGGTTTTCTGTCTCTTTCCCTAGTCCCTAGCACAAGGCATCAGGCTATGCTGGGGCAGTAGAAGTGGGAGAGGCAGCCACCACACAGGAAAGGGCAATGGAGAGACAGTGTGGGGGCGGGGGCGGGGGCGGGGGCGGGGGCGGAGAGGTGAGCCACAGGAGGCAAAGCTCTACTTTGGCATCCCTGTCCTGGAACAAGATGGGGCTAGCATTTCCTTTAGTGACTTTCATAGGTGCTGGTGGGACAGAGTACTTAGCAGACGTTCTCAAGGGACAAGGAGCCTCTGATGTGCTCAGTGTAGAGAACTCTGCACTCTCACTGTGTAACCTGACTCCATGATGACCAACTAGTGACTTCCCATTCATTACTTAGAGACCCTCAGGGTGAGCTAGCTCTGCGTTAGTTGCCTTAGACACTTAAACATTCATTGTTTGTCTTCAGCTTACAGACCCAGTGCTATACCTTCCCCATATTGTATCTCAATGTTGAAGTCCGAGCTGCTCCTAATAGATCCTGAACTCAAGGTCAATGTCAGTGAACCAGGATTGATATCCAGAAGTAGCTTGACAGTGTGTGTGTGTCCTGTTACTACCAAATAGCAGACTCAGAAAGAAATGCAATGAGTCAATTACCCTGTAAATCTGTAAATGACACTTGGGTAGCACATGTTTACTTAGGGAGGAGAGAGAGTAATATGAAAAAAAAAACAGGCATTCATAATATAAGGGTCAGAATACCTTGTCATGGATGTATGTTGCAAAAACACACATGAGGAATAGCGTGAAGAAGGAAGGGTCTTGCCAGGTCTAAGCAATTTCTGACATACCTTTTGCAGAGTCTTTACAACACGGTCCTTCCTAAAGACTTCAGTCACTCTGTTCATGAGCTGCAAATTAGTCAGACCTCATACACATATGCACATGCGCATGCAGACTTCAGAAAAATACGTGCTTAAGAGTAAGGACTCAGTAGCAAATAACCTCAGGCAAGTTTTTCCCAGTTTCAGTTTTCTCATATACAACACATGGGCACACATTGACTCTTTCTCCCTGTTTGCTGTGAAGGCTTGGTGTGATCGTAGGTATGAGGGGGTTGACCCAGCGCCTGAAATGCTAGAATTCCTGCTCTCATTCCAACAGAGATGTTCTGCTCCAGACAGAAGTGCTGCTCTCCAGGGAGCATGGAGGCTGGAAAGGAAACCTTAGTGAGTGGCTGGAGTACTCCCAGAGAAAGGGAGCAACTGGCTGCATCTTTGCTCAGGCTACCCCAGTGGCCTGTAGCTAAAACTTTGTTTGTGTGTCTCCATGAAGATGGATATGAAGGGAAAGCCAGAGCAACAGAAACTTTTCTTCATAGGAATATTTATACTACACCAGAGCAAGGTCTGGCTTTGCCCTTGTGACTAGAGATTACCACAACATGGAGGATGCATAAGAATGCTGGCTATAAAGTACCTCTGTGGTCTGAAAGTATATCTCCTCAAGAGCAGGCATAATGCCCTGGGATGACACACCCTCCCTGTGCCTTGCACACACACACACACACACACACACACACACACCACATAAGCTCTCTACAACACTGTTGAGATATTCTCTAGAAACAAGACTCGGATCTGAGACTTAGGGAGTGAACTCCGCTCTCCTTTGTTATATTTTGAACGTTCTTTCCTTCCTCCCTCCGTATATGTGGGGAGGTATGTATCTGTCTATGCCTGTGTTGCTTAAATAGCTTACAGAGTCACTCAAATCTCAGACCATAATAAAAATGGCTATCCTCGACAGGACATTCAGATCCATTCACATTCATTTTTCATCTGTTAGAGGACATCTTTATTGTTCATGATAATCGCTTTCTGTGCTGTCTTTCAGTTTTGCAACCTGTCTGGGAACAAGTTCCATCTCCGGTATGTGGCTGTGTGCACGTAGGTGAATACTCCATTTCCGGTTAAGAACATAGAAAGTGCGTCTTATCTGGGTATCTAATTTTATTGCCAAACAGAGTAGAGAGCTCTTGTTGATTTCTTGTGACCTGAAGTTGGATTTTCCTCAAAGGAAACAAACCATATTCAGGTCAATTGCAGGAAGCATGGAACAAGTGAAGAAATGCGTCATAAATCCAGGTGTGCCCACGTACTAGACAGGTTCCGACTTTGCTTTGGGAGCAGGACAAGTCATGTAGTTGAGTTGAAACTGCCTGAACGAGACAGTTTTAGAACATTTTACTACAAAATATAATTTCCATTACTTACTTTAATCACAAGTTCCAGCGGAAGAAAGTAGCACTGTAGACTGACTAGAACTCCACCTAACAGAATGCGAGCTCTGAAGTGAACTAACTTGAAGCGAGAGAAATGCTATACTCTGCCCCCTTGTTTTTCTCACTGTGGGGTACAGATGTTCTAGGGAAAGAGGAAATGTTCTTATTCTGTATCCAAGTCACATATGGAGTTATTGTTCTATGAACGAATAAGGTTTTATTATTTTTTTTTAAATCAATGAAAGTTAGCAACTTGGGGAAAGATTCGGGCAGTATCCTTGTTAGGTTTCTGCCGCTGGGATGGGGCCAAAAGCAACTTAGGGAAGAAAAAAACAGTTTATTTAATCTTAAAGTTACAGACCTTCATGGAGGGAAGCCATGGAACTCAAGTCAGGAGCTTGGAGAAGAAGCCATGGAGGAACTCATCTTGCTGGCTTGGTTCACAGGCTGAAGTTAAGCTGCTTTCCTTATGCAATCTAGGACCCCTACCCAAGGATGGCACCTGCCCACGTGGCCTGGGTTCTTCTTTATCAATTAGCAATTAAGAAAATACCCCATAGACATGCCCACAGGCCAATCTGATGGAGGCAATTCTTCAACTGAGGTACCCTCTGCTTGGCTGTGTCAAGCTGACAACCAGAATTAGCCAGCACAGAGTGTCCCTGATGTTTCTGTTGGGGAAATGGCAGAATGACTGCCAAACTGTTGAAGTATACGGTGTATTGCTTCCGCGTTAAAATGTTATATTTCATGGATGGGATGTGATCCAGTCGAGTTTCCACATTCGTAAAAAGGGATGTGTCTGTTTTACTTTAAGAGAGAGAACATTCGGAGTCCACTCCCTCTCTTGATATCCCAAAAGAAGACTGATTGACAACAGAAAGTAGAGGCCATGAAGCAACATTGAACCCCGATTTCACACCAGAAGAGAAGGCTACACCCCATCCTATAGTTTCCAATGCTCTATATTCCCCTCCAAAAAATATCTTCTCTTGTAACAAACACAGAAATTATCCCTGAAGTCTAATTTTTCTTATCTAGAAAGAGACACTTAGCCATTGTTTTTCCAAGGGTAGTCAGCCTGGCTTTTGCCCTCCTTTTCATTTCCAGAAATTAAATCCCACAGAGCTTTCTATCTCGGACTTCCGCGTGTTGGAAAGAAGAGAGCCTGCAGAGGCCATTCATCTCGAGTATGCTCTTTTTAATTATTTTCTAGATGTAAGAAAGACACTGCTGGCTATTTGTTTGCTGTCTTTAAGTGACTTTTCTGTGAAGAGGGTCAAGGCAGAAGTTCCTCTCTGTGTTTTGTTTGCTTCCTTGCTTTCCACTTCTCTTTGCTCAGCTTGCCAAAACCAACATTTCTCTGTGGCTTTAGTATGTTTTATCCACTGGCAGGACTTTCGTTGTGCAAAGATTTAAAGTTTGGAATGAACATTGGTGGGCTCGAGTTTGATGGAAAGAGAAGAAGAAAGCCACACGTTCTTAATCTCCCCAGCGGCTTGTGGTTTAAAGCACGGCATTTCTCAGGAAACGTTGCTCTTCTTCTGAAAGGGCTAACTAATCAAGTCAAAATAATGTTGGAAAAATACCTGGTGTATTCAAAAATAAGTGTTTGAGAAGTCCTTCAGAACTCTCAGAACTGCATTCGACTTAACACTCTAGAGGGAACTCGACCCATGGAGAGAACAACTCTCCTATCCTTAATTCTAGCTGCTACTAGTCTAGCAATTGTTACAGAGCTATTGTACTTTTTATTTTTCTTTAATCTGTTGATCATTCTTGTTTGGAGGAAAAAGAGATCTAATTTCCTGGTTATTGTACAGCATCTTGAACATGGAACCAGTAAGGCCAGCGTTCATGGGTAATAGAGGCATGGACAGCAGTTTTAGTCTGTCCCATCCTTGCACTTGCCCTGAGAACGAAGTGAGCCAAGAGTGTGGAGAAACTGAAAAGATTTCATAGATTCATGTGCCTTCTATAAATGCACATTAGAGGAAAATTACACGGCTTGAACTTCTTTATCAGCTGACTTGAAAGTTGCCATAAGAAATGTGACTGAAAAATTAGTTGTAAGAAAACCGGGCCTATTTAGTAACCTGTAAGAGTTAGTTATTTTTTATTTTAAAGACAAGCAAGTGTTTACTTTTGCCTCAGTAACAAGGTCTAGAGTTCCTGAAATTCAAGGTTCCTGTTTCCAACAGGATTAGGTATTTATTGATCAAGAGCTCTAAGTTGCCAACACAGAACCCATTCTGGTCAGTCTAAGCAGGAAAGGGTTGATTCAAGTAAGGCAGGTATTTAACAAAAAGGCAAAGAGGGCCAGAGCTTCCACGAACCATGTGTAGTCATACCACAGTGGGTGGAAAGGGTTTATCTGGTTCACGGGTTGAACTCCATCATCCAAGGGAGCCAGGGCAAGAGCTCAAGGCAGGAACCTGGAGAAACTGTCTTAGTCACTTGTGAGAAAATTGTGGTGGATTCCAGCAGCTCTGCCACGTTGGTCTCAAAGTTTGCTATGTCTCTGCCATCACATCAATTCCTCTCCTGGGGGACAGTTTCTCTGATTGCTTATTTTCAGAACCCAGATGCCTGTTGAATGAACATCATGGTTAGAATCTAAGTTTAAGTGGCCAACACGTGATGAATGTTTATTACTGAAAATGAACACCACTTTCACCTGAGAAATTAAGAATGAGCCAGGAAAACAGAACTTCTGGTGTCCCTGCTATGATTGCTTGTTGGTTTGCAGTGTATTTAATATTTTCTCTGCTGCTTTGGTTTTGTCAATTTGACACAAACTTTGTTACCTGGTGGTAGGTGGGATGGGGAAATGAGTCCATGGATGGGCTGAAGTGCTCCTCATTCAGCTGAATTCTAGGCAACCTTGACATGCCCAATGGTAGCATGGCGTCACTCTATTGTCCATAATGCCACTGTCCTCCTGGAGGGAGCAAAAGTGAATTTGTTATAAAGGATGCCATCCCTTGATGAATTGACTGCTCTCTTGAGTGTCTCTTGCCTTAACCAAAGCTCTGATGGAATCCTCAAGTGTCAGTGCAGTATGTAGGAGGATCGTCTTCTGGGCCCTGGAAGTGTGTTTATATCATAGGTAAATGTAATCTAGAAACAGAGTTTGAATTTAGAAGGGTACCTCTGCCAAATTGTATCAAGTCTACCCGGGTTATTTATTTTGACTTTTAGTAGTATCATCTTCTAATCCCTATTTGGTCCTTTGATTGAAGAACTTCCAACTTTTCATTCATACATGGGACCTTTGTCATATGCTGGTCGTTTGCCATGTTTGTGTGGCTTGTAGTGTATTTCTTATTTTCTCTCCCCATAGATTTGTTTGAAGTTTCTCTAAGGAGTTGCATACAAAAGAATATACTTGGTAGTAAGTGTGGGGAGGTGTCAATGGGAGTTTTCTTCAAATATGATGCTTTCAGTTTGGCTTTTCAAAGCCTAATAGAAGAAGGGAAGGGAAGTAGGGAGCATCGAGAAGGGAAGGAGCCTGGAGGCAGGATGAACCACATGAGCAAAGTCATGGGATGCTGGAAAGACACAGCAGGTCCAAGGCAGCTGTGTGTCTTTTGATTTGGCTTCCATTTAGATAGCAGGGAGGAGGAGGAAGACAAGAGCTGAGCCTAGCTGGGTAGACTGGGCTAAGTGAAATCGAATGGAGCTAGAGGCAAGAGAGATTGTCCAGGCCTGCCACAACAGGCCTCTAAGGTAAAAATTGTTAAGAAAATAAAAGGCTACCAAATGTTGCTTATAGACTAGCCTCTGATGATTCATATCAGAGTTGCCATAATTAGTTAATGAAATAGAATCTTGGAAAAATATTGTGTGTGGAGAAATGCAAGGAGTACTGATTAGTAATTACATCATTTAAAATGAAGAAAGTCATACAGAGAAGAAAACTAAATGGCAATGGCACTGTGTGAAAGGGAAGTTGTCTTTTGATATCCCAAGCATAAGTCACCCCACTCCTTAGTGGTTTCAAGAAAATACAATCTGGAAGATAAATCAAAGAAGGTGCAAATGAATGCTGCATTCCATGATGCTCTCCCAAATCCAGTGGCTTTACGCTGTCTTCTGTCTGGTTGCAGTCACAGATCTTAGAGCTAGAGTTTACAGATGGGACAAGTCATTCTTGTGTTATTACCTCTACACCCATCTACCCCTTCACCTACCCATTTACCCACACACCCACCAGTCCCTTGGACTGTGAATCCTGTACAACATATAATAAGCTCACTTAGGGACACTTATTTTATGTCAAGTAAGTGAAATCCTAAGAATGAAAAATTAAACTTTCTCCAAAAGTGCCAGAGACAGTACTGATCTTTGAATGTCTTACCTTTTGATTTGGATCATCCCTCCCTTCCTCTTCTGTCTATTGATTTGGATATTAAATGACCCCCAAAGTTCCACATGTCAAAGGCTTTGTGCCCATGTATGGTGCTACTGGGAGGCAGTGGAAAAAGTTCAGAGGTCGCTGGATGGGAGCTAGGTCATTAGGAGATTTTGGGATTAGGTCTTTTCCTGCTCTCTCCTCCACCTTGATTATCTGTGTTGCTTATAGGGCTCACAGCAGCCTTAGCAACTGTGGGCTGAAACTTCTGAAATTATGAGTCTAAATAAAAATGTCCTTTTTATAAGTTGTTTATATCAAGAACAAAAAAGTGATTGGCACACTAATTTTGCAGTGAATAAGTGGATGGCAAGCAATGAAAACCAACCTCCTCCAAAAGTGCCAAGGGAGTATTTTCCTATCAGGAAAACAGTTAATGGCAAGGACATTATTGCCTCCTCTGAGCATCTTACTCATAAGCACTCATACTTTTAAATTGACTTCATTAAGCTAGATGAAGCCTCCTTTCCTAACAGTTCGCCACATCAATGTTTTGACTGTCTGGACTCATTTCTGATGATAAACTGGCTATTTTCTTCAAAGTTATTGTCAATCTAAGTAATAACTGGCACACATTTTGATTCTGAGCTACATACTTTTTCTTTCCACTGATGCACACCCCATTTCCAGATCAGACTGTGGTCAGGAACCCCCATACGTGGGTTTTTGCTCTGTGTCTCAGCTCTCCCCAGCGTCTTTCATTTTTGATTAAGTTATTTTACTTCCATTTGCGAATACAATGCACTTACACATTTATTACTGCAGCCCCTCCTTTCGGAGTGTGGAGTAGCAGAGCTGTTCCCCACCCCAACTTGACAATGGTACAAACTGGGTAAGGTATACGTGGACCAGTCAGAGAAGAGGGCAACATCACCTTGGCCACACATTCACCCCAGTCATTGCTCTGCCTCTTTTGGAATCCCGAGGTGGAGAAATTATAGAGGATAGGAAAGGGTTTTCTTTTCACTTATTAAAAAGACTTTGTTAAAATTCTCTGTGTGTGTTTGATCTCATCTACCTTGGTCTACTTGTCCAGACCCCCACAGCCTGGACATCATCTACAGGACTCCCAGCATGCACTAAGCTGGATCTAGAAAGGGCAAGAAAAATGGGTTCCCTCTAAAGTTTCTTGAAAAAGACAGTCCTAATGACACCTTGACTTTAGCCCAGTGAATTTGGGTTAATTTGCCAGAGTCATCCTAGGACATGGAACCATAACTGAATGACCTTGCTTACAATCTATCTCTTTAGAGATCACATGCTCACCTCTCTGCCCCATTACTGGGCACACCAGCACACTGTCTGTTAGAACCGTTTAGGATGCAAGAAATAGAGATACAGTCCCATGAACTCTAATAGAAGATGCTCATCACAGTAGTATATGGGCTTAAAAAACATGGGTAAAGCTGTCCCAGCAGTTGTCTTGCTGAACCTCATGCCTACTGGAAGATCTTTTCGTTCTTTGTTTTGTTGTTATCTGCATTTATTTATTGTGTGTGTGCTCACACATGTGGAGGTCAGAGGACAATTTGGGGGAGTTTGTTCTCTCCTTCCATCTTGTGGGCCTCAGGTGTCAAACTTGGGTCCTTAGGTTTGAAAGCAAGAACTTTTCCCTGCCAAGACGTCTTGTTGGTTCACTTGAATATCTTTTCAACAAAGTGTTAGTTTTGGTCACTGAGGGTCAGTAAATCAACATTAGTGATGATTCCCTCTGCTATTTAAGTGAATCAAGTGCTCTTGCGCTCTCTCTCTCTCTCTCTCTCTCTCTCTCTCTCTCTCTCCTGCTATCTTTTGTTTCTAATCTCTCATTCCACCTGGTTCAAGGGAAAGTCCTGATACGACACTCAGTGTGGAAGTTTCCTGGGGGACAAAATTGTCTCACTGGTATGATTTCTGTGACACTGGCAACCAAAACGTCATTGTCTTTGGGTTGGTGCTCACCCCCTAGTTTGACCAGCTGTGGTCAGGGTGATGGAGTTAGAAGTTACAAAAACTGGAAACTGATTGGTGGGATGCTAAGTGCAAAGTGGCTGTGGATTTGGCAGCCCAGAGGTCCTCTTCAATCCACAGCGAGCTCTCAGCAAATGCTTCTTGAGCAGAAACATGTATATATGTACATGTATGTACAAAGAAAGGTACGGTCTCAATAAGGTTTCTGTGTCTACAAAGACACTGTCATGGAAGAGAAAAAAGGACATGTTCATGGGGCTATCCATGACAAGACAATTTGATAGCTTTTTGTTCTGGTACAATAAAGTGATTGCTATATTAGCAATGATATCCACCTCTCCTAATGAGAAATTCTATTAGGTGTGAGGTTATTTTCTTTTTCTGGGGTCATTTGTAGGCTTACCTTTCAATAGATGTAGGTAGTAGTAAAGCTATGAACGTGGAGCAGAAAAACTGAGGTTTGCTTGGAGTTGTATGTATGTCTGTGTTGGGGGATGTAGTATTTAGGACAAGCAATTTAAACTTTATACTTTGCCTGTTCAGATGTAATAAGAAACAAATGATAATCGTATGATAAGGTTAGGACTCCAAATGCTCATGAGAAGAGTCACAGCATGTGATGAGAGGAGCTATAATGGAGCCTAGCTAGGAGTCGTTAGAGGGAAAAAATGCCATAGTGTGCTCAGTTTTAGAAATTTGAGAGAAGACAATCCCAGTGCAAAGTGTAAGTTCTCTTTCTTTCCCCCATTGAAAGGACTGAAAGGGCCCCTCCCTCTCTTCCTGGAGTCTGCAGTCTCTCACTGAGGAGGAGGCTGGAGGCATTCAGAGAATGCCTGACACAGCCCAGCTGCCCATCCCTGCAAATCTTGGGGCTCAAAGCCAAATTATTCCTGTAGGAAAGAAGAGACTCCGAGAGATAAAATGGGGGAAGAAGAAACATGGCAGGGACCAAGAGTCAAAAAAAGACTAAGGCCTGAAGGAGGGAGAGGGAAGGAAGGGTAAATTCAGAAGGGTCATGGTTCCCATCGGGGCAGTTTCAGAAAGGACCTGGCTCATGGAACTGATTTCCCCTTGGGGGGGGTGCACATAGTATCAAGAACAAGACAGCTTTTCAGTTATGACAGGGTGAATACTCCTCACAGGTCCAGGGGGATCTTAGTTTGGAGAAACAGAGGCGAACAAAGGCAGGGCAGGGATAACTGGTCACCTGTGGTCAACAGGCAAGTTTACAGGTCACTTTCTTCAAGGGTTCCTGGGAAGGGAAGCCCGTAGCTCAAGTCACCACATCCAAGTGCAGAAGGAGGCAGGATAGCTCTCTTTGTTTTCAGTCATGTCTCCATCCTGTCTTGAATTATCCTTTCGCTCATCTCCCAGTGGCCTCCCCAAGTCCTCCCTATTGTCCCACTATCCACCAGCAGGAAACTCCTATGAGATCTAGACACAGAGGGGTCTCTGTTACTTATTGGTTATGAAACAGATGGCTCACTCACACTCATTCCACATCCGAAAAGTGGGGAAAACAGACCTCCATATTTTGGGGAGCATTAAATGAGATGAAATATAGAGGCTGGTAGTTTGCAAGCAGTCATCGTTCACCAGATGGTGGCCATTATTAAATTCTCTCATCATTGTCCGTTCATCTGTAATTCATTGCTGGAGGTCAAAGCTGCAAAGGTGAGAAAGAGGGATTTTGAACTTGCTCTGTTCTCTCTCTCTCCTTCCCTTTTTCTTCTTCCTTTCCTTTTTTGTCCTCGTTACCTTTGCCCACCCCAACCCCCCTCTCTCCTTTCATCCAGGGTCTCATATAGCCTAGGCTGCCCTTGAACTCTCTATGTAGCCAAGGCTAGTTTTGAACTCTTGATCTTCCTGTCTCAGCCTCCCAAGTACTAGGGTTATAGGTGTGTGTTTCCATGCCTAGCAAACTCTGGAAATCAAAGCCAGGGTCTTGCAGCCAAGCAATCACTCTACCACTGAGCTCTAACCCCAACTTGACTTGGTTCTTCCTAACCCTACGTCTAATGCTCTATCTCGTCCTAGTTAAAACTAATAAACAAACAAAAAAGAGCCAAAGATTGGGAGGAAAAAGAAGTAATGTGATGAGATTATAAGGGAATTCTAAAAATCCCAGTCATTTCCCTTGCTTTGATGTAAGCTATACTTTGGATTTATAGTTTGCGGTCTATAAGGGACTGGTCCACTCTGAGCTGGATATGGTGAATGCGTGACTCTTCCCTAGCACTGGGGTTTATGAGAAGAAACCACTCTCTCTCCCTCTCCCTAAGAAGAGAGGATCCCGAGGGAGTAGAGTTTGATACAAACTTGCTGGCTTGCTAAAATGGCCTTAATCCTAGAAAATTTATGTGGCTGACTTCACTATAAAAACAAACCAATTTTACCTGAATTTTCAGGAGGCAACAATTAGAAGAAGAATATAAAGTTCACTTTTGGCAAATCACGTGGTTCTTAACAGAGCCTCTTTTATCAGTGGAATGATTTGTAGCTAAAATATAAAGACTACGGATGAAAGAGAAAAAGGAGAGTGAAAACAAGGTTCCTGTTAGTCTACTTTTGAACAGGGAAAGGGGTAAGCTTTGGGAAAAAGTACGGCAAACTTGATACATTTATGCTGTATAATGAATGTCAACTTGCCTGTGCAAGTTGGTTTTATATTTATATAGGGTGGGTCTATTTCTCCCAAACTTTATATAAACATCTTAAGATACATATGACAGGAAATGCCACCAATCTTTGAGCCACTGCAGACAGCTTCTCAGTGATATGGAGTGTGTGTGTGTACTGGTTATGATACCAGTCTAGGCCTGTGATGCTAACGGAACTTCTATGATCCTTTAGCTTAAGCTGGTAAACAGCTTGAGGCAGGTTTAAGGCCATACCCCATGAGGGCAGTGGGGACAAGAGCCATGCTGTCAACTGAACAGTGAGGTAGGTAGTTCGGACCTGGTGGTGCTCGGGGTTGTAACGAGGTGACTTAAATACTCTGAATTGTAATCATTAGAGCTCTCAGAAGTGGCCATAGATGGCTGTAGAACAAAGAAGGGTTAGTGGAATTGCGAAGGCCTGCTACTGCCTGCCTTAACAGGCGACCATGTTTTATACATGATCCTATCCCCCAAGCCCTACTTCAGATTCTCATTCTAGAATACTGCACATCCAAGGCTTGTTGAATGTAAGATTTCTTTGACCACCATTTAAATTTCCACTCTGGGTGTATATGACCAAAGGAAAACCCATGGGAAACGTGGCATCCTAGAAGTCTAAGTTGGCAATCTTGTCTATGAATCTGAGCTTCTACATCCAAAGCTGGAATCTGCTTAGTTTTCTCCACTTGGAGTAGAAATACGGATTGGCTGGAGTGGTCTAGATGTTGCATTATCTTTAAGTGAACCTGTCGTAATCCAGGGTAGTCTAAGGTTGGTAACTGAGAAACTGACTTCCCAGCATAGAACTCTCTTTCCAGTGATGGTCACCACTCATCAATTGCTTGACAATCTCAATCCATCTGAAAATCTCAGTTGTATAAACATTAGAGCTGACATTGTTTGAAGGAGAT
Organism: Dicrostonyx torquatus; assembly: GCA_028555095.1. Lineage (NCBI taxonomy): Eukaryota > Metazoa > Chordata > Mammalia > Rodentia > Cricetidae > Dicrostonyx > Dicrostonyx torquatus. Next base: position 12,863,712 of record JAQHUG010000024.1, read on the forward strand.
TGGCAGGGCTCCTATTTAAGGCAAAAATAAATGTCTCAATCACTTCATATTTTTGCCTTCCTCCCCTTTGGCTCCTGCAATAATTACGTATTTCCATCAGCCCTTATCGTGCACTGTTTTAATGACTAATTCTTTTACCAGTAACTTCATGTGATTAGAGGCCATGAGTAGTACTTGTTACACAGTGGGGCATCAACATGCATCATGATGATTTAAAAGTAATGAGTTGGTGAGCTTATATGGTGAAACTTCATAGACAGCTAAGCCACTGTGACTCTGTCAGCTTGGTGGGCTGTCCTCCAGACAGACGGTGCCTTGCAGCTCTCACTCTGCATCTATTTCCCTCTTCACTTAAGGCGTGGATTCCGAGGATCTCTGCATCGTATTATCTTACTAAGTTCTTCCTAATTGTGAGGGTCACACTGTTCACGGTCTCCCTCAAAAAGGTTTTGATGTTTGTCTGCCTGAGGGGCAGTTGGGAGACAGTGTCTACCTGCAGTGCTCTCACACCCCACCCTCAGCAATAGAACTAATTTGCTAGTTTAATTTACTTCACTGAAGCCCCCAGACGATGAATGAGCTTGATGAAGATGCTCAGCTGTGGTCATGTCTGACTGACATAGGACTTCCCAGTTGGACAATCTTTGTTCCTAGTGAGGCAGAGGCCCCATTTTTCCTCCTCCCTCCCCTTCAGTGTCAGAGATTTATCAGAGTCTCAAGGCTCGCTCCCCAACAACGCTTCCCACTTTGTGTTTCCACTGTCTTTACTTCACAATAAATCTCTCGTATACCAGTCCCCCAGCTCCGAATCTGCTCCTCCAGGCATCTGAGCCAGCAAATCTGCACAATACCTCATCAGATACGGTTTCCTTCTTAAAACACGATGGAGACATTTTATTAACATGATTACACAGCATCTCAAACCACAGCTATTGCCTTATTGACATGCCTGTCCCCCGTCACTCCAGAAAGCTATTCATCACATCAACAAAATATATTCAAAATCAAGTTTTGGATCTTCATGTTGTTTGTGATAAAATGCCATCTACTGGGGGTGGCTTATAGAGAGAATGGGCCATTTTAAGTCAATACCCCACACCCTAGCGCTTTGCCAAGGCTTTACAAGTTGGATGGCAGCCTAGGAGAACACGCACTGGGTGAGGGGTGGGCCACAGAGCATGCCTGGAAGTGATAATAAGAGCAGCCGTGTTTCAGAGTGCTTTATGAGTGTTCGTGGATGGGGCCCTTGAGAAGTCTACCACTTTTATGCCACTTGGCATCTTGTAGTTTTTGGCACAAGCCGTGTTAGAACTTGGAATGAGATTATCACAGTCTGTTTGTTCTGCCAAATAACTGACTACTGCTTCGAGTCTTGTGCCTCTCTCATCTAGTTTGCTTCTGTCTTGCCAGCCCGTGGTTCCTGGTAGCCTCCCTGTTAGCCGATAGTGTGACTGGTAGAAGCTGAGTGAAAGACAGAGCCAAGAAAATCAAGCAACCGGCACTATATTATTTATCCTCTTGGCGACTGTTGGAACCTCCCTCCTTACTAGAAGGCACTATCAGCTAGACAGCAGACACATACCTCTCCTGTTATATAATGCCTCTGCACTAGGTGTTGAAAGCATCAACTCCTTCAGCCATGTTTTGATGTGCCCAACTACATGGAAGCAAGGAAAACATTACAATGTGTAGACTCCAACATGATTTAATTTAAGGTAGCAATTACATGACTAGCAAGTACTTTGAAAGAAGCTGCATACAAGACATCAACTCCAGAGAGCCTTCCACAACTACATCTTGGCATCAGCCTTACATCAGTCCCGTAGGGCCTTTTGGTGTCTGTGAAACTCTGGTTGGTTTTGTTTGTCTTGATGTCTTCTTTGGAATTTGGAAGATACTGATGTGGATATAGAATAACCCCTGTCTGAAGGTAGGAATTCCTTTCTTGTGAAATGGGCCATATCCCAAGCAGGCATTAGATCCCAAAGAGAAGTAAGGAGAAATCCAGTGTTGTATTACCTTTGAAGATGTCTTCATGAGAGCCGTGTCGTGCCAAAGCTGTGGGTGCAGGAAAAATGGGCCCCACTTACACCCCAATCTCACTCTCACATCTAAGCCTGAACAGATGCGAGTAGGGTGGCAGGAAGATGCACAAACATTATTTGATCATTTTTATTTGTATTTTCATCAAAATTATACATACTGTGTTTTGTTAATTGAATTATTTTTACTGAGTTTGTCATTGAAATGGTCAGTTCTCTCACTTTCCCTTTCTCTTCTCTAGAGGCAGAAATGGCTGATCTTTCCTCCATCAGATGTATACTTTCACTCCTTGGGTTTTTATTTTTAAGCATTGTCTATTGACTTCTTACTATGAAAACCAGAGAGATTCCTTCTCCTTCCTTTTTACCCCTCCCTTAGTTTCCACTGTCTCGTGTGCTCTTAGCCTCGTCTCTTTATTGCAGTCTAATATAATTTTGGCTAAGTCAATGCTCAGTGTTTGCATTTTCATAACCATGGAATAACTTGCGGTGGGTCTTTCGCTATTCTTTTTTAGTGTCTTATATCAAAGTGACATTAAACTTGTTAATACTTATCCAGATCTCCTGGTCACTTTCACCCCAGAACAATCTCTCAGAGCTTTCTCAATTGTGTTGATGGAGCTTTGTAATCTTTTCTATCTGAACGGTTGCTGTTGTTTGTCCATGGTACCCTGGGGTATCTTCGGCCTTTCTCCTTTCTGCATTTCTCTTTCTCATATCCTGTCTTCTTTGACCTCATCTTACCTTTGGGTGGAGACTTACTTCCTACAGCAGTTTCTTGAGACAGAGTGGGCCGGGACTGTTAAGGTTCACGTCTGAAAGTGTCCTTATTCTGTCCTGCTTTGGTGGTATGTAATGTAAATTCTAGGATGTAGATCATTTCCATTCAGATCACTGAAGTGTTGTTATTTCATGGTTTCATTGTTCTAACTTCCAATACCATGTCTGAAAAGAATGATGTCATTCTGATTCTCGTCCTTTGTATTTTCTGGCTGAAAATCTTATGTGATCTGGTTGTATTCCTGGCATTCTGAAACTTCACATCAGTTTGCATTGAGATAGGTTTAAATATGGAAACTTATGGTTTTTAAGTCTGAAACATAAGAAAATTAATTTAAGAAAAATTATTTCTTTGTTAGTTTCTTCCCTTATTTTGTCCAGTTTCTTTTACTGGGTTATCTACTATTTCCAAAGTAACCTTTGCTTTGTTTTTTAAATTTCTCTTTTCATTTTCATGCTGTGTGTGTGTGTGTGTGTATGTGTGTGTGTGTGTGTGTGTGTGTGAAGGTGGGCATCTGTGTGTTACAGTACATGTATGGAAGTCAGATGACAACTTTCAGGAGTGGGGTCTCTCCTATCTCTACAGGGTTCCAGGGAAGTCAGGTTGTCAGACTTAGGAGAACATACTGGACATCTCAGGTTGATGGGTTTGAGCAAGCTCAGTGAGCTACCTCGCCTATCATATTTGCGCCCTTTGACACCAATCTGCTTTCCATAACTTCCCCTTCTGTTTCCTGTCTGTTTTGCTTTTTACTCTACTTGCTAGAAGATCTCTCCAACCCTTCTGTTGACTTTCATTTGTGCTATTATAATTTTAATTCCTAGGTTCTCATTTTTCTCTGTAAATATTTCTTTTAATTTATAACACTACAACTTTATTTGTTCTATTCCATCTCCTTAAAGATGCTGACACAGGCCGGGCGGTGGTGGCCTTTAATCATGCCTTTAATCCCAGCACTCGGGAGGCAGAGGCAGGCAGATCTCTGTGAGTTCGAGACCAGCCTGGTCTACAAGAGCTAGTTCCAGGACAGGCTTCAAAGCCACAGAGAAACCCTGTCTCAAAAAGCCAAAAAAAAAAAAAAAAAAAAGAAAAGATGTTGACACAGAATTGAGATTCACATATATTATATATATATTTACACACACACACACACACACACACATATATTCTTCCTTACTAAGGCCTCACTTTCTCTAAAGTGCTTTGTTTTTTTTTGTTTTTATACAACAGTAACAAATACATATTTTATGAAGTCACATAGTCTATTAATGATAGTAAACCATATATTAAGAAACAAAATACATTTTAGCCAAGGTGTGTTAGGGAGATTACTCAGAGATATTAAGATATTAATCTTAGGAAGATTAAGAGCACTATCAATTATCTTTTCAAGTCAAAATGATATGAAAGCAGAAAGAAATAGCAGGAGAAATTTTGGAAAATTCACAAAAGAATGGAAAGAAAGCAAACTGTTTCTAACCAATAAGTGGGTAGAAGGATGGATCCAAACTGATGCAGTTCCACTGAGAGACTGCTTGGGACATTGTACATAGAAACATATGCATCAAAAGCAGTTGTCATGGGCAAATTCATAGTAACCACACCTGTACTTAAAAAAGAATGGGCTCAGATAAGTACTAGTACTTAGCAGTGAACCTAGGACAAGAGGCTTAAACTAAGCCCAGAGTTCTTAGAAAGACAGGAATAAACAAAAACAAGTGAAAAAAATCAATGTAAAAACAAAATATAAAAAAATCAACAAAGCTAAGAGTTAGTCTTTAAAAATTTAGGAATACAGACACACACATATGCACATACACATGCACATATATGTATATAACAGTAATCAATGACAAAAGAGGCCACGAATTTGACAAAGAACAGGAATGGGTATATAGAAGGATTTGGAGGGGAGACTGGTGCAATCACAATAAAAATATATATACTTAAAAATATAACCTAGGGCCCAGAGAAAGCCAGAGCCGGTTTACAAGAATTGCAGTGGCGATCGGAGGGGCCGTCATGGCCATGAAGGGAAAGAACTGTGTGGCCATCGCCGCGGACAGGCGTTTCGGGATCCAGACCCAGATGGTGACCACAAACTTCCAGAAGATCTTTCCCATGGGTGACAGGCTCTACATAGGCTTGGCCGGGCTGGCCACCGCCGTCCAGACAGTTGCCCAGCGCCTCAAGTCCCGGCTGAACCTGTATGAGCTGAAGGAAGGTCGGCAGATCAAGCCCTACACCCTCATGAGCATGGTGGCCAGCCTCTTGTATGAGAAACGGTTTGGTCCCTACTACACAGAGCCTGTCATTGCCGGGTTGGACCCGAAGACCTTTAAGCCCTTTATTTGCTCTCTAGACCTCATTGGCTGTCCCATGGTAACTGACGACTTTGTGGTCAGTGGTACCTGCTCCGAACAGATGTATGGGATGTGCGAGTCTCTCTGGGAGCCCAACATGGATCCAGAACACCTGTTTGAGACCATTTCCCAAGCTATGCTGAACGCTGTGGACCGGGATGCTGTCTCGGGCATGGGCGTCATTGTCCACATCATTGAAAAGGACAAGATCACCACCAGGACACTGAAGGCCCGGATGGACTAACCCTGCGCTCTGGTCCCCATTTCCTTTTGTTATTTTTCTTTGTAATAAAATTGGTTTTCTTTCAAAAAAAAATATAACCTAGGTTAAAGCTGTAGCTTGTGGTTCATTATTTTTCTAGCATATTTAAGGCCCTTGGTTCAATCTGTGAAAATGATAATAATGATGTCTGCTTATCTTAGTTGCTTTTCTATTTCTGTGAAGAGGCACCAAACCAAGGCAACTTATAGAAGAAAAAGTTTATTGGGAGCTTGCTTACAGTTTCAGAGGGCTAGAGTCCATGGCCACTGTGGTAGGGAGCATAGGGATAGGCATGGTGTTGGAACATTAACTGAGTGCTTACATCCTGATCTACATGAAGTAGGGGTGGGGTGGGGGGAGCTAACTGTGAATGGCATGGGCCTTTGAAACCTCAAAGTCCATTCTCAGTGATGCCACACCTCCTGAAAAAAGACCATACCTCCTAATCCTTCCTAAATAGTTGAACTGGGTACAGGTGTTCAAACATAAAAGCCTATGGGAGCCATTCTCAACAAAACCACCACACTATTGTTTTAAAATTATACACACACACACCCCACAAGAAAAAGCAACAAAAATTTAAATGTCTAACCAAGGGGAAGGGGAGAAAATTCAAATTAAAGCAGAAGTAAAAGTGGAGAAACTGCTAAGAGCAATTTTACAATGATTAAATAACTTAAAAGAATTGGATGCATTGATTGACATATACAACTTACCAAAGCTGGTTGGTGAAGAAATAAAAATTCAAACAAATTGATAGCAAGTGTGGAAACCAAAATAAAAAATGAATCTCTCTTTAAAGAAAAACTCAAGCGTGATGGTATCAAGATGAAATTCAATACAGCATTTAAAGGAAAGGCAGCATGAATCTTTCTCAAGGTCTTCCAAATAACTAAAGATGAAGGACTACTTCCAGACTTGTTTCCTAAAGCTAGAATTGCCTTAATACCAAGCCCGGCAAGATACTAAGAGAAAAACAAGATCCAGAGCACTGTCCTTGACAAACATAGATGTAAAATTCACTCACAAAATACTTGCAAACGGATGCAACTTCAAGGCAGCAGCATCACTCACTCTACTAATTGGGACTTACCCTTTGAGTATAGTTAATGTGTGTGAGCCAAGCCACGTGATGCATCGTGTTAGCAGAACGGAGACTGAAAACCATGGGATTATCTGGGTAAATGCAGGAGCATTTGACCAAAACCTAACAGTCTTTCATGATAAAGCCTCCCTGCACGTTAGGTCTTGGCTGAATGTACCAAATGTAATAGCCGCATGTTGTAAGTCGGCAGCTAACAGTGGACTCGACGCTGAAAACTTAGAAGCTTTTCCTCTAAGACCAGAAACAAGTCTAGGATGCCTGCTCTTGTCACTTGTATTTCACGGAGTTCTGGTGGCAGCAGCCAGCAATCAGACAAGAAAAGGCCCCCAGATGAGGAGTTACTGTGACTGTCATTGCACTCATGTTTGTCACTGTTAGTTAAGGTCTTTAAAAGATCCAGGAATTTGGGAGTGAGTGGAAAGATGTGCCTTCATCTGCTCCACAATGCTAGGGCTTGTTCTTTCATTGTCTCTGCTCTTCATTTTGGCTTACAACCAAGACCGGATTTATATAGGTTATATATTTTGTCTTACAGGGATTATAATGATGTTTGCTGTATATCCCAAAGCTTACAGCTCTCAATACCATTTGTTTTTCCCCCCATGACCTAATGTGATAAAAACTACCATTCTTCATTCCTAAAAAGTTTGCAGACATTAACTGAAATCCATCAGATTTCATTTGTTGGTAAGGAGTAGAGACAAAAACTTAACTAAACTCCCAATTTCAATCTGAATTGTCTTTTGTCAATTGCACCAGATTGTTTTATGACTACATTCTATAATAAAAATTAATTAACCTGTAAGGCAGCCTGTCTTACCGAAAGACGAGTCTGCTGAGAAATTCTCCTGAGTATCAACTGAAGCCTGCCTGCTTTGCTTCTGGTTCTGCTTCTGCCTCCTCCAGCTGAAAGATGTGTCTGTTTCCCTTTTTGCACATCAGGTCTTTTGTTCAGTCAGCTGTCGTGGGATATGAATAAAGAATAACAGGCATTCTTAGTGTCTCTCAACCTGTGGGCCATGACCCATTTGTGGTAGAATGACCCTTTCCTAGGCGTCTCCTAAGACCATTGGAAAACACAGATATTTTCATTACGATTTATAACAACAGCAAAATTACAGTTATGAAACAACAAAATAATACTATGGCTGGGATCACCACAACATAAAGAACTGTACTAAGGTGTCACAGCATTAGGAAGGTTGAGAAGCACTGATCTAGAAGATTGGAGAAGTTGTCCTTGGTGATGGCAGGTATTTGTGGGGAGGAAGTCAGGATCCTTTAGGATATGGTGACCGATGGGCAGATGGAGGAGGAAGGCAGCGAGCTAGGACAGACAGATTATGATATGGCTGTGTTGCACGCCCCTGGGATGAAGCAAATACTTCTCGTTGAGTAGATGGCTGATGTGAACTGAGACAATTAGGGAAGGCTGCCCCTACCTTCTGACTTCCAAGAGAACAAGGTCTATCACAAAACTGGAGCATAAGCCGGGTGGTGGTGGCGCACACCTTTAATCCCAGCACTTGGGAGGCAGAGGCAGGCGGATCTTTGTGAGTTCGAGGCCAGCCTGGTCTACAAGAGCTAGTTCCAGGACAAGCTACAAAGCTACAGAGAAACCCTGTCTTGAAAAACCAAAACCAAACAAACAAAACTGGAGCATAAGAAATCCAGCTGGCAGAAAACAGTGACATAGAACACTGGGTGTAAAGACAGAAAATACGGGAGAGCTATTGTAAGGGAAGATGGTCTTCTACTTTCCGTTTTGTCACTGTGAGGAAACCCTTTATTTCAGTCCACAGTCCATCAATAAGAAAAGTCAAGGTAGGCACTCAAGGCAGGAACTTGAAGGTAGGACTGACTGCCATTCCATAAAGCATTACCTCTGACTAAGAAATTCACTCACAGCCAAGAAAGAATAGCAGGAACAATGGAGAAATAAACTGTGGCTCACTCATAGGCTTAGGCTTAGCTAGATTTTTTACTTAGCCTAGGGCCACCTGCCTAGAGATGATGGCATTCATAGTGGGATGGACCCTTCTATATCAAATAACAACCAATCCAATCCACCGTAGACATGTCCATCAATCACATAGACAGGTCAATAGGATACGAAATTCTCTACTGAGACTTCCTTCTCAGGTGACTCCAGGCTGTGTCAAGTCTAGCAGAGAGTTTAAATTAGACCCTTTGTAAAGAAAGAGGATGCAGAGCTAGTAAACAAAAAGAAAGCACGGAACAATTGAATGTTGTGCGTGTGTGACCTTGAATCAAAAGCTGCAACTAAAACCCTGTGTTTCTTCTCCCATCCTCAACTGTACTGAAGCTATTGGAGGTAAAAGCAAGGCATTTGCTTCCTAACTTCAGCTCGCCTTCCAGTGGAAGCAGGCCTGGAGGGAATGGCTACAGCATGCTGGTCCTAACCTACAGCCTGCCCTGACTTGTCCTCCCGTTTCATGGGCTCTCTTGTCTATAATCACCGAGACATTTGCGGAAGAATTTATCTGAGGCCAAACCAAATAGCAGCCGAGAGACAACAGTTGACATCTGGGTCTGGCTCAGATGGGCTCTGGCACCTTCCTAGGCACCCCCCTTTCCCACAAAAGTCCCAGTGAACACAAATGACTCATGTGCACTGCTTCGGTGTTTACCAGCCCCCTCCCCATACAGCTCTCACCCCACACAGCTACGCTGCTGGTAAAGTTTTATATTTACCATGATAAACAGATACTCCTAGCTGCATCCTATACACCGAGGTGACACTGTCTTTATTCTCCACTGCCACAGCTTCCTTAACAAGGGAATGGAAATCAGGCCCCCTGTAAAGTTGTATGGACACTTAAATAGGATTTTGTAATACAGTGCTTGGACAGTTGGTGTCACGTAAATGTACATTTTCACTTAAATGACTGATTCCATTTGGAATCTTCTTCTGACCCTTTCTAAATGTCAACAGGATAAAATGTAATTTTGCAACATTGGAATCTATGATAGATTCAATTTCTCCTACACCTCAATGTTTAAATACATCCTTGTGTTATTTTCTTGTAATCCTTTTCAATTAAAGTCAGGTCTTATCTTCTGTCCTCGAATTCTTGATGGTTCTCTGACTTTTTTTGGTAAAGAAAATATGGCAGAAATGACAATTAGCCTTTAGATCTGCACTCAACTTCCAGTGATCTGTGACTTGCAGATAAGGAAACCAAGCTGATCTGATTGGGTATGAGTGACCCAGATGGCAAGGCCAATTGGGACTGATCAGACCTTCTTCTATTCTCCACGTGTTTATCTGCCAAGTACAAGTGTATGTAATTCCAGATAACACCACTAGAATTACCTAGGTGAATAAGGCCCAATTTGCAGAATTATGAACAAACATGGTTGTTAGTCTAGACCACAAGATTTGGGAGTATATTGATGTATGCAAGCAGGAAAATTAGACATGACTAATGTGAAAAAGTTAGAATATTTAGATGGTAAGTTTGTATAACTACCAAAAAAAGGCATGAGGTCAACTCATAATGTCATACTGTGGTTAATTCAACATCATTTGGTGGTTGTTTTAACTAAACACAGAACTTTGAATCTGATGAATTTGTGAAGACATATTCCTGTCATACATGTAATTCTTTAGATAAGCAGATATGATACAACTTCAGATTTAGTGAGCTCCAATCTCAGGAACTCTTTAATTTCTGCCTTGTGTATATGGCCAATGGAGGGTTTGAACATATGTGTCTGACCAAAGGTTGAGAACGTTTCCAATATCATGTCAAGAGTTCATTGTCAGGTTTAGGACCAAACTTTCAAGTCCTTGCCCACCCCAATTCCTTTGGCCTTATGGTAAGAACACACATCCATTATCATCCTCTCCTCAGCTCCTTGGAGACTTCTAAATTATTATGCAATAAAGAAGGCTTTACACAGTATTTCATCACAACTTGACTACTCTAGATTCAGACTTCAGTCCTCATCTACTTGAACATGTTGGAAGAACTTTGGCCAGAAAAGTTGAGACAGTCCCTGAAGTCCTCCACAGCCAAGGCAGAATGTCCAGAGCAGGGGTGTCTGTGGTTGCTCTTCTCAGTAGATGTACTAGTTTCTAGAGTGTGCTTTCCCATGCACAGGAGAGAGGTAGGAGTCTGTGGAGTCACCAGACTACCTTCTCCCTGGAAGAGGAGTGACATGAATGAAATTAATCCACAGGCCAACAGGGTACAGGTGGCTGCACAGTCTAAGATTTCTCCCTTCACCCTTATGCTCAGTCCTGGTGCCATTGTCCCTGTTACAATGGATCTGTTTTCGTTCAATCACTTTGATCACTTAGTCTATAGTAGAAATGAGATGAGGCAAAGGGTCACAGCAACGATGGCTCTAGTTTCTAATCTTGAGTTCATCTACATAACTCCAGTGAGTATGAAGAAGAGAAAGGAGCACATGTCTTATCTAATCTCTTGTTACTATGGTAAAACACCATGACCAAGGTAACTTATAGAAGAAAGGAATTTAGTTTGGCCTTATCCAAAGGGCTAAAGAGCCATTATATCAGCGAAACATGGTAGCAAGCCATGGGTATGATGACAGGAACAGGAACTGAAAACTCACATCTGATGTAGGATTTCCCTCTGTGTGCTGTGATTACTATTAATGAATAAAGAAACTGCTTTGAGCCTATAGCAGAGCAGGGTGGGGCAGAGCAGAGCTAGATGGGGAGAACTGGACTGAATGTTGGGAGAAAGAAGGGTGGAGTCAGAGAGAAGCCATAGAACCCCCGGAGACAGACGCTGGGAACTTTACCTGGTAAGCCACAGCCATGCGGTGATATACAGATGAATAGAAATGGTTTAAATTAATATAAGAGCTAGCCAATAAGAAGCTAGAGCTAATGGGCCAAGCAGTGATTTAATGAATACAGTTTCTGTGTGATTATTTCCCATCTAAGCTAGCTGGGTGGATGGGAACCAACAAGCAGCCTCCTCCAGCAACATCTTTGACTGCAAATGTGAAACAGAAAGAGCAACTGAAAGTGGATAGGCCTTTAAACTCCCCAAACCATCTCCAGTGATGCTTTTTCTCTGTGAAGCCCACAATGGCCCACTGCCTCTTCAAATAGTGGTACAAACCAGGGGACAAATGTTCAAATGTCTGAGCCTATGGGGTACATTTCTGTACATTTAAATCAACACCAAGAGGGGCCCACAGCTAAGGCCACCACCACTGCTCATACCTGGGCCAATGGAACAATGATACACAGCACTCAAGCGTCCCATCCCATTAGTCTGTTGGCAGTACCAGAGTCCCAGGCAGAAAGCATGGCATGCTGGGAAGGAAGTCAGGATAACAAAAGCACAGCTCTAGCACTGATGTGGTCCATGTGTTTGGCATTCAGACAGGTGAGCTAACATTTTGAGGCACATCACAATGTATGACATGCTTTCAAAAGCGCTTTTGAAGAAATCTGTACACACTGCTAGTGGGAGTGTAAATTAGTCCAGCCACCATGCATATCACCATGGAGGTCCTCAGAGCACTAAAAACAGACAGAGCCTATGATCAAGCTGTACCACTCCTGAGTACACATCCAAAGGAATTAAAGTCACCATACACTAGACCTGCCTTCACATCCGTTTATGGACAAAAATCAAGTTGTAAGATCAGCCTCAGTGCCCATCAATGGATACTGAATGAGGAAATGTGGTTTATATACACAGTGGATTAATTCAGGAAGATTGAAATGATGTCACTTGTAGTAGAGTAGGTAGAACTGGAGATTATCACATTAAGCAAAATTAGCCAGACTCTGAAAGACCAATAGCACATGTTTTCTTTCATACATGAAATCTAGGGAGTGAGGAGAGGCCACATGAAAGTATAAAGGGGTCCAATAGCGACAGGACAGACACCAGGGGAAGAGAAAAAGAGGGGAAAGATTAAGGAGGTTTGGATATTAACAAAATATGTCATACGCATATATGAAATGTCACAATGTAACCTGTTATTGTGTTTAATTAAATATACTAATAATAAAGAGTTGAATTAAGCATTTCAACATAGTATATGTGATAAGTGATACCATTATTACTATTTAAATCATGAAGAAATCAAAACCTTGATAGGCAAAGTGGTTTTCCCACAGAGCCAGTGCAACCAGAATCTGCTGCCTCCAAACTGTTGGCTTTGCCCTGTGGTCCTGCTTGTCTGTTACCTGCTCTGAGTCTAAGTTCTGCCATTTTTAAAGTAATGACAACCTTCCAGGGTCTTTTCTGAAGTAGACACATTTCTTGTATTGTCTTGCTGAATTCCTAAAATAACCCATGGGTGGGAGGAGTTATCTCCCTCCCTGTTTTACAGATGAGAGAAACCGAGGCTTCCAGAGATTGGGAAACTGCCTGAGCCAAGTACAGGCTCTCAGTCACTTAACCCGATCAGTCGTCCAGTCCTTCAGGATGACTTCCATCTCTACATACCTTACTAGGTGATGCTGAAGATAAAGCAGACGGTACCTGGTACTGTAATAACATAGATGGTAGTTGTGTGAGCACTTGGGGGAAGCTGAGCATGTCCATTTGACATCAATATGAAGAAAACTTGACCCCGACTCCTGAAGACAACAGACCATGAATAACTCCCCAATCTGATGACACAGATACACATCTTGACTGACAAACAGAGCAAAGTTGTAGAAAAATTTATGAAGAAAGGATGCTAGAGACAGAAGCCCCAGTCCAGGAGGTTTTTCTGAAAGACACGAGTTTTGCCTCAGCTTTGTCACAGCAATCTGGCACAGAACATAAGAGTTGGGAGCCCGAAACTCTGGTACCAGGACCACAACCCTGTCCAAAGGAATATGGGCAGGTGTCCAGACATAGATGAAAAAGCATTTTAAAAAGAATAAGTGGGATGGGAAAATTCTCCTAATGCTGTAGATGGCTCTGTGACGGGCAGGACCACCCATCTCACCCTCTGTAAGTGCTATATACACAGCGGATCCCACACCATCCTTAGCACAGCTCCAAATTTATCGGAGTTCTTTTAGCTTACGCAGTTCTGAAAACCCATGCGGAGTCACAATGCTCTTTCTGATCTTGGCGCAGACTCTTGCTCAACTTGCGGGCCCTTTCCATGCACTTTTATGTCTCTGTTTATTTTGTGTTCCATGAGTGGCCCGTGCCTTTAAAGGAAATGCCCCAGCTTTGGCCTGTCATTATGCTTCTGCGCTAGACCAGCTCCTTGGATGGACGAGCCTGGGTTTTTAATTTGCTGTGACAGGAGATAATTGTTGCTTCACTTTTCACCCCTGGAAATAAATCCGGGTGGTGCTTCCCAGTTGGGACTCCACAGAGGCCATCTCCCCTGAGGGCTTGTGCCGAGAGAAGCTTAAGCCCTGGGCTGGAGCAATTGTCTCTGTGTACCTTACCCCTTTCTTTTTTGTGGATTTCAAAACATGCAATTAGTGTTTTCTTTACGACTTCGGGATGACAGAGTTAAGGAAGTTCAAACAAATTTTTTGATAATATATGCAATAATTTCTGGAGTGGGGGTCTACAAAGTTTGACTCTGGGAATACCAAATCCTCCCTTGTGGGCTAATCCTTTATATAGCTGCATTCAAGTTCAAGGACATTATGCTCTGCACGCCAGGGCTGTGCTCCACCGTCTTTTCTTTTTTCCTTCTAAATCTGTTATCTCCCATAGGAATAATCTGGACAAAGTCTCATCAATGAAAAAGCATTTCATATTGCAAATCAGAGCATGGGTTCTTTGTCGACAGTGGACAATACCCTTTCCTCACAGATTGAGGTAGCTAAAGATGACCTTCTACACGTCCTGGACATCATTCAGAGTCTTGTCTCATCATAGCCGACTTGAGTGCAAAGGACTGTGAAGTCAGAGACAGTCATAGAAGCTCTGATGGCACCAGGATGTCTGGAAGCCTTGCATTGTTAAGTGTGGCTTGAGAGGAAGAGTCAGAGAAGCTCACTCACAGGTCCTTTCTCAGCTGAGATGGAAGAGAGGAACAGATACAAGGATACAGTTCCTTGATGCTTCTGAAACACGCAGGTCACTCCTGTGCCTCAGGTGATATCTGCGTTCAAGTTTCAATCTTTGTGATCTTGGAGAAGTTACCTTTCTTATTCCCCATCTATGCTGTGGGACAGGTAACAAACCTGTCTCAGTGAGCTGTTATGAGGTTGAAGATACACAGTGTAAGGGTGATACAGCTTTCCTTTAGGGCACATAGCAAGATTGCAATACTATCCTTGCTTGCTTGTCTGTTATTTCCTGACCCAAAGCAACTTGGGGAGGAAAATGTGTATTTGGCTTACACTTTCAGGTCACAGTCCATAACAGAGGAAAATCAAGGCAGAAACTCAAGTCAGGAAGATGGAGGCAAGACCACAGAGGAGTGGTGCTTACTGGCTTTTCTCTGGCTCACTCACAGGTCCTTTCTCAGCTCACTTTCACACACAGTCCAGCCCCATCTGCCTAGGGGTGGTATAACCCAAGGTGGGCTGGCTTCCCTCTATCAATGTCCATCAAGACAATCTCTTACAGACATAGCTTTCCAATCTGGTCGGTCCCTCAATTGAGACTCCCTCAGGTGACTCTATACCATGCCAAGATGACTATTGACGCTAACTAGGACAATTGTCCTGGGTCTTGATGTTATGCTTAGTCTTGTAATGTGCTTTGACAGCAGAAATAATCTAGATTGCTCTGTTGGAATAGCCAGTTGTCAACTTTGCAGGACCTAGAATCACCAAAGAGATAATAAGCCTCTGGACATATCTGTGAAGGGTTATCTAGATGAGGCTAATTGTGATTTTAGTTGTTTATTAAAAATAATCATATTCTTCAAATTTTCTTGGTGCCATTCTCTTATTTGATTGTCCTAGCCACTCCATAAGATTGGAATACTGTCTCATTTTATAAGTAACTGAATTCAGATACAGAAGCAGTAAAGAGTCCAAGACTGCAACCTAGTTGAGAAGTAAAATCATGCTTTCAACCTTAAAGTCCCTCGTGGCTCCTGTGATGTGATTCCAAATCTTCACAAGTCCCGCTAAGGGGGCAGTGATAGTTTTAACACCTCCCAGCTCACCCTGAAGTCGGGTAGGTTTGAACTTGGTATGGATATCAAATGTGGAAAGGCATGTTGACAGGAGCATGCATCATCTCCCTCATGAAGATAACACCCATCTGTGCTGTGAACCTGTGGTTGATAAGGGAACAGCATGCCAGTAAACAGTGTGTCTCCCATGAAACCATGCAGACCTTATCTGGTAGCTACAGACCAGCACCTTTCTCCTCTTTGTTAAAGGAAGTCTCCCAAAGGAGACTTGGGCCTCCACAATAGTCAGCCAACACAAGTGTAAAACTTCCCCACTGCTTTCTTCGAACATTCACATATTTTCATTGCATGAAAAGTGATTCAATCTCAGAAAAAGTCACATGTTTCTTTGACACAAAGAACAGGATACACACAACACATTTCTAGAGTTCTTCATCTATTGATAGATTCTCAAGACAATTTCATATTTTGGCTATTTTAATAATATTGACTAAATATCAGGCTGTAATCTATCATCTACATACTGATTTGCTTTCCTTTGGATTCTTACTCAGTGGTGGGATTGCTGGATCACATAGTTGTGAGTTTTCATGAAACCTGTGCTAAGTAAAACAGGCCAGGAACAGAAAGACAAGCAGCATGTTCTCTGTCATTTTTAGAGGTTGTTAGCCGATTTCATGAATGTAGAGAGAATCATTATTAGAGCCTGGGAAGGGGAAGGGAGGTTGGGATAGAGGGAGACTACTTACTAGGTACACAAATACAATTAGATGTAATGAATAAGTCCTAGTTTCTGTAGCACAGTGGAATGACTCTCGTTATAAGAGTTCATTGTGACTTTCAAAATACTAAAAAAAAAAGGGGGGGGGATTTTGGATGTTGGTGATAGGCAGGTTAGTTATCCTAATTTGAACATACTGTATGCGTGCATCAAATCTCATTGGGCCTTATAAATATGCATGATTATGCATTGACTAAAACTAATTTTTAAAGCAACTGCATTTTTAGAATTTAGTCACACACACAAAGAGCTACTGAGAGAGGCAGTGCTTTGGGGGCTAAAGGAAGACTTGAAAGACTGGAGCGTTTTACGAATTAGCCCATTTCCTTGATAACTTTGGCTTTGAAGCTTAGCCAGCTGCTTCCAGGCTGGAGGATCAGGCCTACAGAATCTCATTAGTCATCAGCCAGCCAGCCAGCCACTCATTTATTCTAATATTGTTTGATCTCTGCTATGGTTTGACAATAAAATGCTCTTCAAGCTCATGGGCTTGAGCACTCGGCCTCAGCTGGCAGTGGTTTGGTTGTAAAACCTGCAGGAAATGGAGCCTAGCTAGAGGAAGTGGACCACTTGAAGGGATGCATATTAATGGTCACAGCCATCCCCACTCTCTGGTCTTAGTTGGCTACTTCCTGATCTGCTGAGGTTTGAGAAGTTCTGGCCTCTGGGTTCCCCTGCCACCATACTGTCCCTTCATGGTGGACTGAACTCTCTCAGATGGAAGCAAAATTAATGCTTCCTTCTTCAAATCATGTCTGCTAAGTATTTGGCCATAGCAGTGAGAAAGGGTAACAGAGAGGCACCCTCTATACAAACTGAGGCTGTGCTCCGTGAAGGAGGTAGAGAATTCCCTCCCCAGCGGAGCCTCAGGCCGCCATGATGAAGCATTTAAGGAAGCTACTCAGTAAACACTTCTCACAGAACACTTGCCATCCAGAATTGGGCGGATTGGGCTTAAAGATGGCCCTAGTCTTTAAACCAGGTCCTTCCAAAGTCTCTATTTAGCTGTTGGCTGTGTGCTTAGACCACTCCCGTGAGGGCTCTATGCAGAAGGCATTCTAACACTGTTTCTTTGGCTTTTGGCCTTTTCCATGCATAGCTTCAGGCTCTTGATTCCATAGCTAAATGCTTTCTTGAGGATCCCGAGGCTATCTTGAATCCTTGAGGAACAAATGAGTATAGCTTCTGGCTGAACTGGATGAAGGATCTCCTGTGGCCAAAACTGCTCCACAGCCACTGGGCTTCAGCGGCCTTCTGGTCTTGGTCAGATGCGACTTTCTCTGCATTTAGCACAGAAGCAGGAAGTGCCCTTATCCTGAGAGCTCAGTGGGGCTTCTGCAGCCTTTGATTCACCAATTCCAGGGCTCAAGCTGTGGTATCTGAAGGGAGAAAAGACGACAATGGAGCCCCTTACCTTGGTGCTTTTTCCATGCTCAACTCTATCTGCGCAGATTCTTCTTTTATTTAAAGCAAAGGGCCCAGATGTATCCATTCCTGAAAATGCTTTCCTGCAGTTGGGATAGTGCTCTCTCTTAGAGTAGGCATCATCCCACGGTGACTTGATTCAGTCTTGATTCAGACTGGGGAACCGTGCGGACTCCAGATACAAACCTGCTCACGTCTAAAAGACCACACGCATGTGCCAAGACTGTCCCCAAATACCTGGGACTCACAAGTACGTTTTCTGCTCATCAGAACCAGTCCCACCGACCCTGCTACATACTCCGGATGCACACCCCCGTAACACAGCAACGTATTTACGTTCATTAGCCAAAGTGCATCAGAAAAGCTGTGGCTATATTTCAATCGCCCGTTTTGAAATAGAGAGTGTGCGTCTAGGGGTTTAATAAGAAACAAAGGCACTGGTTTAAGGACTTCAGCTTCCACCGAATTGCCTTAACAACCATGGAAGCCAGAGGCCCTAATGTAAGAGACAGCTGTCCAGAGCCTGGTTGATCTCATTTTGTGGGCAGAACATGAAAATCCTTTCCGTTGAGAATCATTTGTTTTTATTTGCCCTGATTTGCTGCCGCCCATCAAAAGGACTCTTTATTATTCAGGATGAAGAATTTATTCCCTGTGAAGCTTTGAGTGGCATACCTCCCTCAGCTTCAGTGTTTGCAGACACTTGGGCTAGCACTGCAACCTTCCCTTGTGCAACTGGGTTTTCTCTGAAAAGATGTTTCCCTCGGACCTGCCCAACACTTCCTGGCTTCATTGTGCTTCCCTCTTCCGCAAAGCCACAGTCACAAGTGTGAGTTGGCTAATCAGGTCCTGTGCATTGATGTCTGCACTCACAAGGGGCTACTTTTGCAGAGGTCAAAGCCATGCGGCTGGGGAGACAGATTTTTTTCAGCTGTTTTGCTGGCACCCATTTTGATCAGAGTGATTTACTGCTCCAATGTCACAACCCGGCTAAGGCCTTTGCTTCCTCTACTGAATGCCAGACATGACTATTGGATGATTTAATGGTTTGAATTTGTTCTTAATCTACTTTGTAGAGACCCACTTTCCCTATGAGATGCTATGTGATGGGAGGAAGGGATGCCTACAAACCCCAAATGCCTCATTTAATCTCATTCTCCTTCAGCCCCACAGAGAGGTGAGCAGGCTATGACCAGAGGCTGATCTATGGTGACAGGGTTCTGTGAGAAGGCTGAGCTATTTGTTGGAGCAGTGAGGGACAGGTCTGCAGAGGAGGAGTCCCCGCGCCACCTGCTCCTTTTGTTTGTGTGCTTCACCCTTGAAGAACAGCTACACGTACTCCACAGCAATCCTCGGGACAGGCTCCTCATGGCAGCCTACGACCTTCATGGTGGCTGCAAAGAACACACTGAACACTCTGATTACTGGAGCTCCTTCCTTGCTGCCCTTGCCAGGAAGAAATTGAGTCTGGTACCAGTCTTCAAATCTTGGAGAGTTGCGGCTGTCAGAGGGAGGATGGCTCTCTGCAGGCCATTGTGTGGACCAGTCTTCATGCTGTTGTGGCCACCAGCTCCTGGGAGCTTGTGGTTAAATTTTCCACAGACCCCACTACATCCTGTGGTTTTGCTACATGTCAGTAAGCTCAGCGCTGAGGATTGCCTTCCTCCAAATTTTTCTGGATACCTGATGTCTCCAGGACCTGACTCAACCTGCCTGGACTCACTTAGATACTTAGATGGTAGCTTCCCAAAGTGAGTACTCCCTTCCCAGGTTGGTAAATCATGAAGTCTGTTCCAGGGGAACTGCTTGGTGCCTTTGTTAGTGGAGTTGTTAGTTCAAAACCTTGGCCTTCGCAGCCCTCACCGGGACTCCTCTATGCTCCAACTAAAGAGACAAGTCCTAGTGCAAAGCAGAGAAAGGGGTTTACCCAGTGTAACCACATCAGGAAGAGAAACAAATGAAGAAGTCCAAAGACACCAAAGTCCATTTTCAGGATACTGACATGAGGTGTAGTTCTGAGAGCAAGTGGTGTGCCTAGCTAAGCAGTCTCGGTCAAGGAGGCTTCTGCTCAGGACATAGCTGTCTGTGCCCCGTTCTCTACTGCAGGTGGTCTGACTTGTCAAAACAGTGTCAAGTCTCCTGCTAGGAAACAAGTTCCTCCTCTGGCTGGCACCAGGCTTTAACCTTTTCCTTCTCAACACACTGGAGAAATCCCAATTCCTGGGACACCATTGTTTCAGAGGCCTGATAGTCAAAGATATAAGTAGATCTCTTTAGAACACTGATTCTTACTTAACCTTCCTAATTCTGCGACCCTTTAATACATTTCTGAAAGTTGAAAGCCCACCTCCCCCCCGACAACAGTAAAATTACTTCATTGCTCCTTTCATAACTATAGTTTTGGTACTATTAGAGTCATGATGTAAATATCTGATTGCAGGATAGTTGATATGTGATTCCCCCCCAAAGGGGTCATGACCCACAAGTTGAGAACCATTGCTGTTTTAGCAACTCTTCATTCCTGCCAGAAACAATTAGACTAACAGCAGCAAAACAGGCCTTTCTAGATGGATGAATGAAGAAAGGTCTAGGAGAAATGAGACTTCCCGATCTTTTCCAGAACAAGGTCTGGAGCCTGATTCAGACTGTGAGCAGGTACCAGGGGTGGTCTAAGCTCCCTCTTAACCCCTCCAGGTTAAAGGCCTAGGATGAGAGAGTAAGAGCAAGAAAGCAAGAGGGACTCATGCTCAGAATGTTTTTAGGGCTGCTGCCTGGTCCAGGAGGAGAGGAGAGGCCTGGCCAAGGAAGAAAACCTCAGCCTGTCTGTAGCTGAGAACATAAGCAGCTATGCTTCCCTGACTCCCTGGGCTTCCAGCATGGGTACTAGTAATGCAGTGATCCTCTCAGCTCAAGGATCCCAACAGGTTCAGAAGAAAAGGGCTATCTCAAAGCCAGACCTCTTCTGCTAGGTTGACCGTGCTGGGCACACAATACTCAGGGGTCAGAGATGAAGCTGGTGGTGTGCCACAGCCTCCTAGTGAGTCACCCTGGGCTGCCCACCTGAAAACAGAACTGACAGGAACTAGGGTGGGGTCTAGTTATATCCAACCAGGCATCTTGAGAATTCCCCCAGAAAATTCTATAACCAGACTCACTATGCTGAGTCAAATAGACTCCAGAGATGACAAAGGGGTGGGGGATAGGGGTATTACCACAGTCAGTCATAAGGATACAGCTTGGACCCAATGTTCTGGATTTTCTTTAAAATTAACCTGCAAAGCAAAAAGTCCAAGGGAATGACCAGTAAGGCAGGGGCTCAGGAAATTGTTATGGACTGGTTGATCTAACTTTGTCCCCAGATGTCTTGATACATTGCTACACAGAGCCATCTTTCTAGCCTGAGGTTTAACCCACTCAGATGGTGTAACAACAGTCCCTCCCCTGCACACACCCATGTCTGTGGTGACCAAGACAACAGCCATGACCAGCTGGTCCCTCGGCTATGTTTTCCTGTGAAAAGTGGTGGTCCTTTGGGCATTAGCTCAGAAGCTAATGTTTCTTTCCTTGTAGATCCTGCACCACAAGGAAGCATGCAAACCCTCTTTTTCTAGAGCAGTGCCTCTCAACCCGAGGGTCATGACCCCTTTGGGAGCCGAACAAGCCTTTCACAGGGATCACATATCATATATCTTACATATCAGATATTTACATTGTGATTCATAACAATAGCAAAATTTACAGTTATGGAGCAGCAATGAAAATATTTTCAGGGTTGGGGGTCTCCCCAACATGAGGAACTGCATTAAAGGGTCATAGCATTAGGAAGGGTGAGAACCACTGTTCTAGGGTATACACAGTCCCAACCATCTATGGAACTCAGTAAATGATCTAAAGGGAGGGGCTTACTCCTGCCTGTGAGCTCGCCACATCCATGGTTGTGTGAGCACAGAGTGACTCAAGAAGCCTTTGGCGGCAGGTACATGCACAGCTGACGCTAAGGTGCAGACACAGCTTGTCCCTGAAGACTATGGCGGGGCGAATTTGGCTCCCAGTGTAATGGTGCTGACAAGTGAAAGGGCCTTTAAGAGGCTGGAGAAGAATGAATGCTTTTTACTCTTTTATTGTAGGAATGAGCCCCCACTATGGTGGAGCTGGATGGGTTACCACCAGATTGAGTGCCTATAAAACACTTTAACCTTCCTCAATTTTTTTTTTTTTGCTTCTGTTAGCACATACAAGCATGTATTATTGAGCATGCGTGCATTTCTTCCACACTTGCCTGATCACTGCCTTTGCCTCCCTGGACCTCAAAAGCCTTGAGCTAAGATGGCCATCTTTCCTTATAGATTAACCAACCTCAGGCAGCCTGCTGCCATGACTAACCTGCTAAGATCTGAAGCCAGAGTAAGACTATGTGGCTGCAGGCTGCATTTGGAAATAGCTGCTTCTTGTTCATAGTCAGGGGCCCATTGATGCTTAGAGCTTCTCCAGAGAACTAAGTTGATCTCCAAGATGGCATTTCCCATATGCCTCCCTCTTCTGACTGCATTACTAGGGGATGCTGGAGTTCCCTGACCAAGCTACTGAAGATGTAAACCAGCAAGTTGGTAGCCTAAGAAGCAGTTTTGGATTGGCTCTGGCTTGGAGGTTTCTTGCACTCTACCTTACCAAACTCAGAGATCAACTGTCTTAAGAAAGACAAGAGTTTCTTCAGGATGTCTCAGGCTTAAGTCCTACTACCCCCTCATTCCATAGGCAGCCCGGGAGAGACAATTAGTATCGCTCTGCATTGGCACTGGGCAGGCAGAATAAGAGTCATTTGGATTCTAGGGTCTTTCTTGAGACAACCCATGGGGTGGAAACCGGGGAGTAGGAAAGAACCAACAGTAATGAAACACTAGGACCTGGAAGCCCTGGAAGTTCAGGCATGTTCAAAGTGCACTGGAATCCTTACTTTCTTTGTCAAGAGCTTTGGAAGAGTGTATTTGACTCCTGAGAGCATTTCTGCTTCCTGAAGCCTTCCAAGAACCAGATCCCGTCCTTAAACACAGCTACCCTCTTCGTTCTTTGTACATGATCATCTGTCGAGAGTCAGTGAGCGTCCTCCATACAAAACGGGCTGCGAATAGCCTTCCCCTGCATTCCAGACTCCCACAGATCACAGACACAGCCCACAGCGTGTTCAGAACTGCTGGAGATGGGGAAGCTGTGAGATCTCACCCAGAACTCATCAGACTGCAACCTTCTAGAAGGGGATTTCCTGAGCTAGCATGCGCTTACACTCAGGGGAAGAGAAAATGATGCACACTGAGGGCCGGTCCCTGGAAACTACTAGTGTTCCCATGTTGTGTGAAAGGCAGAAAATTTGCCTTTAAAAAAAAAAATACAACCCAGAGTTGAGGCCAGAATGAATGCTGCCAGCAAGACTGAATTAGGTAATGGGAAAGACTGTGTTTGGTGCCAGGGCTGAGGCAGGAAGCCATTCATTATCCTCTAACTTAATCTCTTTGTTTACGTTGTTCCCTTCCAGCCTCAATACTGCTCCAAAGAAGGTCTGTTTGTTATGTTATGTTTTATGTTATGTTATATTTGTTTCGATCCTTGGCCAAGGCCTTTTCGTCTCAGCACTTAGGGAGACAGAGGCAGTCAGATCTCCGTGAGTTAAAGGCCAGCCTAGTCTACAGTTCCAGGAGAGTCAGTGCTGCATAGAAAGCACCTCTCTCAAATGAACAAAAAAACTCAGTCCTTGGCCAGCGGCATTAGGTCTCATTAAGGTTTAGCTTGAGAAGTCCCATGCCTGAAACTACTTCTCTGAGTTACAGCAGACTTGGAATGAAGAGTGAGGCCACCTGATGTCCCCAACTGGGTTGTGCCTGCTCATTCCGTGGGGCTGCCCCATATGTGTTGTGGTCAGTGAGGGAGGGGGAGCTCTGTTCTGATTTTGGCCTTCTTACATAGAGTAATGCTAGGACAAGTGATACATGATCTTTAAAGTGGAGGAGGGGGGCTGTGGGGGCGGGGCAATGGGAGAATGAAGAATAGTGTTATAGACTTCCTGAGTCAAAGTCATACATCGCTGATCAGAGATAAGGGATGTCCTGTCTTCTTGTCACCAGAACTCAGAACTTTTAGCCTGTCAGGTACCCATTTCACCTATGCCTAACATGCAGAATCAAGAGGGACAAGTGGACCTGGGAGTTCTGTACCTGGAGAACCAGGTGTACCCATTTTGATTCTTCCATGTGGCCCCCAGGCCCCTAGCTCCCCACTGAGGGGACACATGATGCTCTTTCCATGGGTCATTTCCTTCTCTCACTCATGATCCAAATGGTTCCTTCTCTGCTTTCTATGCCTTGTGCCATTGCTGGGTATGGATAGCTCCACCCCTTTGCATTGTCTTCCAGATCCTTTTGGGGGGGGAGAGGGAAGGAGGGAGGGAGGGAGGGAGGAAAGGGAGAAAGAGAGAGATGGCTCTAGAGTAATTGTTTACAAGCCAACTAGGGTCATGACCATAATATGTAACCTGCCTTCTTCTGAACAAGGACTGTCTGGAGACTCTCAGAGCCCTGTCCTCCTAGAATCCAGGGATCTGCAACACAGCACATACCCTTGGGAAGAAAATGACCCATCTTGTGTGAAATATGAGCATCTCACCTGACATACACAATTTTCTGCCTTTACATAACAGACACAAACATCGTTCTTTGGGCTCAAACAAAAATAAAACCAGGGTTTTTGTTTGTTTTCTGTTGTTTTTGATAGCCTTATTTCAAGGGTTCATTGTCTCCCAGGCTCTAACTAGACACTCTGTACCATACTTACCAAAAGCTTCCTATAACTGTCTTTGAAATGCCCAGACACCTCTTGTGGCTTCTCAAGTCATTTGAGAAGCTGGCGTGGTGCTGAGGCTGTAACTCTGCACACTGGTGATTAGTCAATGGGACCACATCCCACCCAGTCCCCCAAAACTCCACACACTGGTGATTAGTCAACGGGACCACATCCCACCCAAGGCCCCAGTGTTCATAACAAAACGCTCCTTGTGACCCAAGTGGCAGTGTTCCTTTCTTCTCGTTCACTCTGACTCCATTCAGCTGTTACACAGCAAACTGTTTGATTCCTGTCAACTCCCGCGATTTGCTGGAGCCTGCCAAGGGGACCCAAGTGGAGGCCGACCTCATGCAGGAAGCTCTGAGGTCTGTTAAAACACTTTAAACAATCACCTATTGTGATAGTAGTCCCAGTCCTGTGTGTGGTGGCTTTGCCTGCACCATGGAGCCTGGAATACTTTGCTATTTGTATTAAAATTTTGAGGTGAGAATAGCTTCTGTCACTGAAGAACTTCAGACCAGGGGCATCAGGGCCAAGTCAATATTCCAGAGATTTCTAGGCAAGGATGTGGAAGTAAATAGATTAGGTGATATTGGTGGGGGGAGAGATGGGGGAGGGCATCATGGACCAGTCTTTTCCAGTTAAGAGTCATTTCCAACCAGTTAGGGAACTTTGTCACTAAAAGGGATAAAGAGATGGTGAGAACAGTGAGGGGGAGAAGTGCCACTGTGCCACTTTGGGCCTGTGATCACTTATATGATAGCTGAATAATTTATATGAGCAAGAACCAGGCTAGATGTCTGGAAGGCACGAAGCATTACTGCATAGTTTCTGCAGCATTAGATGAAGGGGCCGTTTAATTGATATCACACACTGTTGGGGCTACATGTGCCACATGCCACCAGAGCTCTGGGCTCCGGGGGGAATGAAGCCTAGAAGATTCATTCTGTCTACCTGCTCTCCTCCCAATTTCCTCCTGTTCTCAGCTTGTATCTCCAGCTCTGCTGAACATCTTCCCCTCCAAGCATCAACTCCTAGTAGAATAGCAGTTAAAATCAGCTAGGACAGATTGTGGGCTTAGAGACAGATTCCTAATTAGTGTTCCTCAGACTCCAGAAAGAGTTCAAACTCATGTGGGAGGAAAGGAGTCTTGGTTTGGAAGTTAAAGACCCCGATTTCTGACTGGAGAATGAGAGGCTTTTCTCCCCACATTCTTGGATGCTTTCTGATGATCAAGTCACCTGACCCACTGTACACACCATTTTACACGTTGAGAATGTGCTTTTCCCATGAGTATCTCACCTGCTGTCACATCTTATCCTTATCCCAAGATGGAAGGTAGAGGGACCACACAGAAGCAGCACAGGTAGAGAGAGAGCAGGAGGGCTGTGAGTCCAAGGTCATATCTTCTCGGGTGGGGTTGAACTAGGTCGTCATTTCCTCTGGTCTTAGTTAGGTTTCCATTGCAGTAACAAGCTCCACAACCAAAAGCAATGAAGGAAGAAAAGACTTTGTTTCAGCCTACAGCTCTTATATCACCCTCCATCGCTAAAGGAAGTCAGGGAGGAATGCAAGATACTAAGCTGGAGCCAGGAACGGAGGCAGAAACCGTGGAGGACCACTACTTACTACTCTGCTCCTTTTGTCTTCCTCAATTCGCTTTCTTATATAATTCGGGACCACCTGACTAGGGTTGGTACCACCATAGTGGGCTGGGCCCTTTCACAACAATCATAATCAAGAAAATAATGGACCGACTCATCTGAAGACTTGTCTAAAAGGCCACTCTTACGGAGGCATTTGCTCAGTTGAGAGTTCCTTTTCCTAAGTGAAGACAGTTAGGTTGACACAAACTAACACAAGTTCCCTGAAATCGTCAGAGGCAGAGAGATTCTAACTTACACTCCAACAGCAGATGGTGACCAGCCATATAAGCTGGGAAAAGCTGCCCACTCCATCCCTTCCTAGACTTCTCAACTTTCTTATCATAAGTCTGGAAAATGGCAAACTAATTTATCACTAAGATCTCTTCTAACTGCAGAATACAACATATATACATACATGCATGCATGCACACAGAGAAAAATAATAAGACTAAACCTCAAAGAATTAAAACTCATGGACCTGTATCCCTGGCCTTGGAATTATATTTGGCCATGTGGGAAATTGGTCCTGCCCTCTGGCCTTCAAATAACCCTCCGGGAAGATTTTAATTGCAGCAAGTGTCCTAGCTGAGAAGTCCAGCCCAACTTTAGAATTAGATCCTTTCACAAGGCAGTGAAATGAGGAAGTGCTAAGCAGGCTTGTCACATGATTTCTTCTCCTTATGGAAGTTGGATTGTGGTGACTGTGCCCAACATGTTTTGAGAACACAGCTAGAAATCAACAATTTTGGATGTAATGAAACAATTTGCCTTGTTTTGCTCTGTTTTGTTTTAAATCTCAGACTGACACACAAACCACATCCAAATGCAAACAGCTTGCAGCTTAATTGATAGTCACCACTAGCCTTAGTAGTTCCCTAGAGCCAGAAGGAGAGCAATGTTGGTTGACCATTTTCCCCTGGGGCCTCTGGCTGCAAGCAGAGCTGACCCAGCTTCTCCACGCTGAGGGTCAGAACAAATGGGGCAGATGGGGACAGAGGACAGCAAAGGCAGGAGGTTAGAGAGGAGGTCAGACCAATAACCCAAGCCAAGAAGGACTTTGTTCTCACAAGCCAGGCTGAATTTATGGAGAGCAAACCACTGGGTAGCCAGTGTCCTGTCCTCCCAGGCACAAACAGAGGACAGCACCTTATGACCCCCCAGGCAAGTGCTTCCTGTTGTCTGTGAAGTCTGGCCATACTCAAGAGCATGTGCCAAAAGTGACAAATCTTACCTACGACTGAAGTTCAAGGTCAAGTGTAAGGCAAGGAGCTAAGTCGTGTCCCTAGACTCCCTCTCACAGAGTCTACAGCCCAGACACGCAAATGACTCACCGCTACTCAGACAAATCCTCTTCTTCTCTTTCGTGTATTTGCTCCCGTTTTCCCCTCTCTTTCTGTGTTTGCTGGGCTCTGACAAGAACTGCAAAGCCTATCTCAAATGCCACCTTCGCTGATCTCCCCCTTATCACAGCGGTAGTGTTCCCACAGGGGCCATCAGAATTTATTACTTGAATCTATCATTTGCCATTTCTCTTGCCATAGTGTCTCTTATCCAGTCGATTGTAGGCACACGGAGGACAGAGTCTGGGTCTCCCGTTTCTCATTAGCTCAAGCACGTTTCAGCATTCTGCTTTGTTTGGAGGAAGTACCCAGTTAATGTGAGAGAATGGAATTTGTTTGGGGCTGAGAGTAATTGTGAGACATTACTACCCTCTCTACCTGTGTTGGGCAGTTCTTGGCACAACTTCTCCTCTGTCACCCAACAATGAATGAGCAGAGCCGGGGCCTAGAGGCCTTCCTGTGAAAAATGACCTCTCTGTAGGGTTGAAAAACACTTGAGTCTGTATTGCAATTGGGAATCCTCTTCAGGATATAATGAACCGAAATTGATTCCACTAGAAACAACACTTGGGAGGGTACACATGACTCACATTTCATAGTATGTGAATAAATAAATTCATTAATACAATTATTGTCATCACATAACACATTATTTCTCATCTTTTTTGAGAGGAAGGTTTTGTGTTTATGAATCTTTTATTCTTAAGAACAGCGGATTGGGTTAAAAAAGATTATTCATTCACATAATAGTAGAAAGGTCCTAAGTCTTCGTGGAAGAAGGACCTCATTTTGAAGAATGGTTTTGTTACTTCATGACCAGGCCATATGTTGGTTTATTTTATATGTCACTGAACTATATCAAATGTTGCCCTGGATATTTCAGTAAGAATGATTGTGGGCAAAATCTAACATTTTAAATGGGTTGACTCCGAAAAGCAGATGCCCTCCTGTTACAATGGGTTGCCAACTTGACAGATCTAGAATCCCCCTAGAAGATCAGCCTCTGGATTTGTCTGCGAGCCATCAACGCGGAGGAATCCTGGGGGCAGGAGACTAAGACAGCTGGTCACACTGTCACACTGCATCTGTAGTTCAGAAGCAGAGAGGGTGAATGCTGACGCTGGATATGTTATCTCCTTATTTCGTCTAAATCCGAGCTTGGAGAATGTTATAACTCACAGTTAGTGTAGGTCTTTCTACCTTAATTAAGCCTAACCTAAAAACTCCCTTACAGACAACTTCTTGGCAGAACACTAATATAGACACTTTGGGCAGGTTATTGAGCCTCTCCGTATTCCAACTCCCTCTTTCCTGTGATAAAATCAGGCTATAATGCCTACCTCTGTGACACAAACCATGCCAATTCTTGTCGTGTTGCTTGTCTCAAAGTAGGTACTCAATGTCCACCTACCCCTTCTCTCCTGATCCTCTATCTTTCCATAAAACACACTTGTGTATGAAGATTTTTGCAGCCTTATTCTCTGAACCCAACATAGAAGGAACATGGTGTAGCATACTCATACAAATAAGCAATTCAGTATTTGAAATTATGGCTGTATCAGGAAATCCAAGATGTCTGCCTCTGGTGTTATCTGAACTGAACCAAACAAATTAACCAAACAACCTACTAAGCACTTTACAGTAATTCTTGCTAAGTGTTACCCTTCACACAACGACTAGATCTTCACTGTGGTTTGGATCATAGATACAGAGATGGTAGGGCACGCAAATATTCTCCGTTGCTAGGCTGGGCTATGGGGGGATCTTAGTCTTCTCACCCCAAACTTGCCACCCACATGGCTTAGGAGGAGTCATGTGGCATCCTTCTGTTGCTGACTGCTCTGTCACAGGGTCCCACTTCCTGTGAGTCCTTCTAACTGGCACCTTTCTTTCAATGATGCCTTGGGAGAACTCGAGTGAATTAGCACCCAGTTACAAGTGGATCCTATTATTTGTCTATAGCCAGAGACTCAAATGAAGAAAGATGATTGACCTTAGACTGGCATTGGGTATTTCCAGTAGCTGGAAATTCCCAGCCCCGGAATAGTCTCAATCTAGCATTTTATGGGGCTGACAGCAGAAGGTAAACCAGTCTGAAAAGACCAGAGTGGAGTAGAAAGCAAGCTGCGGCCGAGTGGCTGACCTTGTCTCAGGCTGTGTGTGGTGCTTGATGTTACTGATGACGAAGTGGGCTTTTTCCTCTGGAGCCTCAATGAAAGCGAGAGGCACATTGTCCAATCACTGTCCCTGAGGGGAAGAGCAACTGTGGCTCCTTTTCCAAAATCCCCATGCAAAGAGCTGACATCAGGGTTCTGAAGGAGACTTCCTGTGGGCACGTGGAAAGAGGCTAACTTGGTTTTGACTGGGGCCTGGACTTTTAAAAATGGAACTCTCTGAATAGGGCTTTGACAACTGTTAGCCAAAGCACCTTTAACATGTAGCCACAAAAGTAGCAGCTGTGTGGTGGCTGCAGAGTTTGACCCCATCCTGCCTGATAGACAGGCATCTATAATTACCGTGGGCATTAAATGCCACACAGCAAAATAAACTTGAGGCCTTGCCTCTGGAGAGGTTTGTGTGCTTCAGCGGACCGGGGTAGGCCTGAAAGAGAATAGCTGTGGTGTACACTGTATCCCAACAGCCTGTTCCCTCTCCTTGACCTATCCTTTGTGGGAAGCCAAGAATGCTAACTATTTCTTGTAGTTCTGCCCAGGCCTTTATTTACACCCTCTTCTCTCCCCAGCCCCAGCCCTGTGTCTTCCTGTGACAGCTCAGGCTCTCTCCCCTGGGCCGTGGAGACGGCGTTTTTCTGTTGGAGATGATACATCAAAGGTATTTCAAATGAAGAAAGATGCAAGAATGAAATGATGGTTACTGGACAGGCAGCCAGACTCTGGCAAAGATAACATGCGTGTTCCATGTAGCAGGCTTTATATCGATAAACTATCAAAATTGCCAGGCTGGGGAGAGTAACTTTTTCTTTTGTGAAAGGGACAATGGGAACTCCAGCCGCTGCAGACAGAATGAAGAAGAGGCAGAGGGCTGCCATCAGCCACTCGGAATGTTTGTTTTGTGAAGGGCGAAATTAAGCCCTCAGAGCAGGTCTTTCATTTTTTTGGTTTCTTTTCTAATTTGAGAATCTTCTCTAACCACATTGGGAAGGCAAGGGGGAATGTGACTTCTGTAGCAATTGCTACACATTCATAAGGACATTTTCTTCAACAACTGTTTTGTCCCAAAATACACCCTTGAAATCATTTCCAGGCAGTGTAACCCTGGAGGTGGAGTCTCCTGAACTCTAATGCCTCAAGAGTGCCATCGACAGCATACCTACTTTAGAGAAGTTACAGTTGGCCTGATAGGTTGGTCATGTGCTGTGGTTTCTCTAGGCAAACTCATGTATGCCAGATGACCTGCCTATGCCCTCTTGGAAAAGGTCTAGCTTGGATCATAGATCCTATATCACCCTGCCTCCCACCAAACACAAAATTTCTGATTCCTATTTTGAATACTGTGTACAATTGTCTGGCAGTGAACCCAGCTCTCTTCAGGAGAATGGGTGACATGTGAGAATGTCTAGGTGACACATTTGCCTTAGAGGCCATGATGCTGTTCATCCTTGAGGCTCTGTGCCCACTGCCAGCTACTCTCTGAAGATGAGGTCTGTTCTAAACCTTGGCCTTAAGTACCATGTTGTTGGCATTAGTGTAGAAGGCAAAGCAAACGTCTGGCTTTCTGCTCTGCCTTGAGCACACAGGGTCACTGACTCCACTTCTCCACGTTTATTTTCAGGGCAGAAAATAGTGGTGACACTGTCCACTAAGGCAGGACAACCTCCGCCCCATTTCTCTCCCTTACCAGGGTGGGTGTAAACTCTTCCCAGCAGAAAGGAAAGCAACACTGCTCAACCAGGCCTTTAGCAACAAATGTTAAAATTGTGTCAGTGTTGGCCTTGGCTTTGTTGTTTACCTAATCCATAGACCACCTGCAATGCCGTGAGAATGAATGCACAGGTCATCAAAGAAACACTGGATATAGGGGAGAAAGGGCAGAGAAGAAATCAGCTCAGGGCTACATCCTCGACTCTGCACTCAGGCGTTTCCCTAAAGAGTTGCCTAATGAATACCTGGAAAATTGCACTGGCAATAGAGATGTAGTCTTTTATTTGTTTGTTTATTGTTTATTTAATAGTTCATTGTGTTGCCCAGGCTAACCCTGACCTCACAATCCTCCTCCTTTAGCCTTCTCGGGGCTCAGATGATAGTAGTGCACTACCACGCTGCTCATTCAATCTTAACAAGTGTTAACATATTGGAGAGTTTGCTTTGTCTTTAAACACAAATTTGTAGTAGCATATCTATTCATTTTCAGGATTTTTTTTTCTTGAAAATCTAACATTTTGATTATTTACTTTTACTCTTGGGGAAGCTGACTTATTTACTGATTTGAGTAATTTAACTTATTTTTAATTATTTTTAGATGGGTTAAACAGTGATCTGCCAGATTATAAAATGTCCTGTTAAATCTCTAAGGCAATCAGGACACTGATGGACATGACAGATAAAGGATGTACTATAGGTTTGACTGCTAAGTCAAATGCGGGGCGACTTTGCTCAAAAGGAGAGATGGTTTTGGTGAAACTTACGGACTAAAAGGAGTATTAAGTAGTTATTAAAGGTCGAACTTACCCTACTTTAGCCCTCAGGCACCATGATAAATGTGATAATAAATGAGAGGACGTAGGGTTCAAAACCTCATTTGTCTTAATGTATGTGTTTCACCTGTTGCACCCCTGCACTAACTGGCTAGGAATTTAATAGGAGAATACCTACAACTGGAAAACGTGTCTCTGTACCTTAAAAATGTGCCTGCATTTTGAAATCTGATTTGCAGAAGCTGTTGATGAACAGAGACGGTGAACACACTGAAAGAGTGAGCGAAACAGGAAATGCCGAAGTCTAACTCAAATAGCAAATACACACTAAGCGGATAATCGAAAGCCAGGATTTTAGCAGTGTTGGAGAAGAGTGTGTTTGTTCAGGGAGCAGCCTTTGCAAAGTTCTCCATGCCCTCTTTGCAGCACGCCCCATCATTTATAATCTCCTCTATTCAAAGTACACCCCCGGGTAGCTGCTGTGGAATGTGAGACCCATGGCTGTTTACACAGGGAGCTGGCAGCTCCAGCCCGCCTCCTGGCTGCCTTTGTCCACTCCCCTTCCTTTTGCTAATTAACATTCTTGACATTTGACTTGAAGGTAGTATTTTAGAAGTCTCAGATGCAACTTTTGCAAACAAACATAATATTCCTGGTGTGAATTGCTGCTTTTCTTTTTCCTTTTTAGAAGTTAGTACTTGTTCCAAATGAAAGAGAGGGTATTGTATTTTGTCAGGCCCACGTCTCTAAGGTTTATGTTGTCTTCTTTCTGTTTCCTACCTAATGAATCTAGAACGAAACGACTCTCTTTCTAAAAATAGCTCCTTCACGAAACCCTGAGATGTGTTGGAGCCGTTTGCTTGTACACATGCAGCATAGTCGGGCCTTAGTATGGGCATGGGTACCGTGGGTAATGGTGTGACAGTGGACGCCAAGGCCTCTCAGGAGGCCGCCTTTCCAGCCTGGGCCAAGGTTTCCCTTGGTGCCTCACTGACACAAGCTTCCGTACTTTGAGGACGTATTGTGTGTTCATCATCTTTTGCTAACATGGAGACACAGCACAGGGCTCTAACAGTTTAACTGTTGTTCCGATTGCATAGGGTCTCAAACTCAAGCTGGAGGCCTTCTTATAACTACCTGAAAGTGGAGGAAATAGATGAAGTTCAAATTTGGTCCTTGACAGATCAAATATTACCTGAAAAAAAAATGATGCTGAAGAAATTGAGTATTTACACCAATAGTCCTCTTATTGATATCCTAAATTCCAAAACCAATAAATCACAACAGTGTCTGAGAATATAGTTCAGTCCAGAACGTTTACCAGCAGGAATGAGGCCCTGGGTCCGGTCCTCACCACTCTCTCAAAAAGCACACGTGAAGAACCGAGCATGTGCCTGACAGCTGATTTCGCTGTTGTTGTTGATGCTTTAGTTAGTGGTTATTGAGAACTATCCCTCATGTCTCCCACAAAGAACAATGGGCTTTACTTCTCAACGGCAAGCCACATCAAATCTTAATTTACCATTTACACAAGTCCATGCTGCTCATTTTGTTTTCTGTTTTGAAATAATATTAGAGCTCACTGCAGAACAGTACAAAAGGTCCCATGTAACTGTCACTCAACGTCTTCAGTTGTTGGCATTTTCCATAAGCGCAGTGCAAGGACTGAACTGCTTATTGAAGCCGATTCAGATTCCTGCTGATCTAAGACACTGACTCGGTGTTCGTGATTGGAAAAAGTCCTCAGTTTCAGCAGCTTCCCCTGTACGTTCATTCGCTGACAGAAAGACCAGTCCATATCCATCCTGCTCTTTCAACCTTTAACACCCCCGCTGTTGCTGAGATTTTCCCAGCTCTTTCAAAAACTCCCCACTCTTTATAATAACATCAACACAAACCCTTTAAAGTGAATTTAAGCAATACAGGAAACTACAAAGAAGAATGCAAAAATTATACAAAGTTTGTGGTTAGGAAAGAACAGCCATTGTCTCTTCAGGCAGGCAGATACATACCTAGAATGCAAAGTAGTTAGGATTGAATGAAATGGATCCAGGTATTAAATTAAAAGTATTAATAAAAATATTCAATGTTGTTTATTTAAAAGCTTAAATACAACTTAATTTATCAGCAGAAAAAGAAATTAAAGTTTACAGTAGGCCCTCCGGGTCCTTTGTGGATTCAGCCATTCAAGGATTGAAAATATCTAAAGAACACAGATTTTTATATCTGTAGGTCCTGGAACCAATTCTCTCCAGAGACTGGGAGATTATGATAATATATACCGAAATTCTGATAAACATTTCTTTATAAAAGATATTACTTTCTAAAATTATCTTTCTAAAAGTAATAAGATTTTGGAAAAAAAAACATTCTTTTGTTCGCTTAATGATTTGTTTCCTAAATTTCATGGCTGAGCACAAACCCCGTTCGTCACTGCATTTGGATCTGTGTGGCTGGTCCTCAGTGGAGGGTCACAGTGTGGAGCAGCTGGACACTGACTGGCCTGCAGTCATGTCACTTGCGTGTGTGGTAGTGGAGGTACCAGGCCACGTGTTCTCCCTGCTCCTGCAGGATGCTCCATTTATAGGAACAAGAGCAAGAGGAACTGTATGAAGCTTCCTCAGACTTAGTCTAAGAGCTGACCCCTCATTTCCACTGTAGGATGTAGCACAAATCAAGGAACAGGATTGCCCCAGAGGGCTGGTTACACAGGCTATCCCAGAGGGAAGGTTGCACAGGCTATCCCAGAGGGCTGGTTACTCAGGGTAACCCAGAGGGCCGGTTGCACAGGCTATCCCAGAGGGAAGGTTGCACAGGCTATCCCAGAGGGCTGGTTACTCAGGGTAACCCAGAAGGCTGTTACACAGGCTAACTCAGAAGGCTGGTTACACAGGCTATCCCGAGGGCTGGTTGCACAGGCTATCCCAGAAGGCTGTTACACAGGCTAACCCAGAAGGCTGGTTACACAGGCTATCCCAGAGGGAGGGTTACACAGGCTATCCCAGAAGGCTGTTACACAGGCTAACCCAGAAGGCTGGTTACACAGGCTATCCCAGAGGGCTGGTTGCACAGGCTATCCCAGAAGGCTGTTACACAGGCTAACCCAGAAGGCTGGTTGCATAGGCTATCCCAGAGGGCTGGTTGCACAGGCTATTAATAAGAAAGAATACCTAAGTATTTGTATTGAACATCAAACATCAAAGTCCTTTGAATCGAGGACTTTGCATTTGACAATCTAAGTATTTATCTTGAAATTGATTTTCCTTATGCCTAGAATGAACTTTCTGCCTTTTTACCCTTTTCTTTCTGAGCTGCAATTATAAATTTATTGTGTATTACTTACCTGCCATTTTAGTCTGTCTTAGTAATGTTTTAGTTACTATTGCCATATAAACACTCCTTGACTTTGTATGATGATTTCATGTATGTTGAACACAGTTACACTTTATACTCTTAGCCCTCAAACATCAGAGCTTAGAAACACAGCACAGTGTAGTGTCGGTTGTTCCTGCTCCTGACCTTGTGTGGGACATGGAGCTGTACATAGTTTACCACCACTGCCAACATGGGAGAATGTCTGTGCAAAGGTCAAAGTTCAAATTGCAAAGGTCAAAGTTCACGTTATAGTTTTTAACTGAATGCATATTACTTTTTACGTTTAAATCTTCATAAAGTAAAACAATCAAATGTCAAAGATTTCTCCCAAACAGCCATGGTCCTGAATTGCTCATGTAATAGTGTGAGTTGTGTGGCCAGAGAGAATGCTCCTTGTTATCCAAAACCTTTTTACACTCTTGTGTAGTCCTGTTTTACTTTTCTGTTAGCCTATCAAATTCTGGTCTACATCTTTCAGTGTTCTTCTTCCTCCCTACCTTATTGATATGAAGGGATAGATGTCCAGTTCGCACTGCCAACCAGCACCATTGGAGAGGTGTTGCTGAATAAAAGGAGGAATGATGAAGAGATGTCCTGTTTTAAGTTGAGGGTTTTGTTTTCTCAGGGCTGGAGATTGAACCCAGATCACCAGGCATGCCCTAAGGGCTCTACCACTGAGATGCACCCTCATCCATATAGGGTTTATTTTATTGTGGTTGCTTATAGTGTGTGCATTTCTCCTGTGCAGTATTTTTCCTTTACAGTTACCTCCTGCTTACAGGTCCTCCAAAGTTATAGAGAATTCTTTGTATGAAATCCTCCTCTGTTTCCTTGGATATTTTCTTTTTGTTTATTTTTCTTTGTCTTGTATTTCACTTATTTCCTTTCTCATTTTAAAGCAAGGCTGTAGCTTGTTTCTTTCATATAATGCATTGTGCATATTTGTTGAAAAGTAGTCTGTGACTGGGCACTGTGGTGCATGCCAGGTGAAAACAGGAGGTTCACAAGTTCAAGGCCAGCATGGGCTACACAGCTGGGTATTGGTTCCTACAACTTCGCACCAACTGCATTTTTTTTTCTAAATCTGGGACTGTTTATTGCCGTCCATATTTTAGCATTAAAGAGGTCAGTAACTCCACATCTGAGGAGAAGGCTCATAGGGTAAACTTGCCACATAACCACAGGGACCAACCAGAGTTCAGAGCCTGAGCACCCAGATGTGGACGGTGGCCCTCGTGTAATCCCAGAGCAAGTTGGCAAGCTAGACTAGTCAAATCGGTGAGTTCCAGTCTTAAGCGAAAGACACTGCCTTAATTTTTAAGATAGAGAATGATCAAGAAAGATACCAGATATCAACCTCTGGCATCCACATGTGCATGAACATCTGCACACACACACCATACATATGCAAAAAGAAAAGGTAGTAATTTGGAAAGAGATTGGCAGGTTCCTGGGTAACTGTGTTGTGAAGCTGGGCTCCTATAGGGAGAGTCTTTTTCCGCTATACACTCTGGGTCTTACATCACATGTACATTTGGGCCATTTCACCTGTTCTGGGGAAGTATCCATCTTACCCAAGATTTGAGGCTCTGTCGCTGGTTCTTTGTGTTGTTCTCATTTGAGTTTAGCTTTCACAACGGTTGGGCTTTGCAACAGGATCTGTGGCTGAAGTTTGCGGCCAGGTCCTTATTTTACTGGCAGCTAAAACATATTTTTCATTTTGAGCTCTTTTTGAGATTTTTGAAGGTGGTTGAGGTGCATCGTTTATATAGCCTGATCTTTAGCCAGAATTCATCTGTGCTCCTGCAATCTGCGGAGTCATGCTGTGTCATGTGTGGAGCAAGGCAGGTCTCTAGTGCCATTCTCCATCCGATTCACAACTGAGATCTGAATTCTCATTAGGTTAAATTTTGTTACATAACTTTATATCCTTCATTCTCCAACTCTGTTGCCTCACTCCAAGCCTCGAGGGGTTTATTTTTGTTTAATGTTGTTCACCAGTATAGAACTTTCCCGGATTTTCATCGCTTTAATTTTTCTAAATTAAATCCCGAAATTATCAGGCCTCTCACTGTAGTAGAGTGATTGGCGGCCGTTTTCATCAGCACTGCGATTGTACCCGTCATTGCTCCTGTTTATGTACCATCTAATTTATGCCAGCAATGCTGCTAAAGCCAGCCCATGTACCCTCTCACGCAATCTTTCCAATAACCTAACAAAGTTAGTGTAATTGCCTGCAATTTAAACACAGGGAGATGAAAAACTAGCATTTTCCTCAGACTGGCTCCATAGCAGTGTTTAGAGATGCCACTATGTTTGTTCCAGAAAATACTTTGGGAGATAGTTGGTTTTTTTTTTTTTTGTGATATTGGAGGAGGACAGGGGGTAGGCTGGGTAAGAAGAAAACATGGAGAGAAAGTTGTTTTTTGCAACTAGAAAGAAAAGGGAGGAAACAAGAGGGTCAGCCAGCATGTTGGAGGCTAGACCATAGAGAGCAATTAACCTCCTGGACTTGTTCCATTTGGGGTGTTGGCCCTACTACTGCTGTACGGGCTGCCTGTCCTGCTCCCCAATTTCTCACCAGATCCAAAGCTTCAGTTCGGCTGCTTGTGAATGGCGTGGTTTTCTGTAATGTCCATTAAATGGCTGAGGATTTCCATGCCAGTTGGAGTTGCAGGAGTCAGAGCATATGTGGGACGTGGGCTGTAGAACTTTGGAGACAGAACCCCTGGAAAGTCCTTATGGGAGAGAGATCTGGGCCTTTCTTGGCTGCAGGACCATGGAGGGCAGGAGCAGGGACGGGGTAGGGGGGAATGCATTCTCTTATGTTTTCATCCGTCTCAAGAGATAGATCACAAGTGGCATCCAGAAGCTATGTAGTTGAGGACATGCTTTAGGACATTTGACCTAGGGAATGACTGTTTACAGATATGCACCTTTGTGCTGAGGACACTCCCTCTTTACCAGGACTGGAATCCAGAACATGTGTGCACTGCCAGCTCATTCCTATCCTACAGAGATCTCTTTTCCGTGAGCTTTCTGCCACTTCCCATTCATAAAAAAGCACATGACCCCTCCTCCTGTCCTCAGCCTGTATCTCTTTAGGATGCTGTGCTGTCCCAGAGAAAGGACTTGAAACTTCTGGTTGTATAGTTCAATTTTATTTTGTTCTAAATATTCTAATCAGATACAACTAAGGACAGGGATTTTGTCTTAGCTCTGTGCAGTGTGGCTCATAGAGCTTTAGCATCAGAATGGTGCACCTAACTGCTTTATGCATATACTCAATAAATACTTATGACCAGGTACCCTCTATAATATAGAGCATGTTTTTTTTTGTTTTTTTGTTTGTTTTTTTTTTTATAATTTCCACCTAACCAAGTGCAATCCACTGACTTCTGAGCTTGTGTGGACCATCTTTCTTCACAGTGAAGCCAATTTTGCATTATGTCCATTCTCACAAATACCCACATCTGCTTCTTGGTTTATTTTGAAGAAAAGAGCAGGGAAATCTGGCTGAGAGCTTGCAGTTCAATAGAACACTGGTTATCTCAGTGGCTCAGAGTCACTGCACTGGCCTGGGGGCTGACACCTCAAGGCTGAGGAAACAGCAGTTCTGAACACACACAGTAATACAGGGAAGTAGTTGACAACTCTGGGTCCAGATTGCAGTGAGTCACATCTCTGTGAGCCTGGCAGTCACAGTAGCTTCCTCACAGGGCAGGGGAGAATCTTGTCAAGACCATGAGAAAGTACAGTCAAGCAAAGTCAGAGCCTGTGTAGCCCACCTCACTCAGTTTCAGTCAGGAAACAATTCTAGAAAAGGAGACTCCTCCTCATAGCCTTAAAGAAAAATCACAGCATAAATGGGTAGGGTAGACATCTTTCTCTGCTCCCCATTCTTCATTTCAGCTGCTGAGTAGATCAGATGGCCGAGGAAGGGATTCAGATTAGAAGCTGAAAGGCATGAAAGCTTTCCCTTTGGAAAAAGAAGTTCCTCAACTGGAGTCAGCTTTCTGTCACCTTAGGCATTTCGTTATGCAGAGAGGTTTCGACCAGGTGACATCTCACTGGTCAGGAGAGCAAGCCAGCATGCACATCTCGTCTCTCTCTGCTTCCTGACTGCAGAAGGAACGTTTTACCAGCCACCTAATGTTCTTGCTGCTCTGCCTTCCCCGTCACAATGGACTGCTGGACTCAAAATAAATCTTTTCTTATTTAAGATGGATTTGTCGGGTATTTTGTCATAGCAACTAGGAAGGGAACTGATAGAAAGCCAAGGTTGCCCCTTTGGGTATGCCCTGTGACCTACAGGCCTCCCATAGGCTCCACCTCTTTTTCTCTTCTCTCAGCAGTGTTAACCCAGGGACTAAGCCCTTTAAGGTATAGAGTCACTCACCTACAGCAGTGGGGTTGACAAGAGAGGACTGCTGTGTCAGAGGCTGGGGCTCCTCTGCAACTCACTGTCCAACCTACCTGCTCTCATTTCTCATCAATCGACTACAGCATTAGCAAGCCACACTTATAGAGCTGTGTGAAGGCTAAGCGTTTAAAAGTAATAGTTACACAAGTATTTATAAACTATAAACAGTGTTCTCAATACAAATTGCTGGTGTCCAGGAACAAAAAGAGAAGGAGAAAAAAAAAACCCTAGATATGGAGTAGAAAGAGCAGTGTATAAGACCGCATTTTTTTGTGGCTTTGAGCTAATTATTTATTCTTTTAAGCCTTCTTCTATCTTGTCTTTGTGTGTATTATGTATGCATGTGTGCATTCATGTGAAGGTCAGAGGACAGCTTCTGTGTGCTTGTCACTTTCTACCCTGTTGGAGACAGGTGTTTTTGTTGTTTACCACTCTGTGTCAGGCCAGCTGGCCCTCAAATGCCTGGAAATCTCCTATGTCTGCCTCTCCTCTCACCGTAGAGCACTGAGGTTACAGACGCATTCCCCTATGTCCAGTTTTTACATCGGTTCCGGAGAGCTAGAATTGCATCCTCAGGCCTATGAGCCAACTCCCAAGTCTCATCCCCTCTGTCTCATAAGCACAGGGGAATGCTTGTGAGGATTGTTCTAGATAAAGCACCTCACTCATCATCCTTGGTGTCATTGAA
Organism: Dicrostonyx torquatus; assembly: GCA_028555095.1. Taxonomy (NCBI): domain Eukaryota; kingdom Metazoa; phylum Chordata; class Mammalia; order Rodentia; family Cricetidae; genus Dicrostonyx; species Dicrostonyx torquatus. The sequence continues at coordinate 12,904,500 of JAQHUG010000024.1, forward strand.
ATCAAGTCATCGCCATTGTAATGGTCAAAGTGAGCTCGAGCATTTACCGTCTTCCAGATACTGACTTACGAGACTCGTGTGTGTTAGGTAGGCATTGCTCAGTTAAGACCCAGAGGAATTAAGTAGTTTGCCAAGAGTTACATAGTATGGCAGCAGAGCTCACACTAGAGCCCGGACAGTGGGACACAGATAGCATGCAGAGATAGTTATTGACTAATGGGCTACTGAAACTGACCACCTTTTGGGAATTACTCTGTGAATAAAACAGCCTTTCAGAAGGACTCAAGTGTGCCGAAACAGTTGATAACAAGATAGAACAATCCCTTAGCAAGATCTTGGATCCTGATGCATGTTTGTCTTTTTTTTTTTTTTTAAACAAACTCCTGATGATTCTGTTAAGAATATGTAATGAGTGCCGGGCAGTGGTGGCACACGCCTTTAATCCCAGCACTCGGGAGGCAGAGGCAGGCGGATCTTTGTGAGTTCGAGACCAGCCTGGTCTACAAGAGCTAGTTCCAGCACAGGCTCCAAAGCCACAGAGAAACCCTGTCTCGAAAAAAAAAAAAAAGATGAATGCCACTTCCAATGGGAGAATAAATTGAATTAGCAATCGAAACCGAACTATCTACTCTGACACCTAAGATTCCCTCTTTAGCTGTAAAACCCTGAGGACGACCCTTGTCAGTTTTATAAATGTCCACAGAGATGAAGCGATGTTTGTAAGTCCAGCAAGGGCTAGGATGCAGACAGTAGTGGAGGTACCTGAGGAAGCAAGCTGGCGAGCCTCAGGTGAAGGAGCGAGAGGCTCTACCCAGAACAGGGCAGACAGCTCACTCCATGGGGAACTGCTGTCCCCTTTGCTCATCCACACATGCTACCCATAAATCCACACGGCAGGATAGTGGTTAGCCCTGGGCCTTTAACCTTATGTAACTTCCTCTGGAGAAATCAGACACTTATTTTTAAGTTCTTCATTCTTGCCCTCTGGGTCACAACTCAGAATCAAATGACAGGTAGAAACTCACAGTTGAGCCTTGCAAAACATCAACCTCTTTCCACACCTTTTGGCAAGGGTCCTGGTCAGTTGTTTTGTCAGCATGACTCAAGTTGGTGGTTTCTGGGAAAAGAAGCCTCAGTTTAAACTATATCTCCCTCGTGTCGCCTATAGACGAGTCTGTGGAGAATTTACTTATCTTTTAAATTAATGACAGATGTGGGAGGGCCCAGCTCACTAGGGATAGGGCCACCTTTGAACATGGTGTGGATAGAAAGCAGGGTCCATGGAGAGCAAGCAGGGTTTCTCCATCGTTTCTGCTTCAGTTCCTGCCTCCAGCTTCCTGCCTTGAGTTACTGCCCTGACTTCCCTCAGTGATGGATGTGACCTAAGGGAGCTGGAAGCTGAAATCAACCCTTTCCTCCCCAGGCTGCTTTTCGCCATGATGTTTACCACAGCAGGAGAAACCAAACAAAGATGGGTGGAATGTCTCCTAATAAGATGTGGCAGCTTCATTTCATGTTAGTGTTCCCCTCTTAGAGACTTCTCCTTTGTGTGAAACGCTGGCAGTGACAATGGACACTCACGTGAGTGGAGCATAAAGCCACTGCCAATGCTGCATTCACACCTCCTCTGGGGAGCTGCCGGGCACTGCTGAGTTTCCAACTCCCGGTCATGAGGCACAGTCTGGAGCCTCCATTTCATTGTTTCATCATGATCTCTATCTGCGGAATGGGCCATTAAACGAGTAACATCGTGGAATGTCACATGTCCGGAGAATTCCTAAGAAGAGTTAGTCATCAAATTAAAAATCCATTTGAAAAATAAAAGTAGGAAAGCAACAACAGAAACAAAATGTAAATCAAAACCGTAATGTGCAGCTCTTAGGAATAACTGGGGTAAGAGAGAAGGCCCCTTCCTTCACGCCAGACTGAAATGTTTTATAAACTCGGGAGCAATCGTGTTTGCAGGGGTACAAATTAAATTAGATGAGACCATGGACAAGGAGAGTTGTTCTGTATCTCCACTGGTGAGAGGACAAGAGAGGATGTGTACATGTAATGGGTGAGAGTGGTCTAGAGTGTACATGTCATGGGTGAGAGTGGTCTAGAGTGTACATGTCATGGGTGAGAGTGGTCTAGAGTGTACATATCATGGGTGAGAGTGGTCTAGAGTGTACATATCATGGGTGAGAGTGGTCTAGAATGTACATATCATGGACGAGGGTGGTCTAGAGTGTACATGTCATGGGTGAGAGTGGTCTAGAGTGTACATGCCATGGGTGAGGGTGGTCTAGAGTGCACATGTCATGGATAGAGGTGGTCTAGAGTGTACATGTCATGGACGAGGGTGGTCTAGAGTGTACGTGTCATGGATGAAGGTGGTCTAGAGTGTACATATCATGGATAAAGGTGGTCTAGAGTGTACATGTCATGGATGAGGGTGGTCTAGAGTGTACATGTCATGGGTGAGAGTGGTCTAGAGTGTACATGCCATGGGTGAGGGTGGTCTAGAGTTCACGT
>JAQHUG010000024.1:12917066-12933928 GCA_028555095.1 Dicrostonyx torquatus
CCCACCCTCCACTCCATCCCACCCTCCACTCCATCCCACCCTCCACACCATCCCACCCTCCACACCACCCCACCCTCCACTCCGCTCCACCTTCCACTCCATCTCACCCTCCACTCCATCCCACCCTCCACTCTGTCACAAAAAGACAACTGTACTTCCAGTCACACCTGCGCTTAATACCAGAAGATTACAGAAACAGTATATTGGTAATCTATATCTGCGAAAAGAAAGTTTTGCTAAACTTCTCAAGGACCTTTCCTCATACCCAAAAGATACTGCCTGAAATTGAATCGGTGAAAGCCCTTCTCAAACCAGCGCTCTCTGACGTAAGAACGCGGGATAGACTTCTGATGGACTATCACTGCTTGAATCAGATTGTATGCCTGAACAACACACACTTTCATGTACTTGGACCTCAAATCTTCCTAAGTAAAACAAGTCTGTGATTACTGGCAAGTCTAACTAGACATCTAATGAACCCGTTTCTTATCTTTGATCCCCCAGTCACATTCTGACTGTACCCTCAGTAACAGAATGTTCTCCTTTTCATACTGAGTGTCCACGTGGAAGTGTTCCTGGGTTTGATGGTAGTGCTATGGTCATATCAGGTGTCCTGAGGGGACAGGGACAGCGGAATGCTGTCCCCTTTTCCTTGCAATTTGTTAGGTGAATGAGTCCCTAGCTCTAAGGCAGGCTCCTAGACTTAGTTCCCAGGAGTCTCAGCTGCTTCCCCAGCAGGTCTCTGGTGGGGTGTTGGAACTTTAGCCTCCATGCATTATGGAACACCTCAACTGTGAACCTCCTCTCCCCTGTAGAAAGCAAAGGTTCATACAGACACTAACGTGTTACTGTGATGTAAGGACAAATCACACTGAGACCCGATCTGGAAGCGTTTGATACATTTTCAGCATTAGTGCCAGCTACCCTATTTAAGAGGAGGCATGCTCACTTTGTTTTTTTTCCAAAAGAAAAATTCAGACTGGATATAAATCAGATTCCTCAGTATGCTCAGCACATTCAGTAACAAAAAACAGTCTTCATTGAGGGCAATCTCTGGTCTCCAAGGAGAAAGAGGAAGTGGAGTCAAGGAAAGGAAGGGAGGGGTTCTCCCCGTGTTGAATTACAGCCACTCTTCCTCCAGACAGAAGCCAACAAGAGAGTGACCTGTCCAGTCAGCCTAGTGAAAACAAGGGCATTGAAGACTGCACGAACCACACCCAGGCTCAACGCTGAGTTTCGCTGAACACCTCGAGCCATTTTCCAAGGGCTTGGGTTTTGCATGGCCCAGGTTAACAGTTGGGAAGATTTCCCTAAAAGACTTCTGGATGCTCCTGTGTTTACCATTCCCCTGTGGTGAATGGATAGTCAGCTAACTCACTGGATTCAGACTTGTCATTTCATATATGTCTGTCTGTGCCCTTTGCCTCCGTATGGTTTCCAGAAGTACCCGGACATTGTTCACACATGGTTTCAGGAGCAGGAGATCGTCGCTTCCTTACTGCTGTTTTCAATGTTGGGGGTACTGCGACAGGATGCTAATGGACTGTGCCCTATGTGGGGCAGCAGAAGGACAAGCAGTTGTTGGTCTTTGAGAAGCAAAGCCTTGGGGAGAAACAGGAGTTACCTGTACTGTTTGAAAGGATGCAGAGGGGTTAAACATGGCTTTATGGTCCCAGAGGGGTGGAACTAGGCTAGAGGCTTATGGGGGCTCAACACCAGAAAGGTTTTGTCTTCTGAAAGGAACCAGAAAGACAGTGAGCTGCCTCTCGTGTACCACAGGGATGAGTCTTCTTCCTCTGCTCTTTGTAGTAATGTGTTTGGGGAAACTGAAAAAGGAATGAAATTGTTCCAGAATAGAATGGAATAATTGGATTCCTGGATTTTAAAGTGCCTTTAAGTGTTGTATACTTGTTAAACTAATGCTCAGAGCATTGCTGGGTCATAAAATGTCCTCCTCGGAGCAGAGGAGAGGGCTAAGTCTATACAATGTCTGTCATGAAAGCGCAAGGACCTGGGATTGATTCTCAGGACCCACATGGATAAAGGGAGGTGTGTTACACTTCTGATGTCAGCAGTGGGAGGCAGAGAGAGGTGGAGCCCTGGGGCTAACTGGCCGAACAGCATAGTCTACGGTGAGTTACAGGTCAGGCAGAGGTTCTGTCTCCTAAAAGAAATCAGGGCAGGTGGTGCCTGAGTTATAACACTGCCATTGTTCTCTGCCCTCTCTCTCTCTCTCTTTCTCTCTCTCTCTCTCTCTCCACACACACACACACACACACACACACACACACACACACACACACACACCTCTGCGTACAGGCTCACACAGATACGTATGCACGAACCCACAAAAGAATCGCTCTGTAATTACTTGCTGACAGCACGAGTAGATGGCTGGATGGAAAACTGGTGCAGCTTGGCAGTGCTGAGCATCAGCACGGCACTGAAACACAGGATGAAGAGAAAGCCCGGAATGTGCTAAGTGTCCCCGCCAGCCTTTCTCCCAGCAGGGCCTTGCTTTCCTGCCTCTCCCAGCTCCAGTTGTAACTGCTCCTCTGCCACATAATTTGGCCTCAGTTCTTCCAGCTGAGAATGCTTAGTAAATGGCAGACTCTAAGCCTGATTAGGCTTAAACGGCACTGCGGTCTCTGTTTGCTTTGGTGTGGTTAGCCAGGGAGTTAAGTACAACCATGGCTATTGCAGAGCTGTCTGGAGAGGGTCCTGATATGAGTATCATCAGGCCAGTTCAGCTCCTTCGTCCAATCACTGTCATTGAGAATCTTCCAATCACCAGCTGTATGCATTCAGGAGGAGCAGGCTTCCCTTGCCCTGCGTGAATGGCACTAGGTTCCCATGAGGAGCTCTATTCCTGAAGCAGAGGCAGGACAGATTTCATGTGCCTCAGGAAAGATAGTCAGAACAAAAGGGACGCCCAAATTCCTGCCAGTGGCAGACTATACACAGCTTTTGTAGGCAATCGGAACTCATCAATAGCCAGACCTACAGAAGTACAGGAAGGGAAACCTGGGTTGCTTAAACAGACTGTAAGTTATTTCCCATAAAAATCTCATCTAACGTACCCTAAATTTGACAGCGTAGGAATTCATGTGCCCATTTTACAGATGAAGACACTAACCATTAGTGAAATACAGCGAGGTACCTGACATTACACCGCAGGAGCAGATGAGCCAAGACACAACACGTCTGTCTAAGCCAGGGTCTGTCACCTTACCATGATGTCACTGATGAGAGAGCTCAATATGATGTCTTTTTGTCATTGCTCTTGGTCTGCAAGCCTGTGTATCTTGTTAGCATTATTTTCCTTTTAATAGTGTGTATGTGTTGATATGCATTATGGAGGTCAGAAGACATTTTTGTGGGTTGGTTCTCTCTTGCCACCTTTACATGGGTCCTAAGACTCAAACTCTGGTATTGAAGCTTATGTCTCACTCCTCCCGCAATGCATTTTTTACTTCCCCAAAATGCCTCATGCAGATAAGACAAAGAAAGGTTCACAGTGAAACTAGCCATTTCCAAGTCTAGTCTCCCAGCAGCTTGAGGGGCCTCTCTGAGATAGGGATCACATGGACCTGACTTTGTAAAGGACCACCTATTTGCAGAGGTCCAAGGCCAGCGCCATCCGCTTTGGAAGATGGAACCCAATTTCTTCATTATTCTGAGACGTGATAACTCTGGGTCTATGCAGTAAGCCCATAACAACTGCAAATATTACTTCAAAAATGAAAAAGAATTCCTCTCGGTAAGGAGATAAGCTATGACCGAGACTCATATTACTAGCCTCGTGATCTGAGAGCGGAGTCTCCTCCCCATTGCAGCCAGTTCCATCAGATGATAAAGAGATGGGAGTAGAGGTTGCAGCCACCTTAAAGAACTGTCATGGGACATATGAAGAAAACACAAAGCCGCATTGTCCTGTGTAAAGGGTTAGTCATACGAACAGTCAAATGATGTTAGTCACTATTATTTGTTCAGTATCCTCCTGTGGGAACTAAGCCACTTTTGATTTGAAGTTAGAAGAAAATGCCACTGCTTGTGGCTTCCACCTGCAATCCCTGTACTTCACAGGCTGGAGGCAGGACGATCACAAGTTTAAGGCCAGCCTGCACTGCATAGACAGACTCTCTTTCAAGGGTAAAAACAAATAAACAAAGAAAAACATAAGGGATGGGACTAGAGAAAACAAAGGGTGAAGAAGAGGATAAAGAAGAAAATTAGTAAAAAGAAACCCATATAAAGAATGGTTTGAATAGGTTTTCCCTTAATTCATTTTTTTAAAGAAAAATTTACATCATGTTATATGAAAATGGGAGTCCAAGCTGGGACTCAAGGTTTCTAATCAACCCAAAGGCAGCATCCTGAATTAAGGACGGGCCCCTTTATCAGTTTGCTACAGTTAGACTATGCATTCAAAAAAAAAGTTAGCCCTGCTTCCAGAAACTGAAGAAAGGAAATGTCTCTCTAGCAGCCTCCTTTTCTTTTTGGTGACACAAGATTTCAATTTCTTTTTTGCAGAAAGTACAGAGAAGTACACACAAAACACTACTAGACCTGCCTCTGCCTAGTAGGTTAGGAGGAGGAGGGGGAGGGGGAGGGGGAAAAGAACTAATGGGAAGGCCAAGCCCTCTCTCTCTTTTCCCCAGTAAGTAATAGAGTATGGAAATGAAGGTTTTTAAGAAGGTATTCTGGAGTCTCTGGGGCCTGGAGAATCTTGAAGATTGAGCAGGAGAGGGACTACACCTCACGGTAATATCAGGAAGATACTAGGAAATCAGGGCGGTAACCGAGTCTGCTACCAAGAGGAGGAGGTGAAATGGCCACTTCTGGTCTTGGGTTATTTCAGAAAGATGTGAGTCAGTTGATAAATCTTCTCGGCTTTTGCCTGACAACTACCTAAAAGTGATTTGAAGATCAACAGATTCTAGCAGGGAATGGTGGTACACGCCTGTGATCCCAGCGTTTGGGAGCCTCAGCAAAAGGATCACCACAAACTCAAGATCATCCTGCGTTACTTAGAGAATTCAGGATAGCCTGTGCTACATGCGTAGTAAGACCCTGTCTCAAAACAAACAAACAACAAAAAAGAACAAAATAACCCACTTATTGATAAAGTAAACAGTAAATATGGTAAATATGGTTTGCTATGTTCATCTAAAAGGTTTAAAACATGTAAGCCAGTATGCAAATTTTAAGTTGTTATTAATAATAAATTCACTCTCAGAAGATGCCCATTTGCTCTACTGATATGATGCTTCCACTATCTTCAACTCATACTTCTTTAACATGGGCAAGCACTCGGAAATGCTTGGATAATATCTTTTATTTCAAAAAGTTCTTTGTCGTAGTATTTTGTTTTTCATAGTTACAAACTGTAGGATTATCTAAAGTTCCCTCTAGGGAAGACATCAGGCTGTTTATCACTCCTGACTTCCTTAAAGACACATTGGCTGAATGAGTAGCTGTGGCACAGAGGAGCCTGTCCTGAGTGTCACTTTTGCTCCCTGGGCTGTGACATGATTGGGTCCTCAGATGGAATGTGATTTGGAAGTCCACTTCCCGTTTCTGAGACCTTCAAGCAGAGCAGACCCTTAGACATAGGGTGGGAAGTAGAGACTGAGATCAAAATGCAATCTCAATGCCACCTCCCGGAAGAGGGCTTCAGGGAGAGGGGGGCTGCTGTTGAATGGTTGGGTGGGCAAAGAGCTAACTGTGAAAGCATAGGGACCCGAGTTCCATCCCCAGAACCCATTCTAAAAAAACAAAACAAAACTGGAGTGTGTGGTGAGCGACTGAATCCCAGTGGGGGTGGGGCTTGTTGGTCAGCCAACCTACCTCGCCTACTTGGTATGCTCTAAATCAATGAGAAATCCTATAAAATTTTTTTTAAAAGGTGGACAATGCCTGAGGAACAATATTTAAAGATGTCTTCTGGACCACATATATATGTGCATCTGCACACATGAACATTCACACACAGGGAGAAAAGAAAATGAAGGAGGAGGCAGATGGGAGGTGAAGAAAGAAGAGCATTGCAGCCATGTGAAGCAGGAACCCAAATCCAGACCCTCAGAGACTGGGCAGCCAGCTCACCCCAGTCAGAGTCTGGAGAGCCATATGCAGGACTTTGATTCTAAGGGACCAGAAGGGACAGTTCTTAAATGGACGTGTTAGGATCTGAACACAATGTTCCTCTCCACCCTTACTGCACAGTCCCTTCATTCACTGCCCTCTGGGTTTCCCAGACCTTCCCCAGATCCTTCCTCTGTCCCCTAAGTTTGATTCTGCTCTGCCTGTTAATCCTGCACAAAAAGCCACTCAGAGTCATGCTCCTAGTTACTCAGGAGAGTGACCACAGAGAAGAGCAAAGGTCAGGGGAGACTCAGCGCATTCCTCAACAACCTCTCTTGGCTCTCTGACATGCTTCCAGGTGTCTGAGACATAAAGGAGTGGGAAAGGAAGAGGGGACAGGGTCAGTTGTCAGTGCTGGCTGCCAATGATGGTGACTTTGGGACCCTTCCAGCTTTGTCATTGCTTTTGTCTCCTACAGAAAACCCAAATGTCAACTGTCATCATCACCATCATCTTTATCACCATCATCATCACATAGTTTATATTTACTGATTTTATATATATATATTACCTACATACTTTGTAATATTTTAACCATTTCTACATTTGAACACTCACAATAACCATCATATATAAGGGCAATGCCGTCATTGCCATTTTACAGAAGGCATAACAGAGAGTGAGTTTAGGTCGTTTGCTCAGCTAATAAATTGAAGAGTCAGGATCCCAAATTCATTCTGACTCCAGAACTCACGGGCAGCACTATTGAATGTTGCTTCTCATGAAATACAAGTGGAAGGGCTGACAAGATGGCTCAGTCAGTCTGGAAAACCTGAGCTGGGATGCTCAGAACCTATACGTAAAGTATGATGGTATATTTCTGTAGTGTCAGACCTCAATGGCCAGCTAGTCTTGTTGAGTCGGTGAGTTCTGGGTTTGGTGAGTTATCTCATCTCAGAAACAGGAAGGGAAATAATAGAGGATTACCCACGGTGTGGGGCACACACAGCTGGGAGCCTGCTCCACCTTGTCTGAAGGTCTGAGAGTTTGAGCTTATTTTTTGCTCTTTCAAAGTTGTCGACAACAGGTGTGGCTACAAACAAGACATCCTGACCTAGGGTGTGGGCACTTGGTGTTTTGGATGCTAAGATGGCACGTAGAGGTGGATCTGATCTGCTCCACCCTGACCAAAGGTCAGAGAATTCAAGCAGACTCTTCTGCTCCTTCTTTTGAAATAGCAGGTTTGACATAGGGTGTGACTACGGGATACTTGGTCTAGATGTGTTCACTGCCCCAAACATCAAACGTTTCACTCTGGAATTAATTGCTTGATGTCTTAAGTATTAAAGCAAGTAACTGTTCTAGTTGTCCTTTGTGTCATGTAAAAGCAGTCTTTTGCCTTCTTCCCTGCTTTTGTATTGGGGTATAAAAGTGTGCAGAAAAATAAACATGGCAAACTCAGAACTCAGAATTCGGCATTCAAGATCTGCTGAGTTGCCCTCCAGTACTATCCTGTGTCTCTGTGTTTCCTTCTTATCTCTGTTCCTCCTATCTAACACTTCTAATTCTCACGCCCCTAGCCTAGGATGTATGAACCCGCTGTGGCTAGGATCGTGGCAGAAGTCACCCCAAAAAGGTGGCTTATGACACTACAGCCAACCTCTGAGGTCGACAGGCAAGAATCCACACATTTACATGCACACATACATGTACTCATCACAACACACAACACACATATTCAAATGGGCTTTGAATATTTACTTTGCATTTGCTTCCTTCAACAAAGTTTTCTAATTTACTATAATACTCATCAGAATTGGGGATTCCCCCACCCCAGTATTATCAATGTCATTATTTTAGCAACTTCAGATGGGCTCTTTGTCCACTTTTGAAATAGAATCTCTACATTTAGAGGGAAAGAACAAGAAAGGGCCTTTTGATTTTCCAAATATAAAACATGTGGTCATATTTTACTCAGAGAGAAGGGAAGCTATCATAAACTCAGATGTAGATGCCATGGTCCATCTTATTAAGTTCTGCTCTGTAATGTAAATAAAATGTGTGCTTAGGATGGCTATGTTCTAGAGAAAACAATACATCCCAAAATGTGGATCTGAGTTGCTTTATTTGAGACCAGTATTTAGAGGTCTAAGTTCACACTCTATTTCATGGTAAGTATTTCCTTTGAAGGAAAGGGGCTACTCTGTGGTCCATTTTGTGCGAGGAAGAGACTAGGAGACCAGGTCTACAAAGGAGAGCTGGAGATGTTCAAGGGATAGGCCTGGACTTAGGTGAAGCAGGTATAATGGATTAAGTAAAAATGCTGCAGGTCTTCATGTGGCTGCAGTAGGCAGCAGGTCCCAAGACCACACCACAGGTCCCTGAAGTGGCACCTGGCAGTGGGCAGAGACAGACAGATGAGCACACCACGAGACCATGTCGCAGGTCTCTGAAGGCAGCTGGTCCAGGACAGGGAGCCACACAAGTGGGTGTGAGAGAGAGACGTGGATAGGCATGTCATACAGATGAGGTTGGATATTTATTTAGTGGGTTATGGAAGGGAAAGGGGAGAAGAGAGAAGAGGAGAGAGAGAGAGAGAGAGAGAGAGAGAAAGAGAGAGAGAAACAGAAGGGGGAAGGGGAGAAGTGGGGAGAAGGGAGAGACAGAGCTGTCTCTAGACAGAAAGGGAAGGGACTCAGATTGGAAGCTGAAGATTAGCTTGCCTCAACCGACAAAGGAGGGAGTGGGTGTGGCTTGTCTCTTATTGGGACAGAACAGACCATTACAGTAGGGAGCTGAGGTGGGTGCCCAGAATTCAGAAGTGAGGGCTTAACCAGTGAGCCACAGGTGCCACCTTTGTGATATTAGTTATAGCTCTCTTTGTTTTCACAGGACTCCTGTGTGCTTTCATTGAAACTGCTAGGCCTGTCCAGCTATGCTTTGGCCATTGGAAAACAGGCCAGTGCTCACAGCTCACAACAGGAGCCAGATATGGCCCCCTGGGCTCTGGAAAAACATGTGACTGGGAAGAAGGCTGGGAACAATGACAAGGATTATGTCAGCAAGCCTCTAAAATGCCCAGTAAATGGAAAGAAGAGATCTCTATTGAGAGGGAGAGAGGTTGGGACTTTGGTAGTTTGAATGACAAAGAGAATTTAATCACAGATTAGAGAAGTCTGAGGATAAATCTTGAGAGAAGTTATGGATAATTTCAAGGAACCAACCCACTACACAGTAGAAGCTGCCATGTCTCATTTCCTAATGGAGACTTCTCAAAAGTAAACAACAAACTTTCTATAAGGAAAGAAAATTTTGAGGAATACATTGTGTTCTATCTATAAAGTAACACTGGAGTGCATAAAAATCTAAATCTAGCTAAAATGTTCTTCTGTTTATAGTTCTTATGTACCAAAGCCACCCATTCCTAACCACTTTCAAGTCAATAAATATAAAATCACTTTAACAATAGCATTTTTATATTACCCGTTGTGCTATTTGGTAAAACTAGATATTCAAAATGGGGGTTAGGAGTAGAAACAAAGATTCAGTTCCAGATCTGCACTTGAGGCAGGAAGTAAAGGCAGGAAAACCAGACAGGAGGTAGAGGGTCGTGCAATGAGAATAGGAGTATTCTGGGAAGAAGGAAGTTCTTTCCCAGTCCTGCCCAGATCACCGAAGAAGCAGGATGTAAGCTGCCCCGCTGAAAAAGGTATCAAGCCATGTGGCTAACATAGATAAGGATAATGGGTTAATAAAAGTTTAAGAGCTAATAAGAAGCCTGAGCTAATGGGCCAATCAGTTTATAACCTTAGAGTCTCTGTAAACGGCTGGGGGACCGGGTGGGACAGAAACCGCAACAAGCTGGCCCTCGTGTTACCGTCAGTGTAAGCTGCAAAATCCAAAGCCTTTGCCTTCTAGTTCAGGATAAGCAGGCTTCAAGTTTGAAGAAAAAGTTCTTCCGGTTTGCGAGCTTCAAATGGCAGTTTTGATGATGTATGCACTTGATAGCCATACAAACAGCCTTACAGACCCAGAGATAAGCCTACACTTGGGGCATTTTTGAAACCTGCATTTCATGAGAATGGAGTACAGTGTACAGTGGTGTGAATGAGAAACAGAGCATTTTCCATCGTGCATTTCCTCCTCGCCTTGCTAGCTGGAATGAACAAAGAAGCAGTGGGGGTGTACATAACTGCTCCATGTCTATGTAAACATGAAAGCTATCCCTGCTCCGCACTGGCTTAGCGTTCCTCTGCATCATCACGAGCTGGCTCAGCTCTCCTTCCTTTCAGCCACTGCAAAAGAATCCACTGGGGTTCTCCAGTTAAACATTCTGTCCTGTTGGTTTTCCTCTATGGCTGGAAATAGAAACAGAAACCAGTAGAGGCACTGAAATTAGGTGCAACTATTTCCTTGTGATGGGCCCAATAAGATAACCAAATACAAGTTTGATTTTTTTTTAAAAAGAGTATCATTGGAATGATAACTTTTCAAATATAATCCTGAAGGACACAGAGATCCTCAGGGTGATGTCATGGAGACAAGTTTGAGAATGAGGGGAGCACCGAGGCTCCTGAGGAGGCTGTACCCTCTAGGTGTAAGAACAAGGTAGGACCATTACATGTCTGAACTCCTAGAAGCTGGGACTGTATGCACAAGCCTAAGCCAGTCAGAACCCCAGAGTGGGGGTGAAGGGACTACCTCTCCATCCAAGAACTCCTGGCATTTGACAGTTTCTGGGGATGGGAGAGTCAATTTCCTTCAGGGATGAGGGCTCTGAGAGACTATCCACGCCCTAGAAGGTGTTCCACACACTAGTACATACAGGTAGCTCTAAGTGTATATCAAATATGTATGAAGGAAAAGAGCCAGGTATAGGAGGAGGGCCTGCTTGTTTGTTCTGGCCACCTGGCTAGCTTAGCCCCAAAATAACCACACAGAAACTGTATTAATTAAATTACTGCTTGACCCATTAGTTCTAGCTTCTTATTGGCTAACTCTCATATTAATTTAATCCATTTCTATTAATCTGTGTATCACCATGTTGGCAGTGGCTTACCAAGTAAAAATCCCAGCTTTTGTCTCTGGCAGTTCCATGGTGTCTCTCTGACTCTGTCCTTCTATCTCCCAGCATCCAGTTCCATCTCCCTGCCTACCTAAGTTCTGCCCTATCAACAGGCCAAGGCAGTTTCTTTATTCATTAACCAAGAAAAACAACACATAGACAGATGGACCTTCCACACCAGCCAGGTGTAGCTATAGGTGCCTTTAATCCTAGCACTCGGGAGGCAGAGACAGATCTCTATGAGTTCAAGGCCAGCCTGGTTTAAATACTGAGACCTTGTCTCAAAGAGAAAGACAGAACACGACATTGGGAGGAAATAGTGATGGCAAGGGGATAAGGGATGACTTGGAGGGGAGGGAGTGGGGGATGTTATATGCATGTATGGATATGAGATAAGATACTTAAAACAAAATAAAAAAGTATTAAAAGGAAAGAAAAAAATTAAAACATCTAAACCACTGGCCAGCCCCTACTTGTTGCTGATCACACCTTCCCCCTCCATTCCCAGTTTTCTGGAGTACAGTCTTGATCTTCAAAGAGAAACCTGAGAGAATTCATTGGAGCTTCTTCTTGGACAGAGTGATTCAATAAGTGGCTTGTGTCTGTTTCGCTTTGGAGCCACTCCCATTGCCATCCTGCCCAGTGACTCTAAGTTTAGTGTATTCTCCTTTCTCTTAGTGCCCCACGTCCTCAGCTGGAGACCTCACCTTCTGACTAGACATTTGACAGTGGCCTCTTTCAGGGGTCTCTGCACTGTCGCTACCTCAGTTAGGTAGAATCTTGTTCTTACAGTTTTGATTAGCATCTAATCTTCAAGGCCCGGAAGAACAGTGGAAAACCCTGTACTTCAGTGCTGCTACCAGGTCAACAAAATGCATCTGAATGTGCTTGTAGCCTTGCAACTGCTAAACAAAAATCTTGATGTAAACACTTGATATACAACCTAATCAGATTAGAGGAATAATACCACAAGATCAGCAGTCGGAGACGTGCGGCATGGTCTCGTGGCGTGCCCATCTGTCTGTGTCTCCTCGTGGGACTGGCTGCCCCATTGAGGTCTCTCACCCACCACGCAACTCCCTGCCTGGGACTCGTGGCCCGCTGCAGCCACTCAGGGAACTGTGCCATCCCTGCCTGGGACTGGCTGCTCTCTGGACCCGCTGCCAGCCGCCTGCATTTCGGGACCCTGCGGTGTGGGGTGTGGTCTCATGGCCTGATGCCCACTACTGCCACTCGGGGATCCGCAGCATTTTATTTAATCCATTAAGAGATGACTGTTGATCTTGTTTCTCTGTGTAGCCCAAGTTGTTCTACAACTTTCTGGAACTTTTTGTAGAACAGACTGGCCTTGAACTCATAAAAGTCCACTTGCCTCTGCTTCTGAGTGCCGAGATTAAAGGCGTGTGCCACCATACCTGGCTTACCAAGTTTTTAAATCACTTGTTTCAGATAGATTGCAATCTTTACTCTTCTATCTTTGCCAGAAGTAAGATCTCTCCAATAGAGCAATTATATAAATCTACATTCTCAACCACAACATAGACATCCTCACCAATTCTTGAGTTTTTCAGATTTTGTATTTTTTTTTCAAGAACTGAACAAATTTCCATGGGAGTTTACTTTGTGCTTTTTTTTTTTTCCTCCACAGACTGACCTGAAGGCATAGGAGAAACGAAAATATTTGGCCTAACAAATAATTCTCTAATCACAGAATTTCATATAACAGATGGCAGCTATGCCCAGGACCTGAGAAATTTAGTACTCTCTGTCACCAGAATATTTCTGTTTAAGTGTAGCAAAGTCGTCAACTCATTAAGGATAATGATTCTATTAAATGGAAGTAAATTCCATGTAAGTCACAGACTCTTATAAGCATTTAATGTCCTAAACAGGGACATAAAATGACACTTAAATAATTCAGAGATTATTAACTAAAAATTACTGCTTCAAGTTGAGCAGAAGACCAAAGATTAACTATATATGCACTCAGGATGTCCTAGGTCAGAGTTGCAGCATCAGCAGCCACAGAGGTCTCTGTGAAACCTCCTCCCTCTCTGGGGACCGTACCACCACAGTTAAAAGCATTTTAATTGTTTCTTTTAAAACATCTATATTCTCGCTCACCCTTTGATGGATCCCTCAATCCAGATATATCTTTCCTTGTTCTCCCTCCCAGTCCTTCCCCCTTCTTGAGCATCCTGTTCCTTCATGTTCTCCTCCTCCCTCTCCTTCTCCCCCCCCCCAACCCCCCGGGTTTTTTTCCCCAGAAGATCTTGTTTGTTTCCCCTTCCTGGAGAGATTCATGTATGCCTCTCTTAGGGTTCACCTTGTTGCCTAGCTTCTCTGGGATCGTGGACTATAGGCTGGTTATCCTTTGCTAATACCCACTTATGAGTGAGCACATACCGCGTTTGTCTTTCTGAGTCTGGATTACCTCACTTGGGATAGTTTCCCTAGTTCCATCCATTTGTATGCAAATTTCAAAATGTCTTTGTTTTTTATTCATATCATTGAGTGATACTCCATTGTGTAAATGTTCCACATTTTCTTTATCCATTCTTTGGTTGAGGGACACCTAGGTTGTTTCCAGGTTCTAGCTATTATGAACAATGCTGCTATGGACACAGTTGAGCATATGTCTTTGTGTTTTGCATTCTTTGGGTATATGCCCAAGAGTGGAATTGCTGGGTCTTGAGGTAGATTGATTCTCAATTTTCTGAGAAACCACCACACTGATTTCCAAAGTGGCTGTACAAATTTGTACTTCCACCAGCAAAGGAGGAGTGTTCTCCTTACTCCGCATCCTCTTCAGCATAGCTATATATGGTATTTTTGATCTTAGCCATTCTGACATGTGTAAGATGGTATCTCAGAGTCATTTTGATTTGCATTTCCCTGATGGCTAAGGATATTGAGCAATTCCTTAAGTGTCTTTTGGCCATTTGCAATTTATTTTTCTGTTGAGAATTCTCTGCTTAGATCTGTACCCCATTTTTAATTGGATTATTTGGTAATTTGATGTCTAGTTTCTTGAGTTCTTTATATATTTTGGAGATCAGTCCTCTGTCTGATGTGGGGTTGGTGAAGATTTTTTCCCTTTCTCTAGCCTGCTGTTTTGTCTTAGTAACTGTGTCCTTTGCTTATAGAAGCTTCTCAGTTTCAGGAGGCCCCACTTATTGTTTCTCTCAGTGTCTATGCTCCTGGTGCTATATTTAGGAAGTGGTCTCCTGTGCCCATGCATTCAAGGCTACTTCCCACTTTCTCTTCAATGAGGTTCAGTGTGGCTAGATTTATGTTGAGGTCTTTGATCCATTTGGACTTAAGTTTTGTGCATGACAATAGATATGGATCTATTTGCATTCTTCTACATGTTGATATCCAGTTATGCCAACACCATTTGTTGAAGATGTTTTCTTTTTTCCATTGTATAATTTTAGCTAGGGAAATTCCCAAGAATCCACAAGGATGACCCCAGTTAAGACTCTAAGTGACAGTAGAGAAGATTTCTAAACTGTCTTCCCCCTATAATCAGATTGATGACTACCTTAATTGCCACCATAGAACCTTCAACCAGCAAGTGATAGAAGCAGATACAGAGATCTTCAGTGAAGAACTAGGCTGAGCTACTGGAGACCAGTCTGAGAGAGTGAGGAGCAATAATATTAGCGAAGACATCAAGACCATGATGGGGAAACCCACAGGAACAGTTGACCTGAGCTAGTGAATATTCACTGACTCTGGACTGATAGCGGGGGATCCTGCATAGCGCCAAACTAGGCCCACTGAATGTGGGGGACAGTTGTGAGGCTTCGGCAGCCTGTGGGGTCACTGGCAGTGGGGCCAGGATTTATCCCTAGTGCTTGAACTGGCATCTTGGAGCATATTCTCTTTGGAGGGATACCTTAATCAGCCTAGATATGGGTGTGGGGGCGGGCCTATTGGTCTTCTCTCAAAGTGAAGTCAGACTTGGTTGACTGCATGGGAAGCCTTACCCTTTCTGAGGAGTGGATGAGGGTAGGGGGGAAGAAGGGTGAAGTGGGAGGAGGGGAGGGAGTATGGGGATAGCTATGTAAAATGAGAAAATATTATATTAAGAAAAATTCTTAATAAAAATAAATAAATAAATAAAATGTCTATATTCTTTAGAGGAAAGTGAAACACCCACTCAACCTCATGAAGGAATCTCATTACCTCAAAATCTGGGAAGTCTCCAAGTGATTTCTTCTGAGTAAATAAAGTCCTCAGTTTGTCTTAAGAAAGGTTGTTTAGAAATACCCCTAATGACATATTTTGTTCTTTTCCCACGATGCTTTGAAGGGGAAAAGCTTTGAAATTCTTCAGTTTCTTTCCCTCTACACCTGGACTCTATCAAACTTTAGAAACACCCAACACTGCCTGTATGGAGAGGGGGCACAGAGGGAGGGAGGGAGAAGGGGAGGGAGGCCTGGATAGCCAGCAAGCTCATTAAACTCTTTAAAGATATCCCTACAATCTTTATTTCATGTTTTGGCATTCTATGTCCACATGTCTCTGTCTGAAATCACATTTGTTTTGCGCTTCTGGTGAATGTGATGAAACCGTTCAAGTTCTACATTCCAGGGTTCTTTACAACAGACCAAAATAGCGCTCTCACTCATGCTAGGAGACTCAGGTCAGCTCGCAGGGGGTCTCAGAAAGCAGTTACTTCTTCAGCACCAGAATGTTCTCCATGTCGCCTCAGCTTTGCTTCCTCCAGGAAAACCACAAAGCTGCTTCGTGCTCACAATTTTTTCTCATCCAACTCAAAGGGAGTGTGTTTCACGAGAAAGAGGGGACACTGCCATCATAGCTTTATTTCTTTCCTTGTGAGGGTGGGAACTCATCAGCGAAACTACGGCACACATTTTCCATCAAAGAACTCTCCCAACCTCAAACCGCCAGCGCATCTTTATTACTGAATTTGAACTTAAATTCATGAACTGAATTGGAAATAGTTTATATTTCTTTTTAAGAATGGCAATTTACACTTCTTATGTGCTTCTTGACAAACATTTGTAGCAGAGCAAGAAAGAGATCGTCCTTAGTGGCCCTTCCCTTATCCCACATACATTCATCCACCCTTGTAAGTACCACAGCGAGAGGTTTACTTCGGGCCTTGCCATCACTCAGTGAACACCTCAAGGGGACCTCAAGGGGGTCCCCTGTACTGTGGTTTGGATGTGAAATGTCCACATGAGCTCACAGGTTTGAACACTTGCTTTCCTACTAACAGCTTTGTTTGGGGAGGCTATAGAGCCTTTAGAGGGTGAACAAGCAGACCTTGAGATTTATAAACTTCCTGCCTGGTCTTCCTGACCTGCAGAGATGTGAGCAAGCTGCTGCCAGAAGCCCTTGCTGCCTGCAGGCTGCCCACCAGCAAGTCATAGAGATGCCCACCTTCCCTTCCACGATGGACTGGAACCATGAGCCAAAATAAATTTCTCCTTTAAGTGGCTTCTTATCAGGTTGTCATTACAATAAGAAGTCACTCATACCCTACTTCCCACCTCTCCTCAATGCCACGGTGCTATAGCTGGACCATCAGAAACACTCACCACTGGGCCCTGTCAGGGCTCACAGTGTCTCCTCCCTCTCCAGGCAGCTCTCAGATTCCTTTGGGAGGCCTTTGCTGAGAGCACAGAACTCCAAACGTCCATCCTTTTTCTGGTGGATATCTTTTCTTTTTTTTTTT
>JAQHUG010000024.1:12934913-12949433 GCA_028555095.1 Dicrostonyx torquatus
GACCGCGAGGGACTGGCCCATCAACTGAGACATGGTGCCTGATCTATTGGGAACTCATCAAATCCAGCTGGACCAGGGCTGAATGAGCATATTACCAAATCGGAATCTCTGAATGTGGCTGCCAATGGGGACTGACTGAGAAACCAATGATAATGGCACTGGGACATATCTTTTCTGCATGTATTGGCTTTTTTTTGAGATCCTAGTCTATATGGATGCACACTTTCCTAGGCTGGGATGGAGGGGAGAGGGCCTTGGGCTTCCCACAGGGCAGGATACCCTGCCCCCTCTTTAGGAAGCAAGGGGGGAGGTGGGGTAGTGGGGGAGCGGGAGGGCCGGGGACAAGGGGAGTAATTGTAAATCTCTCTTTTAACAATAAAAAAAAGAAGGCCTTCTGTGAATAATATCATCCACCCAGGAGTTTTGTTTCTGACATTCCTTCAGATAGACTTTAATCCAAGCCTCCAAAGTCCTTTGATAAGCCTCTAACACACCGGGGCTCCCCAGGGTTGTTCTAGCTAGCTCCTAGCCAGGACACAACGAAGTTGTCATTTCCTTCAGTGAACTTTGCACAGCTAAAGCAGTGAGCTACTGCCATCCTTTTGTTCCTGTGTCTTACATTTGTACTTTTCTGTAGTCTTCACTGCTACATGGTAACTGTCCTGCCACCTGGGATCACATCTGACTAATCTTGACAGTCATTCCAGTCTACACAGCTTCGCTGGCACGTAGTAGATGCGCTTAGATTAGTGAGCACTTTCATCTTGGCTATCACCAAATATTTTCTCTTCTTACTTGTCACCATCTATCTGTGAGACTGTCAAAATTTTCACTTTAAAAGTGGGTGGAAAAGGCTGGGGGTGTCACTCAGGGGTAAGGCTGAACTCCCAATATCACATTTTTAAAACAAGCAACAAACAAGACAGCAGAATATATACTTGGGATCTATCAGAAAAAAAATAATAAAAGCATCTTTGCAAAGATGGAAGAATGTAGATATGACAGAAGGAAGCGCAGAAATCTAACCTGACAGCCCTAAGCCTGGCAGTGATGAATGACTTTTACACATTTGAAAACTTTGGGAGCCTGTAAGCATCACAATAAAGTGGTTTAGAAGAATGAAGATAACTTTTCCCCTTAATTTCATGTGCAGGTAAACTTCACTAATTAAAACTAAGTGGACCAACTTTTTGAGTAATGAGATGCCATACTGTAGAATGTTTTCATTGTATCTGATGTTTGACCCTTTAGATTTAGCTTATTAGAGATATAGGATTATTTTAAATATATGCTTGTCCTATGCAAATTAATCTGTTAATCACACCCACTAAAGAGTTTCTCTCTCTCTCTTTCTCTCGTGAGCTGAACATTTGTTTGTACTATTAATTCTACAGTGAACAGTATTTATCAGAAGTAAGTCTAGAATAAACTCGGTGATGTTTTTATTGTATGATCACAATACTAGAGTCCGAGGCATTAATAGCATCCAAATATTGTTGTCATATTTCAACAACTGTGCATGAGCACATTGCTTCCAAAAATGGAATGAAAGCCTGGACTGGGAAGAGGCTTTCATCTTTCCAAGTTATTTTCATGTGAATTTAGCCAGCTTTCCACAACTTACAAAAATCCAGGATGGCTTAAGTTTCTTGCTTCCTTCACTGGCAAGACTGTACCAAACCTTCCTAAGAGATGTGCTCTCAGAAGGAAAGGAAATATCCGATCTGGGCCATTTGACACGTACCAGACGCCAAACACCAAACAAAGGCTGCTCAGCTTTTCAAAGATTTGATATCTTAACTGTAGTCACTTGAGTAAAGACTGGGCCCCCAGAATGGCCAAGTTAAATAAGTCCAAATCAGGGCTCAAATGATCTCCACATCTAGTGTTCTTAAATCCCCATGAAGTTCTGAATCTAAGGAAATAAAGCTAAAATGTGTCAGGCTGGGTCATGGCCAGTGGACCTGTGTACTTTGGAGAAGAAATATGTGACTCGTTGTTGCTGTGAAAACCATTTTTCTCCCCGAGTGGAACTTAAGTTTTGGGGGCTACTTGTAGATGTAGCGCCAAGAGAATTCTGGCATTCTTGCTGGTTGTTCTTTAGGGGAGGACTTACTTGGAATTTTTACCTCTAACTGAAGAGAGGAGAGAAGTCTATGAAGCAGTGAACACCACTGTGAAATCTTAGAAGACTGCAGAAAGAGAAACACAGATTTATCAGCTCTTTCATCTCACAGTGTCCATTGCAACCACAAAGATACAGAATTGTAAAGTATGAGGCATGGGCCGGCCTGCTTTGTGTAATGAACTCCAGGATAGTCGGAGCTACATAATAAGACCCTGTCTCAAGCCAAGGCTGAGATGGTGAAGGTTTTATAGATCTGACAGGTTGGTCAGATCTGAATTTCTGGCTCTAGTAGGACTACTAAGGTCCAGCTAGAAAGACAGACTTGCATTTTGGGTTGGCTTCCCAGCATCTTATTGGCTAGATATCAATAGCATCTTTTGACTATAGTTAACTATAGTTCTTTATCTGAAAATTACCCCCAGACAGTTATTGTGTGGTTCCATGGGACATTGTCCACATACAACATACTATGAATAGCTCCCCTTGGAGGTGTGTAATTCATAGCTCCTGATAAAAAGCACACTTGAGAACACAGAACTCACTAGCATGGTTGCCGTGAATGCACCATGGAATAAAGCCTTGACCATACTCACCAATCCAAGCAAACAGGTTCTCCTTAGAAATTTTAAATTGTGATTGAAAAATGTCTAATTAATCTAGGTTGCTGCTCGAGATAAAAACAAAGGGGACATTAGTCCTTGTAGGAGGTTTATTACCCATTCGGTTGTGTTAAATAGGGGATGATCTACTTAAGGTTGTAGAGTCTACAGAGGGGAAAAACCATGGGCAGGAAACTGGCCTGCTGAGGCACTGGCAACCCTTCCCTTTCCAGAAGGAGATCTTATCTGCTCCATGAGACATTTTCATCCTTAAGATAAATTATCTTACCAAAGCTCACTTGAATCAATGACTTACCAACAACTTAGGAGTCCTAGTCATGATACAAGACAAAATAGGCCCCAGTGGTAAAGTTGGCCCTTGTTTCTGAGTATTTTCTTCTTTTTGACACCTTTAAGACTCAGGCTCGTCTATCTATATGTAAACCCACCAAGTATGTGTGATATCAACTAATTTTTAAAGACCTTTGAAAGCAGGCAGAGTAAAATATATAATCTAACTCATAGTTAACTTTTTTTTTAGGGGGAGCACTTTAAATTGAACCTGTGTGCAGCTTGCTGCAATTTCAGCCTTCTTTATACTTCTCCTCTGGGTAGATTCAGAGACTGAATGGTAACCAAGCTCACACTGAATGATATCTGTGAACAGTGGGCATCCAAGCTTACTTAGTGCGACCCTCTAATTTGACAAATTGCCCTCACGGTTGTGTGTCTTCTTGTGGCAGAGCAGGGAATAGAACCCAGGTAACAAACTGCTCCAACTTTCATCCCGGAGAACTGCTGGAGGCAAAGCCAGTCAGGACATCACTTTGAACTTACCAGTTTGATGGTCTGTGGTACTTTTACTGGTAAGCTGTTGGCCAACAATTAAGCAGTTTCTGGGTGATTACTGGGATCATTAACATTCAGTATAATCGCTGGCTTTTTAGGATGATTTTGACCGTTTTTGTACCTGTGAGGTATAAAAGGGAACTTTGGAGCTTGAGTTGGTAGATTTCATCACAGTATGAAGCTGAGTGTCAGTCAAATTTCAGGGAACTTTGTGCTACATGAGGTTAAAAATGTTCTAACCTGGAAGAGGGAGTTGTGGGATGGCAAAGAGGCATATATACTCAAGTATGTGCTAACGGCATACTCGTGAGTCATGGCCAAGGCAGCGTGGAGAATGACTTAAGATGGAATCGGCCCCAGTTATTACCATTGAACATGATGCATGTTTCAGACACAGTGTGGTGATTTAATCCTGCTAAGTCTATAGGATTTCTCTAGCATCACATTATTCAAAGAAGATGACAAGCCCCAGAGAGCCAAATGTATCATTTTTCCTTTAAAGAAATAGATGGGGCCATTTAGATTCCAATTAAAATTCATTTCTTTTCAAACCAATATGCATTATTGTATCTAAAATACTTTTACTAAAAAAATAAAAGAAGCAAAAATATTTAATAATATTTAGGATGTATCTAAAATACTTTTACTAAAAAAATAAAAGAAGTAAAAATATTTAATAATATTTAGGATGTATCTAAAATACTTTTACTAAAAAAAATAAAAGAAGCAAAAGTATTTAATAATATTTAGGATGATAGGCTCTTAGCAGGAAATGAGGACAGGTTCAACCACTGAGTAGCTTATCCCATGAAAACTCTGGACTACGACATCAGTCATGCCACACCATGCATCTAATGAGAACATCTTCAAACCTATGACATTTCCCTCTCCTTAGAGTGAAGATCCCACACCACCCAACTTCCCTACAACACACACACACACACACACACTCCTACATACACCCCTCCACAAACACATTCCTACACACACACACACACACACACACACACACACACACACAGGACAAGCATCCTCTTATTCTTCAGGTCTCCGCTCAGTCATTACCATGTCTTCAGGACCTGCTGAGAGTCTTCAAGCCTGGGTTTAGAGCCCCTCCTCCATTCAACTGCCCTACTGTATCAGACAGCTCATGCAGCATACACAGCTACAGAACTTCGGGGGACTACACTGAACCTTTATTTCTCCCCTGCAGCCTGCTCTACCTGCAGCCTGACTAAGACAGGCACAAAGACAAAACCCAAACTGTTAACCTATTTCAAATTTTTGCTTGTGTCTGATCAAGGCAAGCCACATGGCCAGTCCCAGGACCGAGGACAAGGGGGTGTTCTCTGCCACTGGGAAGCTGTGATGGTTGATTTTGATTGTCAGCTCAATTAGATTGAGAAGTACGTAGGAAGTTAGTGCAGCTAACTGGGTATGTCTGTCCAGATGCTTCCAGAAAGGATTAACTAAGAGGGAAGAGCCACCTTGGTATGGGCAACACTGCCCCATGGGCTGAGATCCTGGGTATAATAGAGGAAGGTGTGCTGACTAGTTTCATGTCAATGTGAAACAGCTAAAGTAATCTGAGAGGAAGAAACCTCAATTAATAAAATGTCTTTTCTGAAGGGAAATGGAGGAGGGGTGGATCTGGGGGAGGACTAGAGGGAAGGGAAACTGAAGTCAGGATGTAATATATAAGAAAAGAATAAATAATTTAAAAAAGAAATGAAAAGAAAGAGCAAGGATAAAGAAATAGGGAGAAAGCATGAGTAATCATAAACTGATAACATTTTGTTTTCAAAATAATGTTTAAATGTGATCAGAAGACTGGGCTGCACACAAGCCTGTAGGGCATTTTCTTCCTTCCTTCCTTTTTTTTTTTTTTTCTCAAGATAGGGCTTCTCTGTGTAACAGCCTTAGCTGAGCTGGAACTAGCTCTGTAGGCCAGGCTGGCCTTGAGCTCACAGAGATCCACCTGCCTCTGCCTCCTGAGTGCTGGGACTAAAGGTGTCACCACTGCCCACACTGTAGGGCATTTTCTTAATTAGTGATTGATGGGGAAGTGTGCAGGCCATGGTGGGTGATGCCATTCCTGGACTGGTGGTCCTGCATTCTATAAAAAAGCAGAGTGAGAAAACCAGTAAGTAGCATCCCTCCACGGCCTCTGCATCAGCTCCTGCCTTCCTGTCCTGCTTGGATTTTTGTCCTGATTTCCTTCAGTGATGAACTGTGATGTAGAGGCATAAGCTGAACAAACCCTTTCCTCCCCAGGCTACTTTGGTCATGGTGTTTCATCACAGCAATGCAAATCCTAAGACAGAGCGGAAGAGGAGAAACCTCTAATAAAACTACTCTTCTCTCTTGCTCAGCTTGCTGGCTACCACGGTATAAACGGCTCTATTTTGCTACATCCTGGCTGCCACCATAGACTGGGACCTCTGAAACAGAGAGACAAAACAAATATATGCTGCCTTGTTTCTTTAGGTATTTGGTCAAACAATGGGAAGATCTGGCTAACACAGCAGACCCGGGAGGAGTGTGTGTACAATAGTACTAATAAGAGAGAGTGACAAAGTGAGATTGAGAGTTGAGTTTCGCTTACTGGCATTAACAGCACCTGCATACAGTGTGCAGCAACTGTCTGCATAAATACTCCAGCTACAGTCACCTTGTTTTCTTTCATTTTTATTTTTAACTGATTCTCCACTATTACTTTCTTAGAAACAGGGGTTATATTTTTCATTGTATTTTCCACCTGGTATGTATAGCATGCACTTGAAAACATTTAAATTGATGAGAAAATGACCAACTTAAAGAATTGGCAGCTCTGCTACTGGCCCTTTATAATCTGTCTCTTATGTGTGTGTTACTAAACATTCTTAATACGTTTCATATCAATATGATGTCAAAGCCAGGATGGATAAGACCTGGTTTCTCTTGGGCAGATATTAAGAAAGGGAGGACCTGAATTGCAAGTCACTTGACCTACTTTGGTCAATGCCTGATTGTCAGCGGCAGCCACCTCCAGAAAAGTAATGTCTAACCTAGCTGGGCCATGAGACCCTTCAACATCCTGGAGCACAGTGTGGCGCTTTCAACACATTTCAGAAGAGTATTTCAGAATCCCATCTTGTGCTCAGTAATTAGATTTACAACAAACAGGAAATGGAACACATTTCTAAGCAAATACTTCTCTGATTACTTACACATGCAAATTCATGGACTAAGTTTAGAAGCGTAATTAGGCATCAAGCTATTTTTGAGCCCAGAGTCACAGGACAAATCAGATGCCCAGAGGAGGCACGTGGCTGACATATTTCTGTGCATCTGTTTGCATCTCCCACTCAAGGTTCTCACCTGAGGGGGGAGAAGACATACACTGACTCAGAAATATATCTCGGTGACCCAGTTCGGGTTCTGGAAAACAAAGTGGGTCAAAGGCATGCCAAGTTTATCAAAGGATGCTCTTTTTCAGAATTCTGTTTCTCTCAATGGGAAAATGCTGAGTGAGGCACCCTAGGTAAAGAAGGAAGAGACAAAGGGCAAAGTGGGCATCATCCAGGCAGCTGTCACCCCTGCAATGACAGATTCGTGGTCAGTCAGCCAATGCCAACTCTGGATTCCCATGTTGCAATCTATTTTTATAGACTTTCATAATTCATATGCAAACTTCAATGCTGTACAACACCGTGCCAAGTGGCATGCCAAGATGCCAACTTTACACATGCAAAACAGAAAAGCAGCTTGGAGAGTTTGTGTTCGTTGTTACTTTGTGAGCAAAAGGCATCATCCCTTTACCTCCTACTCATGGTAATCAACTGTTAAAAGATCTTTTCCTAAAAGAATCATTTGCTTAAGTGAGCCCACTTAACACTGTTGCTATGATCATGGATTTGAGTGTTTTTTTTTCTTCCTTTTTATTGAATTTATTAGGGGCAGGTTGGACTCATGACCCAGCACATATGTGGAGGTCAGAAGAAAACCTCCAAAAATCAATTGTGTCCCTCTACCTCATGGTCCTCATGTGCGGCAGCAAGCACCTTTTCCCACTGAGCCACCTCATCACCCCGAGTTCGGAGATTTGTGATGGAGCTTCTAAGTGAGTACTGTGTCCTTCTGTGGGTACAAAGGTCCATTTGGCTCAGGCTTACTACACCAAGGAGCTCAAAGAAAGCCATATAGTTCCTATTCTTTTCCTCTTCAGCTTGCCCTGTCACAGTTTCCCAAAGGAGTTTGTTTCCAGAGCCTGCTCCCTGCTACATTGGAAAAGAGATCCTGTTTTGTTTGTTTACATGTATGAGTGTCTTGTCTGCATGCACAGCTGTGCACCGTGGGTGCCATACCTGAGGAGGACAGAGAGGGCATCAGATCTCCTGAAGCTGGAGTTACAGAAGGTTGTGATCAATATGGGCAGTGGACTCTAACCCAGGTCCCCTGGAAGAGCAGTCAGTGTTCTTAACCACTGAGCCATCTCTCCAGCCCCAAGAGATCCTGTTTCGCATGAGCTGTCTTTCCATCATGCTATTCTGTGATACACTCCGTGCCAGGTACAATGCTTACTTGCACCAGGTACTAGATTTACACCCCAAGAATAGCTGGACATTCTTAGCCTCCAGCTCCCAGAAAATGAAGCAACTGCCTAAGCCACGAGTGAATGAGAAAGCTGGAATTCAAGTTCATACCATTCTGACTGCAAATCTCAAGATCTTAACCAGTTTGTACAAGCCTCTTCTCCTGTCTCCATGGAAACCTGCAGAAGCTGTGCAAGGCCCCAAGCCAGGTTTGAATCAACATACTTGTTAGCAATGCCTTCCTTGTAATATGCTTGATTTCTTCCTTGTTAAATGTAAAATTGCATCTGGAAAAGCAATTAACTCAATTCAGCTGGATTTTCTGAATGTTTATTTTTCCCTGGATATCAAAACAAAAAGCGACTTTTCCCTTTTCCCATGCTGAAGTCTTACGTTCTCTTTTCCACTGCATTTTCACAGACAGAAGGGAATGATAGGAGACCCAAAGACTGTAATCACCATACTGTAAGGCACATGCAGTCCAAAAGTATCGAGACGTGTGCTAAGCCTGTGGAGCAGTGATCTTGACAGCTTCGGAATGGCACTGAAAGTAGAAAAACAAACTCTGTGAAGTTTCAAAGCATGATCTTAGCTGGGCACAGTGGTGCACACTTGTAATCCTGGCACTTGGAAAACAGAAACAGGTAGATCATCACACGTTTGAGATTGGCCTAGGCTACATCATGAGTTCCAGGCTAGCTAGAGGTAGACATAGTCAGATCCTAACTGAAAAAATAAACCTGGGGCTAGCAAGATGCCTCAGTGGATAAAGACACTTGTTCCAAGCCTGATGACTTAAGTTCAAATCCTAGTCGAAGGAAGTGTTCTGACCTCCACACATGTGTCTTAGCACAAATGTACACACGTACGTGTGTATGCATGGACGCACACTACAAGATTGCTGGAGAAGCCTTGTTGGGCATGGCTTTCTGGGACCTGGAGAAAACTGGTGCACGGCTCAGGTGCGTTCTCTCTGTGTGATTCCCTCCCTCCCACTGGTCACTGCTGAGCTTGGACTTCTCATTCCTGTTTCGTGAATTTTTAACCTCCACTGTGGGGGGAGAACATACACAGTTAAAGCTGACATGAGTTCTCTTAAAACAAACTCAGCCACCAGTGAGCTCCTCGGATCTACTTTCATCCCATCCCAAGACATCAGTAAGATGCAATGCAATCCCTCTGAGGCCTTTCTGTCTTGCTTCTCTTGTCTCTTCTTAGGACATTCAAGACATGAGATTCATCGTCAACTCCTCCACCCCAAATTTCTTTTCTAATACTAATCTTTTATTTTTGAATCAGGACCTTTAATATTTGCAAACCACTGCCTCACACTGTATTTTCCTCAAGCTCTTTCTTAATTTAGAACACAGGGCAATGCCACATTCCCAAATTATTAACTGAACAAGTTTAGTAATTAAAGTACTAACAATGAGCAAGCAACTGAATTCTTAGAGAGTTTTCCTAGTTCAGAGGGTAAGTGATGGAAAGACGCAAGGCTGTCTCCAATGGAGAACAGACAGACTGTATCACTCCGGGAGTCACCAGGAAGTTCAGCTTGATGCACTAAGACAATGGAGCATGGTCCTGACCAACCATCCGTGATCTTCATCCCAGCTAACCAGACTCTCCGAGTGTTCAAAGTTGTCCCCACATACAAGCAACTCAGACTGACTTATGAATTGGCGCAGTGACTATAGACATGTCCTCTACTCATGAAGAGATTGATGGAGCAAAGGTCTTGTCTTTCCATTTGTCATATAGTGTGTAGAGACTGTCAAGCGACTGACATGCCAGATGAGCTGACAACTCCAAGGAAAACACTTGTGTATTTCTACAACATGCCTAACATGGCTGCATCTGCTATGTTGACGTCATCTTCAGCACTTAGTGCTTTCTCATTGATAATATCAAATCCGTAATACAGCAAAGACAGAGAACCTAGAACTTTATCCCCAAGTACTCACGGCCTAGTCACCATGCTCAAAATCTGTACATTTCTGGGAGTTGAGCCAGGTGATACTCTGGGTTTCCATCAATCCTATCCCCAAGACTTATTACCACCCTAAATGAGGTCCCCAGTCCCCATGCAAAACCCTCCAATGATAAAGAAGCTAGCTCAAATCTACCTTAAGTTTTGTTAACCACTGGAAAAAGAAATGCATCGCAATCCATCAGTCATTAGATAGCAGGAATCCACATCTTAATATGGAGTGAGAGGCTTGTTAAAACCTTTTGCTGGCCTCTCCCTCCCACCTCAGGCCAGGGCTGTAAGCTTAGTTAGCATGTGGTCCGCCATTAGTTAGCACCATTGCCTTGTCTCCTTGCTAGTGGAGGTTTGTGTTTGGCTCAAAGTTCAGAGAGCTGAATGACTCACCTTGGTGAGGAATTTCGCTGCTATCTCAAGATTCCAGTTCCACCAGGATTTTAACGAGAAATTTGTAAGCTGGATCTAAACCTGACTTGGAATGCCAAAACAATCTTTAAAAAGAATCAAGTTTGAAAACTTATCAAGCCTCATTCCAAAGTGGAATATAATGCTAGGCTATCGAAAACATTATAATCGTGCCTGATGAGAAACAGGGAGACAGAACAGAACCCAGGCATTGGATTTATGGAGTTTATTTATAGGATGGTTTGATTTTTTTTAAAAAAGACTTCATTTTGTTAAGGTAGTTTTAGATTCATATCAAAATTTAAGCCAATCGATATTTTTTATAATTTGTTCTTATTGAGCCAATTGATTTTTTTAACTAAATGTGACAAGATGAAGAAAGGAAGACTTGCTAACTATAATGGTCGAAACAACTGGATAGCCATATAAAACATAAAAATGTACTTTTA
Source organism: Dicrostonyx torquatus (assembly GCA_028555095.1). Classification (NCBI taxonomy): domain Eukaryota; kingdom Metazoa; phylum Chordata; class Mammalia; order Rodentia; family Cricetidae; genus Dicrostonyx; species Dicrostonyx torquatus. Next base: position 12,945,905 of record JAQHUG010000024.1, read on the forward strand.
AAAAAAATCCTAACTCTTATCTCATTCCATGAACTATTATTAGTTTGAGATGGGTCATATCACAAAATGTAATCTATAGCAGTAAAGGATTTTTTTGTAGAAAGTACAAATTTAATAATTTTGCATTCTTAGGACAAGTACATATTTCTTCAAAGACAAGAAGTACTAACTGAAAAAATGATACTTGATTGTCATGACTTTTATTAAAACAAGAAAAGGTTTTTAAGATAACGTCTCACCATGTAACCCCACCTGAGATCAAACTCATAATTTCTCCTGCTTTAGCTTCCTGGGTGTTGGGATTACAAGTATATATTAACTTAGAATTTTTATGTATCAAAAGTTATAATAAAGAAAATTAGTACAGCCAGTACATATATCTGATAATGGATTTGTAGCTAAGATGCTAAAAAACAAAAAAGAAAAGAAAAAAGAAAAGCCTTCAAAATCAGTGATAAGACAGCTAACTTTAAAATACATATGGACTGCCATTTCTCTCTCTGACCAAAGCTGATAGTAGCACGAATCTATGGGTATAAACATAGATAGAAGACAGTTTGGCAGCATGGCCATTTAGCAAAATAACAACAGTAAGTTCCCCCTCACAAACCCCTGCCAGGACCTATGATCTTGCAGTCGTGAACTTATGACTGGTCTACAGTACCCAGCATGAAATTCCTCCTGTGGAGCAGACGTTATGTCCAATCAGAATGTGGTTGGTTATCCCCATAACTGACATGCCGCTATTGCACCAGTGGGCATTCCTTCCTGCTAGGTCACTATTGCAGCAGGCAGGCTCCTGTGCTGAGTAAACCACTGATTCATTTTCTACCCCAGCAGCCTGCATAGAACCTTCTGGTACTATGGAATCTGTCCAGAAGGAACTGAACCGAGGTCAGTTCAAAGTTGACTTCTGTGTTCTGCATCCAAAGTGAGTAGTGCCTTCTGCAAAGGAGTCTTACTAACGAGTGAGGACACAAGATCAAGGTTAATGACGTTAGCCTGTGTTGTTTTGGATGCCTTTGGGGCACCATTGACTAATAACTTGTAGAGAGGTATTCCATGCCTGGCACAAATATTCTATTTTTAAATTTCTGAATGGATAGAATTATTTGATAGCCTGTGTCTTTTTTCTTTTCTTTTCTTTCTTTCTTTCTTTCTTTCTTTTTTTTTTCGAGACAGGGTTTCTCTGTAGCTTTGGAGCCTGTCCTGGAACTAGCTCTTGTAGACCAGGCTGGTCTTGAACTCACAAAGATCCGCCTGTCTCTGCCTCCCGAGTGCTGGGATTAAAGGCGTGTGCCACCACCGCCAGGCGATAGCCTGTGTCTTCTTGGAGCAGCAGCACCCACCCATTCAAGACACTTGTTTAAACTCCCTTAATATACATACATATATACACACGTGTGTGTGTGTTCTTACAAACTTGTGAGCTTCTTCATATATACTAAACCCTCACCCTTCCGTTCCCTCTCTCCAATCCCCGTATCACCACTTAAACATTCAACCGCATGGTTACATGGTTGTAGGCAACCCAGCACTCCCAGTACTTCCAAAACTAAATTTAAAAAGTGTGTCTACAATGACCATCGCACAAAAATATTACAAGAAATCTTAGTTGTAACAGTCCAAACTCAAAATAGGCCATACACTCATGAGTAGCAAAATAGGTACAGACACTATGATGCACTCATAAATCGGAATACAGATATAAAATAAAACAAAAGCTACTGTTTGTTCTACAGCATTAGGAAACTTGAGAGTGCTTTCTATGTAGAACAAATAAACTGGGAAAGGGGACAATATAATTTTACCCATAGAGCAGTTCAAAAATGGACAGAATTAATAGTGGAAAAATAGGTGTCCAGGGGTCAACTTTTATTGGGTACAGTCAACCATCACAATGTATTCAGTTCTCAATATTATCAAGCTGAACAGTTAATGCTTTGGTAGAGTGTATGCCAACTATACCCTCATTCTAAAGAAGCAGCTGCATCTGATAGACAGTAACTGTGTCAGTAACCGTGAAAGGAAAGTTTGGCATCCCATGAACATGTATTAATAATGTATATGCCAAGGGCAGTGCTAGTGTCTGTGAGTACTGAGCTCGACAGGACATGATCCCAGTGCTGAAGAACGTGTGCATTGCGAGGGGGAGGGGCACAAAGTATTCCAAAATATTGGGAGGAGTGCTATAATGTAGCCGAGCCGAGAGCTGTTTTGGGGACACAGGAAGTGAGCAAGATGTGACAGAACAGAACGGCCTCTTGGGTGCTCCTGTGCCCCCATCATTATTTGAGGCAAGTGTAGAAAAGTTGCTTTTTGCCTTTGGGAAATGGTGTTATATTTCAGCAGGTATAAGGACTCCTAAAGGCAGTTCTCCCCCATAATTTTAGGACAGTCTTTTTCACAGAGGGATACTGGAGAGAGCTTCTCATCTCCTACATAGTAGATAAGGGCCGAACATATCCTGAGTGATATGTCTAGGAGGAAGCAGATCTTTCCAGCCAGAGACCGTGGCATGCTGCAGAACAGCTCCCGAACACCCCACCCCCCGCCAGGATGTGGTTTGTTGTCCACACCCCCTTGGGTCTTGGCAACTAACAAAGTATGTAGGACTCCAACAACAACAACAAATATGCCCTGGTGGCTCAGTAAAGAGGCCCCTAGGGAAACCAGAGAGCAATATGCTGCTTCTACTGTGTGCATGCCACGGGGCTATCTCCTGCCTCTCTCTGCTTCCTGGGCTCCCTTGAACATCCCTTACATCCCAGGTCTGCTCTGAAAGAGGTACAGAAGCAGATAGAGTTTGCTTGCTGACAGTGTAGACGAGGTACTTGCCCGTACATGGGAGAGGCTTCCTCTGAGTGCCTTCAGTAGTCTTGAAGCTACAGAAGTAAGGCTGTGATGTGACTCTCAGCAGATGGACCACCCAAAGAGAGGTGGCAGTGGAGAAAACACCAACAGATTCCTTCCAACCACGACTGTATCAGTTTCCTATGGCTGCTGTAACAACGGACCACAAACTTGGGGCCTTAAGACAACACACATAGACAACACACATTTATTATCCTACAGTTCAAGAGGTCTAAAACAGAGCGATGAAGCTGTAGTACTGCTAGAACCTTCAGAATAGGATGCTTGCCCTTTCAAAGCAGCCTACTTCTTTTGCCCTGTGGCTGTCTTCCTCGGTCTTCAAAACCAGCATCTTAGCCCCTCGTGGCATCTGTGCCTTTAATCCCAGCACTCAGGAGGCAGGGGCAGGCAGATCTCTACGACTTTGAGGTGAGCTTGGTCTACCTAGCCAGTTTCAGACTAGCCAAGGCTACATAGTGAGACCCTGCTTAAAAACAAAACAAAAAACCAGCAAACATCTTTTTAGAGCCTGAATCCATCTTATAAGGACCTTAAATTTACAGTGAATTCACCCACAAAATTCAGAATAATTTTCCATCTCAAGATCCTTAATTTGATCCCATTTGTAAAGTCATTTTGGCATATAAAATACCATCTACATGTTCCAAGGCTTAGA
>JAQHUG010000024.1:12959805-12989384 GCA_028555095.1 Dicrostonyx torquatus
CATTGAGCTCATACCTCACAAGCCTAGAGAAGCTAGAGAGCAAGGTGAACCCGAAGAAAAACATATATAGATTCTCCTGGAAATTGGAAGCAAACAAGATCGCCGGGCAAAAATTGAAAGCACGGGGGGGGGGGGAATGGAGGAATATTTATGTTGGAGTACTCCTGAGATAGAACCCTAGTTTTCTTTTTGTTGCTGTAATAAAACAGTCTGACCAAAGGCAACTTGGAAAGAAGAAGGTTTGTTTCATCTTACAGTCTATAGCCTATCCGTAAGAGAAGCCAACATAGGAACTCGAGGCAGGAACCTGGAGGTGAAACTGAGGCAGAAATCGTGGAGGACTTGCTACTTATTGACTTGCTTTTCATGGCGTGCTCACCCTGCTTATCCAGACCAGGAACGTCTCTGCAGGGTTGGCACTGTGCACAGTGGGCTGAGATTGTTTTATCGGTTCTTAATAAATAAAAGCTGTCCCACAGACATAGACCAATCGGAAGGAATTTTCTCAGTTGAGGTCTCCTCTTCCTAGAAGATGTTAGCTTGTGTTAAATTGACCAAAACCAAAAACGAAACAAAACTAACCAGCACAATGGACACCCAAGCACATAACCACTGAACCATAAGCGTTCATTTCTTCTTACCCCAAGTCTTGTGCTGACATCGTAAACACAGTCCAACACTTTTAAACGCCCCACAGTCTTTTAAATTGTTAACACATTAAAACTTCAGTGTCTCTTTAAAATAATCAAAGTCTCTTAACTCTGAGCTCCAACATCACATATATACTTTATAATTCCAAGGGTGGAAGAACCAGGGCATGCTTAAAATCATAACAAAACCCAAATTCAACAGTGTAAACAGCTCAGTGCTGGTATTCAACTCATGGTCTTCTGGGCTCCACAAGGCTCGGGAGTCCTCGTCTCTCCAGTTCTGAAGGTCACAACACAAACAGCTTGTCTCATAGGCTGCTCTGGATGAACTGCCCCACACCTACAGTGTCCATGATGGTCAGTTCATAGTACTGGCATCTCTGATATGCTAGGCCTCCACTGGCATTGAGGATGCACCTCTACTAATGGCCTTCTGGCTTATCTGGAGAGACTCCAACCCATCTATAGGATGCCAAACCTTAGCTTCTATCCATGATACCTTTAATCCTGGGGGTTTTATGCCACCCAAACTAGTACTACGTAGGAGATACGTGGTACCAAGTTCAGCTTCTAGGTGGAGATGCAGCCCTGACTCCTTCTGTGTGACTCCACAGCTTTTGTGTTCTGGCCCTGAGGAAATATTTCCGAGATTTCACTTCACTGATGCTGGTCCGTTATGAATAATATATGATATTTCTGTTTTTGTTTTTGGCCCCTGCTAATCGGCATCGATGGCTGTGAGCACGTTTCACTTCAGGGGTGCTGATCTCTTACGAGTCACGGCTGATTCTTCAGCCACAGTCCACCCATGCTGAAGGGGCAGGTAGGCTCCCCGGGGCTTGCAGGACATTCAGTCTAGCCAAACCAGCAAGCTCTGGGTTCTCTTAGAGACCTTGTCTCCAAACATAAGGCAGAAGATATAATATTGTGAAGGGATGGCAGGATGGTTCCACAGGGAAGGCACTTGCCTTTCAAGCCAGGAGTTCTGAGCTTGAGCCCCAGGATTCACATAAAGGTGGAACTTGAGACTCCACAAAGTTGTTCTCTGACCTCTACAAATACATTATGGCATGTGTAACACCTCCCCACTCCCACACACAAATAACAACAGCAATAATGTTAAAACAAAGGATTGACTCTCATTAAGAAGATACCCAGTGTTGATCTCTGACCTTCAAATGTGCACACACATACACACATATAGCATACAAATCTATCTACCCATCTGTCTATCTATCTATATTTATGTGATACACACACATATATATATACATCACACATATACCTGTACATACACACACACACAAATGAATGCATTGATTGTATCAATACAAGAAATATTGGAATTTTTAATTTATAAATGTCTGTGGTGGCATGATGAAAATAAGCATTTAATATGGGGGTAGGGAGGATTGAAGTGGACTGAAGGCAGAGATGGGATGATGTGGGATTCCTCTCTGTATGCTGTGATTACCATTGATTAATAAAGAAACTGCTTTGGACCCGTAGCAGGGCAGAACAGAGGTAGGTGGGGAAAACTAAACTGAATGCTGGGAAGGCAGAGTCAAAAGACACCATGTAGCCATTGCCAGGAACAGACATGCCGGAATCTTGCCGTAAGCCACCGCCACGTGGCAATACACAGTTTAATAGAAATGGGTTAAACTAAGATGTAAGAGTTAGTCAATAAGAAGCTAGAGCTAATGGGCTAAAGTGATTTGATTAATACAGTTTCTGTGTGATTACTTCGGAGCTGAGCAGGCAGGAACAAACAAGTGGCCTCGTACAACAATGGGAGATGTAGATGAAACTAGAAAACCATATTTAAAGGCAAGTTCAGCAAGTTGCTAACTGTAAGATATAAGGTATAACATTGAGGCAGTAAACAAAAGCTGTCTGGGTGTTAAAGTCTAACGGTAGGAAACGGATGACTGAATAGGATAAAACTATAGGATATAATAAAAAGAAGAAAGAGAGAACAGCAATGAGAAGTACAATTACAGCCAATTTCCCAGTCTTTCTCCTCACAATAATTATATGATACAGCTGATTTTGTGTCAAGAACATTGTCTTGGGTTCTGCTTCTATTTTCTTTATCTCTAACTATCAACACTTTAAAAAAAACTTCTTTTAGATTTATTTATTTTGTTTTATATCTGTACATGTGTACATATATGTATGAGAACCACATGTGTGCCTGGCACCAAGACAGGTCAGAAAATGGTGACAGATCCCCTGGAACTAGAGTTATGGGTGATTATGAGCCACCATATGGGTGCTAGTAACAGGACCTGAATCCTCTGCAAGAGCAACAAGAGCTCTTAACTCCTAAGCTGTCTGTCCAACCCACCTAATTGTTAACTCTTACTTCTTTAGCAATACTGTCGAAAATGAATCATTTGAGACCCTCCTGTTTCTAAAATGTCCCTCACCTCGGTGTAACAGCCACCACAGAAAATCCTGCTGGACGTTCTCCACATAATTAGTTGCCCAATGTATTAATGCTTTGGCTGGGATATTCTGCCAGTGGCCCCAACTTGTTTAGTAATATCTGAAATTAAAAAAAAAAACAGGTTTCTTCTCCTGCCAATATTCTCATTACAAGACTATTTCAATAGAAGTTTAATTAACAGGGAGCAATACAATAAACAGTACCATCAAAAGAAGGATGGAAACAATGATCCTCAGGCTTGCCAAACTCTGACAACTCCCTGTGTACATTTTTACCACCTCACTAGCAATATTTGGGGCAGCCTGACTGGCTTGGCTTCCCCACTAGCTACTGTTAGGGATCCTCTCATAGCGGGTACTCCTGGCTCTTTTCTTCTCTAGGCATCTCCCTTCTGGAATCCATCTTCAACAAGTTGAGAGAGCCCCGGCTGGCTACATACATAGTGTGGGATTGAGAAACCTGCTCTTCAGATAGAAAAGGGTCCTCCATTCTCTGACTTATGCAACCCCAGTGGAGCCTTCATCCACTGAAGGTTATTCCAGTTGTTATCTGGTAAAGTTGTCCAGTACCAGTTGGCCTCTATCAGCTCTACCTTAGGCTTCTGGGTCCTCATTTTTTTAGGGATGCCATCCTCTCCTTAGTATTTTGCTGCTACCACTGACCTCGACTCTTCTGTTTCCAGATGTAATGGCTGGTTTTATGTCAACTTGACACAATGTAGAGTCATTGGAAAGGAAGGAGTCTCAGTTGAGAAGATGCCTCCATAAGATCCAGCTGTAAGACATTTTCTTAATAGTAATCAGTGGGGAGGGCCCAAACCATTGTAGGTGGTGCCCATCCCTGGGATGGTATTACTTGGTTCTATAAGCAAGTGGGCTGACCAAGTCATGGAGAACAAGCCAGTAAGCAGTACCCCTCCATGGCCTTTGCATCAGCTCCTGCCTCCAGATTCCTGTCCTGTTTGAGTTCCTGTCCTGACTTCCTTTAGTGATGAACAGCAATGCTGAAGTGTGAGCCTAATAAACACTTTCCTTCCAAACCTGCTTATTTGGTCATGGTATTTTGTTGCAACAATAGAAACCCTAACTAAGACACAGACATTGTGAAGATTTTCTCCTATGTATGGTAGTTTGAATGAGAATGGCCCTCATGGGTTCATATTTGAATGTTTAGTCCCCAGTTCTCTCTCTCTGCCTCCTGCTTGTGAATTAGGATATAAGTTTTCAGCTACTACCCCAGTGTCATGCCTGCCTGTTGCCATGATCCTGCCATTATAGATATAGACTCCAATCCTCTGGAACTGTAAGAAAGCCTCCCAATAAATTTTTTCTTTATAAGCTCCCTTTGTCATGGTGTTATCCCAGCAATAGACCCACTATACTGTGTGTGTGTGTGTGTGTGTGTGTGTGTGTGCGCACACACATACAAATCAGCCAACCAAGAAGGGAGACACATTGTGCCATCCCTTAATATCTACTCCATTTTTTCCTTTATTTTAGACCCAATTCTCTTCTACTCAAAATGTCCCCTATCATAGACTGGGTAGAAGGACAAAGACTAAAGTAAAGGAACATGGGAGATATCTATTTCTTCTCTGCAGGTTGATTTTTTTCCCTTTTGTACATTATATATGAAAGTTGCTCAATTACCCTGGCTACTTGCATATATATGTATATATATATGTGATATATGATAATATATAACATATATATGATTATATATATATATATATAATCAATTTGGTTACCCCCACGTATCCCAGCAGTTCCACCACCAATCCCAATATGTCAGTATAATGAAAACCTTCTCAGTAGGAATAACATTTGGCTTCTCATCCATTCTCAGACTTTATTCTTCATTCCCTGGTGAGGATCAGTCACTAATTAGTCACCCCACTGACCACCAGCTGTTAGAGTTAAATCGCATACGCTGTTCTCATAGGGAAACTCCTCTCTAAACCCCCAAAGGCCAAAGTCTCCAGCAGTCACCTTGTTTATCACAGTAGATGACATACCTTCCAATGCCACAGCGCCTACAATCCTTTATTAGCTTCCAGTTCTCTTCTGCTCTTCTGGCCCTCATAGAGTCTGACCCTACTGACACCGTGGCTGCCTGTTCCTGATGCTTCCCTACCTCACACCCGCGCATCGTCTCCTGTCACAGCACCTACCTCTTTCCCAAATAGCCTCTTGTATCTCACTTTGAAAAACAGTTATTTTAGTTAAGAAAATTTAGGAAAATTTTTCAAATGACCCTTTCCGACTTTGCGTCATTAGTGACCAAATCATTACTGTTAGCAGGAGCTAATTCCACAGAGACCGACACTTGAAACAAAGACTCCCTCACAGATGCAGACCTTGATTATTGTGTTGCAACAACATAACACAGGCGTTATGTCAGCTACATGGTGAATTACAGTGTGTGCCCTAGTGGCATCACCATTTAATCAGGTGTTGTGGGCTATCCCATGGGCTATCCCAAGAACCTAACCACAGTTATAGTGTTATTGGTTTGGAACACTGAAGCCTCCCTTCTAAATAACTACGGAGGAACTTTGGGACCTTACTTGTTCACCCCTGGCATCTGTAGACATTGCCACCCTTTCCCCCTATGTGGCAACTTCATCTGAGTCTGGAAGGGCTAGCTGTTCTATTTCAACAATTTGGAAAGATCCAGAAGAAATATATTATCACCTGGAAGAAGCTTATCAACTGATAATAATCACAACACAACACTGATTTCCTAAATCTTGGTGTTTTTTTTTTTATTTTGTCACAATCTAATTTTCAAACCACCATTAAGATATTCAGAACAAACGCTATGGATTTAGGCAAACAGCGAACTATTTAGAGAACTGGGGCCCACCTCTGACATTTGTTAAGTGTACAATTAGCAAAGTCACCAAGTTCCTCTGAGCCTCCATTTCCCTAACAGCAAAGCAATAGTTGTAACCAAGCTTCTCTTCTGTATTCCACTTGTTAGACATCTTAGTAAAGGGTGGCCACTCAGAGCAAAGTAGATGTAGTTGTAGAACTTCTGGGCCAGGGGAGGACCAAAGTGACAAGAGCAATTAACACAAGTAAATAACGCATGGAAACCAAGGCAATTAAACAGCATCTAGACAGAGCAGCAAGCACCAGGTAAGAAGACAGGGTGGCAGAATGGCACACCCTGGTTACGGCCAGTTGACAAATTAAGTGAGTGGAATCTATTAGTTCATGGAAATCCATTCCAAGGCCAGGCTCTTATCCTGAGGAAAGAAACACCAACAAAATTGCAGGGATACTCAGAGTAAAAGTTTCAAGGAAGCCATGTTTTAAGAAATGAAGGGTATAGAAACACTTGGAAACTTAGGTGTCGGACCACAAGGACATTGTAGGTTGGCTAAACTGGGTACTTCAAGACAAGGGATTCGAGTGACCTGGGCTGCTGAGATCATAGGTCTTATCAGCAGTATATCTTAGACCACTGAAGCTCACACATGGTCAAGGTGAGACAGATGATAGTGTCAATACAGTGTGGACAGAAGCTAGAGTGTGGGTGTGTATTAGGGGAAAGAAAGGAATCCCAGTTTCTCCCTGACATGGTGTGTGTCTCACTGACAGTCTGGCAAAGTTCAAATGTTGATGATCCACTTTAGCTTTTTAAAGCAAAGTCAAAGTTCTGTAAGTTAAATCAGTTAATTAGGGCTCTGTGTGTCTGGCTGGATGCCTGTCTTTCAATGTCCCCTGGCCATAAGCCTCTTCTTTCTTCTTGCCAATTGATATGTAAATGCTAAATATCAAAGTACCTGGGACATGGGGTAAGCAACAACCTAACAGGGTCTCACCAAGGCTGGCAGAATGCAAGGAGACAAAGCTGCGTACATGTGCCCCTGTGTACAGAGGAAAGGACAGTAGCTTGTCCCTTATGCCAGTGGACATCCTTAGTCTTCCACTGTCTGCATGTTGGAAGGCAGAGCACAACCTCCTCAGTGCCACGGAAATACTGTGATGAAAAGATGAGCAAGCGTAAGAGGAAACGAACAGAGGAGGACTAGCCAGCCAAACCGTCCCTATTGAGAGGAGTCCAGGGCAGTAATAAAAAAATGCAGTCAGGGAGAGTTAGCAACTATATTAGAATGCTAATACTCATTTGATTGACTTATCAATCCTGACATCTCCGGCACAATGCATTAAAGAGAGTATTCTAGAATGGAAGCCCAGGCGTCCCATTCCTAACTGCGTCTCTTCCTCAGTCTCTTGCCGATGGTGTGAGGAATGTGACTGGACAGGGCCACCTCTACCCTTGAACATTGTCAGATCCCAACCTGTGTGTGACTCCCATGCGGGGAGAAGCCGGGATCCCTCTCCTCCCCCTTCAACACTCCTTCCCAGAAAAGGGTGCTTCGCATTTCCTAATTAGGCTATATTCAGTGTCTACAGGACTGGTGATGAATGAGATACTGAAGTGTAATCACAACTGATATTATTCATGTCCCAGGAATGTGCAGCCGAAGCTGCCTGCTAGTTCCAGCAGAAAACAATGGTGTGGTTGACAAGCTGCCCTTGTGCTTCGTCACGAAGGCAGAAGAGACGAAATAAACATGCTGTGAATTCCTGTCTCTTGGTTGTGTGTGGCTCATTAAGTCTTATACAGACTGGTATGACCTGTTAGAATGCGCAGAAATGGGGCCAACTCAAACACCCTTTACACCTACTTTGAGATGTTTGGTTGCCTAGAGGCCCAAGTAACTGCACAAAGGGTAATTAACTTAATCATATGTGTCCTGCCTGGTATTGTGCTGAACTATGATGAAGTAGATAAGTAGTGTCTTCTGAATTGGTTTGTAAATAGGTGAGATAAAGGGGAAGAGGAGGAGATGGGAGCAGATGCGCTGGAAGTTCAAGATCACCCCTGGCTACAAAGTTATTGAGACACTGTCAATAACAAAAACTATACCACACACAATAGCGAATAATGTAAGGCCCAGACAACCCAGGGTTATAATGGAGAGATAAACAAAGCCTTAATGACTAATCAGAGGAGGGGATGGTTAACTCTAAAGGGAGCAGGGCTACCAAAGGGGTGGATTAAGGATGAGTAAGGGTATGTGAAGGACAGGAGATGGGTGCCCATTCCAGAAGCTAATAGATGGGACAGAGCCGTGAGGAGCTCAGAACTGCAGTAGCACAGAGGAGGGGTAGCAGCCCAGTGGGCAGGACCCTTACACAAAGATGATTCTGCTGCTGAGACACAAAGAACATTGAGTGGACAGATGGAGGGCTGGAGGGAAGGCAGGCAGGGAGTCCCGAGTAGGGTGAAAGACCGTGATGGTGTAGGATAATACACCATAATGCCCTGTTCAGAACGTGGGGGTGGGCAGATGAGGCTGTAGCAGTAAACAGGGCCAGGCCCAAAGAAGATGTTTGCAGTCAGCTAAATGCTGCATGCTTTATCCTAATGGCTGTGAGAAGCCATTGTAAAGTGTTCTCATGTACTTGAATTGATGACTAACCAGACCTTGGAAGAGTGTAAATGAAAGACATGAGTAGAACAGTATGAGGACTTTAACCAAAGGTGTGATTAGGTGTGACTGACAGATAAATAGCTTCATAGGAGCCCGTACATTTTATTAAGTAGCAGAGGAAAATTGAATAATTACATCTACTCGGCATCATTAATTGCCAATGATCGCCCTCTCTTGTTTCATTATTTACGTGAGAACATGTCCTCATCAGTTATCAGTTCCTTGAGGAAAGATCAGAGAGGCCCATGTTTTATTCATCTGTCTGTTGTCCACAGTTCCCAGGACAGGCCTTGCACATCTCAACCATTCTGTAAGTAAGTGATGGATAAATGGAAAACACTGAAACTGGGGGGGAGGGGTGTAAATGTCAGCATTGCACCAGGAGAAAGCCCTCCCACTCCCCCATCAGAAGGTCACTTTTTCTCTCTTTGCTCATGAAATACTTGGGGTCCACAAGAGCTTCCAGGACTACCCTGTCCCCCATCTCCTTAGAGATGGTAAGGATAATAGTCTATATAATTCCCAAGTAGACTGCCAAACATTTAAAATGATCTTAGCTCATAAGAGCCACATGGTGGCCAAATCTGGGCCAAAGGAAACATGAGCCTCTTATCAAGGATCCACATCTACTCACCTATTTATTGAGAGGTAAGAGTCCAGAGTCACCAGAATTTTCTAAAGCAGTGGTTCTCAACCTTCCTAATGCTATAACCCTTTAATACAGTTTCTTATGTTGTGGTGGCCCCCAACCATAAAATTATTTTTGTTATGAACTTCATAACTCTACTGTTATGAATCATAATGTAAATATCAGATACGCAGGATATATAATATGAGGCCCCTGTGAAAGGGTTCTTTGACCCCAAAGGGGTCATGGCCTATAGGCTGAGAACCTCTGCTCTAAAGTCTTCTACGTCCAGTTGTTTCCAGTTCAGTAGCATTTTGTATACTGAAGAATTCTACCAATACAGATGAGCTGAGTCTATTTTGTCATGGAGACTTCACGTTTTCATTCCAATAATGCAACCACAATGGACATAAGGCCACTCTTATCATCAGTATGGGAAAAACGACATGGAGTCTTGGGCTGGAGAGATGGGTCATCAATTAAAAGTCTTCCCTGCTCTCCCAGAGGACTTGAATTTGGTTCCCAGAACCTCCATTGCATGACTCACAACTTCCTTTAACTCCAGCTCCATGGGACCACATACCTTCTTCTGGCCTCTGAACGCATTACATATAAATTGCATACATTCACACAGACACACACACACACACACATATACATACATAAATGTAGTGATATTTTGTTTGTGATCTAACAAATAAAGCTTGCATGAAGATCCGAGTGCAGAGCTAAACCTCTAGAGGTCAGGGACCAGTGACACACACCTTTCATCCCAGGACAGAGAGGCAGAAGGATCTCTCTGTTAGTTCAAGGCCACCCTGGGCTACATGAGATTGAATCTGTCTTAAAGAGAAACAGCTCACACAAAGATGATCCCAGCATTTGGGATCCCATGTCTTTAATCCCAGCACTAGGGATGTAGAGACAGAAGTGATACTGCTGGATGCGGAGAGGAATATAAGGTGGGAGGAGACAGATCAGGGCATTTGGACGGAGCATTCAGTCTGAGGATTCATAGGGATAGGATGGTCCCTTTGGTCTAAGGATTCGGGAGAGGTAAGAATTAGTGGCTGGCTGCTCTGCTTCTCTGATTTCAGCAAGCTTGATTTGATGCATCACAAGCAAAATATAACTACAAATAAATAAGAATAAATCTAAAAAATGGACTATTATACTTTTGTATGTATATATACCCTTCATGCTTTAAATTGTGGCTTACTTCATTGGATTGTTAATTACAGTTTTCTGTTGTTTGTTGTTTACTGAATATTTTAATCTCTTTGTTTATGAGTTAATTTTTTAATTTTATCATTTTATTATTTAAAGAGACTAAATTCAAAAGCCCTAAATTAAAGAAAAATGAGTAAAAGACAGGAATCAGCTTAAAAAGTATCAGAGCATTTATCCTCTTCTCAGCATTTTCCCCTGAGATTAACTTTTCTCATTGTATATATCCATTGTATATGACATTTCATACAAATGCATGCTACACTGAGCATACCCTCACCCTCTACATTTCCCTTTCTCCTCCTCACCCCACCTATTAGGCCCCCTGTTCTCCAAGACAGCTACACCCTACTTTCACATCATACTTACGCACACAGATTTTTATCATGTCTATATAAACCTGGGTAACCACATATAAGAGAAAGAAGACTGCATTTGTCTTTCTGTAAGTGGCTTGATTTTTTTTTTTAACATGATTAGCTCAGCTGCCTCTGTTTTCCTGCAGGTATAATTCATTCTTCTTAATGACTGGAAAAAATTTTATTGTGTAGATATGTCACCTTCTTTCCTTTTTTTCTTCCTTCCTTCACTTTTTTATTTTTTCAAAGCAGGTTTTCTCTGTGTAGCCCTGGCTGTCTGAAACTCACTCTGTAGACCAAGATGGCCTCAAACTCACAGAGATCCACTTGCCTCTGCCTCCAGAGTTCTGGAATTAAAGGTGTGTGCCACCACCGCTAGCTACCACCTTTTCTTTATCCATCCTTCTCTTGTTATACTCTAGGTTGGTCTATAACTTAGCTACTGTGAATTGATGTGTGGTTTGCTGATTTGGAGTGGTGTAGCTGGGTGTTTTGAGGACTCTCCATAGCGACTAGACTATTTTACATCCCCACCTGCAGTGTATGAGGATCCCCTTTTCTCCTTACAAGCATTGTTTTAAAAAAAAACTTGAATAGTTCTAGATTTGCAAATAAAATATTTTATTTGCAAATACACCATTCTCACCTATTAACATTTTACATCAACATTATCTATTTGTATAAATTGGTGAACCAATATTGAAGTACTGTTTTAAAGATTTTACTTTATTTTAAATTGTGAGTGTGAGTGTGTGTTGCCCTGGTGCCCTTGGAGGCGACTGGAACTGGAGTAGTAGGCAGTTGTGAGCACTTTGGCATGGTGTGAGGAACCAAATTCTGGTCCTGGGAATCCAACTCAGGTCCTCTGCAGCAGCAGTGTGCGCTCTTAACCACCGAGTCACCTTGCCAAACATGAAATGCTATTTTAATTCAAGTCTTCACTTTATTCATGTTTCCTCAGTATCTGCCAGTACCTTGTCTGTGCCTGGATGCCATACAAACACACCTTGTTGCTTTTACTTATGATGTCTTTTTAGGTTCGTATTTAATGTGATGTGGGACAGTGGTCTGGTTCTGTCAATTAAATTTTAAATAAACGCTGATTGGCCAGTAGCCAGGCAGAAAGTATAGAGAGGGAAAACCAGACAGGAAGTAGAGGCAGGTCAATGAGAACAGAATTCTGCGAAGGAGGAAGCCCATTCCTCTGCAGTCCTGACTAGCCACAGAAGAAACAAGATGTGACTGCCTCGCTGAAAAAGGTGCTGAGCCATGTGACTAACATAGACAAGAATAATGGGCTAATATACGTTATAAGAGTTAATAAGAAGCCTGAGCTAATGGGCCAATCAGTTTATAGTTAATGTAGACCTCTGTGTGATTTCTTTGGGACTTAATGACTGCGGGAACCAGGCAGGACAGAAAACTCAGTCAACATTATGAAGCCACTTTCTAGTATTGTCTTGGGTTTTAATGATCTCGGGGGTCTATTTAGAGACAGGGTAACCCAGCTGTCCTTAAATTCACAATCCTCTCAGCTCAGTCCCCAGTTCTTTGAGCTTGCAGTCATGCACCTCCACATCTGGCATTCTCCAGAGTCTTTTGAGTAAAATTTCCATCAGTTAGAAACTGGTTTCTATTTTTATTTTTTTCAGTAGTGGATGGAGGTCATGCCTTGGGAAGGAGAAGATCACAGAGACCAAGCAAATTCTGATGACATCACACAAAGGTTGCTATTAGCAACAGGAGTTGGGACTATTGATGTTGATCTCAGCCACCTGTCCGGGCGAGGGTTTATTAGTTTTGCCTACTGTCCCCTCCCCTTCTCTTTGAATGAAGTCACATAGATCGGCCTGCAATGAAGCAGCAAGGATTTATAATCTAGTTCTTCAGTGACTGAGTAACTATGTAACCGATTTGACACTATTCTGACAGGAGCTCTGCCCCATTTACTTGATTATTCAGTCATTCACAAGGTCTCACGGGTATTGATTATATGTTCTGGATGATAACGAATTCTACTTTATGATGCCGCTCAGATTGTTCTAGAGTTGACCCCTGGGAACTTTCTGTCGACTCCTGTGTTCCTTTCACATAATCATGGTGTTTTGCAGGAGCCTTCTTTTTCTTCTTCTAGAAATACCAGCTACTCAAGGCTCATCCACATGTTTCATCAGCCCCTCCAAGAACCAGCCAGTTCTTTAAGGAGTCCTGCTTCTCTTACTGGAGAATGGGCTAAATATCAAGATCTGCATGTTCTTCATGCAGCTGTGATGCTATAGCTTCTAGGTTCCACCCCATGTTTGTATATCCGTGTGTTGACATGTGTCCACGTCAACCTACATGCATAGTCATAGGTCTATTAAAATTCTATTTGGAATCATCAGTATCTACATTACGCTAAATATATATGTGCTAGCATTCCAACTCCAGCCCACAGAGACACGTCTTGCAAGCCTGCATCCTCTCCCTCCTACGAGGACTCAGACTCCCATTCCAGCTCTCTATTTTCTCGACTGCTGAACTCCAGTCTAGTTAAAGCACTTCTATAATTATTAACCTGTACCCCAATAGAAAACAATGTGTTAAACTAGCGAGCCTTTAATCTCATGAACCCATTCCTTTCCCTAAGATTCACTCAGGTCAGCACTTTCCCACCCCACCTCCGTGAAGTTGTTTCATTTGCCACACAGATACATTGTTTTGTCATACTTTAAACTCCACCCAAAAATCTTACAACCTCCTAAGTGATTTTTTAAATCGTGCATAAAGTTTGTCATTATTCTGTAAAGTCCCAAGGATTTTAACACATGTGTAGTCTCATGCTTCTAGTCTGATAGCAGCACAAAGGAGGTTTACTGCATTGATGATGTTCCCAGGAGTTTCGTAGCAAACTCTTCCTCTTACCTGGAATCCCTAGAAACCATTTATTATTTTTAGCCTCTCAGTAAGAGTTTTGCCTTTTCAGAGTGTCATGTAGATCGGGTGATATGGTATGTAACATTCAGTCCTGGTTTCTTTCACTTAGCAACAGGTATGTGAGATTCCTCTGGGCGTTTGTGTGATTTGATAACCTCTCTGCTGTATGGGTGTCTTGTAATGTGCATTACCAGTCTGGGGGAAGCTATAAGCCGGTTGTTATAAACATTCTGGCACTGGCCTTTATGTGGTTCTTGACTTTGCTGGTAATATGTGTGGGTCAGCTGGTGATAGAGTGTTTAACTCTGTCAGAGACCTGCCCGGCTGTTTAAGTGGCAATTCCTGTTTTGAATTCATGCCTTCAGTGATTGAGAGTTTCTATTATCCTACAAATTTCTCTGGACCCTTAATAGCATTTGTGTGTGTGTGAATGTAGGGGTGTCAGGATGAGAAGGGGTGGACACTTTAATTGGTGTTTTAACATCTCATTGTTATTTGGACACTGTTTGAAATACTACAACCTTGTCTGTAAACATTGAAACCTAAACAGGAGACTTGAGTCACTGCCACCAAGTGTTACAGACAGTTGGAAGCAGTTGAGGCTCAAAGAGAAAGGTTGGTTCTCCGGGGTCCTCTCCAAAGTGGAGTGAGGGATGTAGAAACCTTCATCTTGTTCCACTTGATTGACACTCCCATGCTCATCATTCTCAAATTAAAGGACACTGAGGCAATGCTGAGAGGAGAGAGAGGGAGGGTGGGGAGGAGGGAGAGGCAAGGCAGGATTTTTACTTTTGTTTTATTTGTTTGTTTGTTTAGTGTATGTCTTCAGGAGCCTCCTTCCACCAAGGGAGTATGAGCCACTTCAAACTGTCCAGGACGGTTTGTGGCAGCGACTCAAGGGGCTGCTTATCTAGCACTGGTGGAGGGGGGGCGAGGAGGTGACTAGGCCAGGAGAGCTTGATAAAGTGGGTAGCTGAGTGTGGATTTAGATTAGTTAGTTTGTATATGAAAGGCAGACACTACTAAGGCAAGTGATTCCCTGTCTCAAGGAATTTGCCAAGGCTTTGAGAGACTGGTCGCTTCTAAAGTCAGCAGGGCTCCAGGAGGTTAGGGGACCTCCAGCCAGCCTTCTTTTCATGGAACTGATTTTTGGGTCTATTTACAAGGGTGCTAATGAGGCAGCTTGGCCTTCCTTGTCCCTGAAATCTAAGCTACAGCAACCTCCTCCAGATGCTTAGGACACCCTTTCTTTCACGACCTATTTAAGGTGTGGTTGCTTCTGGTATGGGTGACTGTGGCGCACCTGTTCTGTCCTTCATGCTTTGTAAAGCACATCCATGCACCTGTTATATGACCCTTCATGACCCCTCTGGAGATGGAAGATTTCCCCTGTCCTTTTACTGCCATTTAACATCTCTCAGCTTTTCCTGCACATCGCAGAATCTAAATGTTTACAGACGCCTCCTCTGTTCACCATTGGGTGATCTATGCTGTTTCCCTTTTCTCTGCTGGAATTTAGGTGCTAGATTTTCTCTCCCAGCCTAACCCTGATCCTTTTGCCACCCCAGGCACATCTGCTCTACAGACTCCATAACAGGAAGTGTTCTCAGAGATGCGGGGTGAATGGGGCTGCTCCTGCACATAGGTAGCTAAAACAGACACGAACATACATTTGAGAATAAGGCAGACACATTCATCTTCACATCGCTTTCAAAATATGTGCTGCAAAAACCTCCCCACACCAAGGCCACCCTTATAGATAAAACATAAGGCTTAGAGAGCTGGTGTACAGTGACCCCAGGTCACAAGACCTCCTGGTGGGGAGAGCTGGGGACTGAACCTGGCTGCTGAATCCACAGCATGTGTTTTTCTGGAAGCCGTGACCTTCCCACAGTCATAACTCAGGGCACTTTCCCATCCTTATCTTTGTGACAGCACCGCTGTAAATACAAGGAACACTATTTGTAAAAAAAAAAAAAAAGAAAAAAAAAAGAAAAAAAACCCCTAGAACTTCTATATTAAGGATCTTTATTAATAATGGAACGATCTAGATGGGGGAATGCAGTATTGATTAATTTTGCATACCTATAATGAAATGCTTAAGATAATTAACTTTAATTTTAATTTTTATTAATTATTATTATCGTGTATGTGTGTGCTGCAGCATACCAATGGACATCAGAGGACAATTTTTAGGAATTGGTTCTCTCCTTCTATTATAGGTTTGGGGTAGAGGTGAGGTCCATCCCGTTCTCACAGCCAGTGCTTTATACTATAAGCCATCTTGCCAGTTCCTGAGACAGTTAGGTTTAAGAGAATAGGTTTATTGCCTAAAAGTAAAGATTCTGGACCAGTTGCTCTTGGTCTATGGTTAATGGAATCAATAACATCAGTTGAGAGTGTATGATGGATAAATGATAAGACAGGGTCCTACACTCCCCTTCAAGGGCATCTCTCAATGACAAGACCTGGCTCTGAGGTCTATAGTACCTGCTGGTCTCAAACTCACAGAGATCACCCACCTCTGCTTCCTGAGTCCTAGGATTAAAGGGGTGCACCACCATCGCCTGGCTCTGATGATCTTTAGATAAGCAGATACATCTATGTCTTTTGCTTCCAGGATGAGAAACATCAGAGGGAAGCCAAGTAAGGCCGTCATCTGGTAATCATCGCAACTAGTATTTTTTTGGGGGGGGCAATAATTGTCTTTAAGTTCTGGAAACTCTGTGGACTAGGAGTAAGCAGAAGACATTTATTTATTAACCTGAAAGCACATACACTAGAAATGCCTGCTATGAAAAGTCACCATCTACCAAGCTGCCTAGGCTCACAAGAGCAAGTCAAGGGGCCCATTCCTTCCAGGTACCCCATTGACTGCTTTGCAGGTTACCCATAAACCTGGGGTCCACCTTGTTCTTGAACACGGGCCATTATTTCCAGCCTCTGACCAGCCATCCTTTGCTCACTGCTGGTTTTACCATTAGGCTGCATCTTTGCTTGATTACACTGATAGCAAAAGAGCACTGGGCATTTTGTAACACTCGAAAACTGAAAAGAATCTTGTTTAGTAAGAAGCATCCTTTATGCATCTCTCTGCATTAGCTCACGTGATTTTTTTTTTGTCCTTTTGTTTGGAGATGAAGAATATAGGAACATAAGTCAAATGGGGAATGCAGTCACACCCTCCCCATGTGCACACATGATACAGGACTATGGGGACCACTGCCAGTGCTGCTTTCTGCAAAAGATAAGGATCCAGAGAAGGCAGAGCTCAGGTGCTGAGAAGAGCAGGAACGGACTCGGAGGGAGGGAGATGGAGAGGAAGAAGGTGATGGAGGAAGAGGGCACAGGAAGCCAGAAATGAAGTTTATCTTCTCCGTTCTGCTAGGAATCCCCTTACTCCACGAAAGTCATGAATCCCCGTGGACACTCTCTGTGTCTGGCCATTCTGCCTAGTTGTAAAGATTCCTACCACATGTGGTACTCAGATCTGCGGGATGGAAAATTCAGGAATCACCCCAGACTAGCAAGGCATTCTTTCTCTCCACTTACAGATCACCTCAAGGTGGCTTCAGCTGTGACTTCTGGAGTCTCTCTAAGTCTGTTTGGCTTGCTATACTAAAATGACAATTCTGGATACGTCCAGAACCCATCTCTCTAGGTTATGAAGGACAGAAAGTCCAAAATGAAGGTCGAGGTCTGTACTGAGCGAAGGTTCAGTCTCTGGTTACCAGGCAGCTGTCTTCACGGTGATCTCATATTGCGGAAGAACAGAGGGCTCTCTCTGGAGGCTCTTTTCTAAGTACTAACCCTAACCACAAGGGCTCCATCCTGGTGTCCTTAATCTCCTCTCATGAGCCCCACCCGCCTCCTAACACCATCACTTCAAGGATTAAGATTCTTAATGCATGAGTTTGGGGACATAAAAAACAGAGCCCAGAAGAGTCAGGGAGGAATCTCAGTACACTCTGGCAAGAGGGTGGGGCGCTAAGAGGAAAAAGCTCCCCACTTGCACGCAGCAGGGGCAGCTGCACCTGGACCGTGCATCACAGGTCCCACCTAGAATTCCATTTCCATAGGAGGAACCTTCAAAACTGCTCCTGCTCAGCCCCGGGTCAACTTTACAACACCATACAGCCTTTATTATTGATGTCACGTGATTCTAATCTCGTGTATATTGTTCCATCATCAGATAACATATCAGAATACAGCAGACAGGAGACTCTGTGAGTGTGAGGTCAACCTTATCCACACAGTTAGACCTCTCAGAGAGACAGAGAGAGAAGAAAATGGGGAATGTATGTTGTTTTTAGGCTTGTAAAATATGGAGCTCATGTTTATTGCATATTGTCTTGCATTGGTAGTTATACGCTTGTCTTTATCATCACTTCAAGTTCATATTGCCCCTGAGTTGGAAGTGTGTTCATCTTTGTAACTCTTGGAGTTCTTGTCATGGTGCTTCAAATTCTGACGTTCAATAAACAGAAGCCAAATGACAATAAGAACATTAGAACATGTTCCCTAGCAAGCAAATCTGCGCTATTGTAACCTAATGGAAAGAATGAATACAACTCTTATCCTTGCTTTCTAGACAGACTTACCACTGGCAATAACAAAGATACGATTTTAAAAATACAAGGAAGTCCTAGGTCCTTCTTAGGTTCTCAGAGGATGACTCCTCTGGAATAGTTTAGTGTTCAGTGTTGTGCGGCTCTCACAGCATTTCTGGGCTGAGATGCAAAGCAAAGGTTTTCTGTGTGTCAGTCACCTCTCCTATGCTCTTATGGGTGCCCAATTTGAACATCTCCTGGCTCTCAGAAAAGAGCTCTGAGACACAGCCAGAGGTGTCTAGATGCCCTGGGAAAGTCTATTTGAAAGCTTTGAGACCATAGCTTCCATATGCAGTCCAGTGCTGTGGAAGGGAGAAAGAAATATAGGTCAGGCCAAGCAGAGGGCCGGTGTGCTAGTCTGGTTGCTTGGCACAAAGTGGGCGCCTCATGAACATGGGTTGAATATGTGGCAGGGTTCCCTCCCATTGCCAACCAACCTGTTAAGTCAGTGGCCTGGTAGCTCAAAGCACTGTCAAGGCCGCATACCTCCTGTCTGTTGTTACCTAGAAAGTAAACACCCAGGTGAAAAATCTATCAAACAAGCACTCCACCAGGTAGGAGAGAGGTATTCAATAGCCCAGAGTATTAGCCAAATGAGATGCTGGTCCCTCAGAGTAAACCACCTTGGGGCCCTGAGAAGAAGACGAGCATTGCTATCTCTGTGGCTCGCAAATATCGCTTAGTCACTGATTTGCAGTAGTAATCAGATTGGGCCCACATCTGTATTTGAAGGTCACATATACAAATATTTAGATATAGTTTTCTGTGACATAAATGCCAGGATGGCCCTGTGCATACTCTAGGGTTTATTTCCTGGTTCTTTGGTGGGGGAGCCCTAGTCGAGTGGCCTGTAATAAACCCTCAGAAGAGGAACTGTCTTTGTGCACAGAGAGTTCGGACTCTGGGTAACAAGAAAAATGGCTGGTGGCAGAGAGACCTTGGCAACTGCACGCATCTGCGGGTGTAAGGGTTTGGTTTATGTGCTCTGGGGAGGCTTATAGGTGTGTCTTTTTCGTGCCCACGGAGGAGAGAGAACATGGAGATTATCACAGCAGATATCCATGCCCCCCCCATCTCATTTCTCCATGAAATAGGTTGGAACTGATGGGGAGGCTTATAGGTGTGTCTTTTCCGTGCCCACGGAGGAGAGAAAACACGGAGATTATCACAGCAGATATCCACAGCCCCCTCCCCCAACTCATTTCTCCATGAAATAAGTCGGAACTGATGGAGAGGCTTATAGGTGTGTCTTTTCCATGCCCACGGAGGAGAGAAAACACAGAGATTATCACAGCAGATATCCACACCCCCATCCCCCAACTCATTTCTCCATGAAATAAGTCAGAACTGGGATCTATGTAAAGCAATTGATCACCAGCTGTACGAACTGGAGGGAATCACAAATCTTTTCTGTCATTTGCTCATCGGAGCATTGTTTCATTCAACAAACACCGTGTGCCAGGTGATAGGTGACACTAGGGATTTATTTACTCTTTCAAAAACCACTTAAATCCCTGCTATGTGCCAAGTATTGATCAAGGGCTTGGGTGTAGCAGTGAATAAAGCAGGCAATGCTTCTGCCCTCCTACAAGTTATGTTCAGATGATGTGGGGCCAGGGCAGACAATAAACAAACCCACAATCGGTAGGACAGGTGAAGAGTCCTTTGGAGAAGATTGAGAAGGTAAAGGGATAATGGGGTCAAGACTTTATCTTGGAAAGCCTCTGGGGAGCTAAATTAAACAGAAACCTGAAGACAGCTAAGGGGCAGACATATAGATACATAGAGAAAGAACATATCCATAGATCATGATAACAATGACTTAATTAATTATACTCTCAAAGCTGGGGAATTGTACACAAAAGCCTTGTAAGTCGCCTCACATCTCTTCTGGAAAGTGAGAAAAGTTTGTTGTTATTCTTGTTATTTAACTTGTTAGCTTGCAGATTACAGGTCCAAGCACCTTACTACCTGTGGTGGTTTGAAAGAAAATGGCCCCCAAAGGGAGTGTCACTGTTAGGAGGTGTGGCTTTCTTGGAGTAGGTGTGGCCTTGCTGGAGGCAGCATGCTGCTGTGGGGGTGGGCTGTAAGGTCTTGTTCTCAAGCTTCCCTCAGTGTGACAATCAATTGATTTCCTGTTGGCTGCAAGATGTAGGTAGCACTCTCAACTCCAGCACATCTGCCTGCCCGCCGCCATAGTCCCCTTCATGAACATAATGGACGGAACCTCTGAAACTGCAAGGGAGCCACCCTCAACTAAACGTTGTCTTCAAAAGAGTTGCCATGGTCATGGTGTCCCTTCATAGCAATAGTAAACCCTAACTAAGATACTACTCAAGAAACAAAACAACCTGAAACCAAGATGACAGGCGACACACATAAAAGGATTATTAAGGGTAACAAAGGTTACATAAACCTTAAGCAATGCTCGTCATCAGTTACCAGCCTCCACTAACAGTCGTCTGGGTCACAGCTGCATCTATATCTGAAGGTCTCATCCACAGATTAAATTTGTGCTCACCTTTGTCACTAAACTTGTAGAAATGTCTTCAAAGTTCCAGGCCGACTTTCTGCCCTGTGTAGGCCTGTACACCAGGCCTACGGTCTGCAAGCTAACATAGTCTTGAATATACCATTTCCTGCTCTGTTTGATTAGACGAAACAACTCAGGCCCTTAACCAAAAGGTCACTTGAGCTTCTTTATTTACAAGGAAATCGCTGGTTAGAAAATGTCTTAGCATTTTTTGGCAACTTGTGAAGCCAATTCATTAGTGCGGGTTAGTGTAGTTCCTCTCAAGGGCAGTTGCAATCCCTGAGCCAAGGGGATCTCCAAGCCATAGCTAGAGACGCACTTACAAAGCTTTAATCAGCTGGGGATGTAGATCAGTGATAGAATAAGTGCCCAGCATGCGCCCCGGGTTTCATCCGGAGCACCATCAAATAAAAAGTCTCAACCTTCCACTTTCTTAACACCGCACCCCACTAAACCCCCAAACCCCCCCACTTAGATCAAACTTGGGGGAAATAATGGAGAACATGCATGCTTCAGTTCAGCCTGAATGTGGCATTCGGGGAAGGAAAACCCCAGCTGAGCACACACGAGTACATTTCAGCTTTGCCAGGAGAAAAATAGTTATGCATTATACATGGACTATAAAGACATTTTTTGTAAGTCTTACTTTCAAATGTTTGAATTTTAGAACTTAAAACGTTCCATGTGTTTTGTATTTCATGTTCGGTTAGACTAAAGAGAAGGAACTGAAATTTTGGTCTCAGCACTCGCGCGGTGTATCCCAGGAATGTTTAATATAACATTATCCTGTAGCTCTGGAGTTCGTGAGCAGGATGTCCATACTCGCCGCTGATTATGAAGGGGTTCTATTCAGCAGCTCTTACTGATCTCCTACTATGTGCCCGGCCCTGTTTTAGGTACACAGACCACGAAATACTTTATGTCCGCACATTACAGAAACAGGCCATAACCGAGATGATGTCAGGCCAGGTCGTGAAGAAACTGTTCTTCCAGCCTTATTCAGGGAAAGGGAATTTGGGCGGGGCTGCTATTTTAGAGGAGGGAAAGCCTCACCCTTGAATCTTATTTGAAAAAAAAAAAAGATTTTGATGAAGAGAGAAAGGAGTCTTTGAAGCTGAGGGGAAAGTGCCGTGGACCGATGGATGGCAGGGCTCCACTGATAGAAACTGTGGGCAGCTTGGAGTCTGGTATGGTCAAAGCTGAGTGAAAAGCCAACAAGAGCTGGAGAAATACAGCCTGACAGGAAAGCCCATGTGACAGAGTTCCTGTGTGTCCCTCTTCTCCCCACCCCACCCAAGCCAGTAGAGCTAACACCAGCCTGGTCTGGCTTCATTTGGAGGAAGTTAAAGAGGTGATAAGGAATTGAAAAGAAAAAACTTCTGTGAGCCAGCCAGGGAAGGCAGTGCATGCCTGGAATTCCAGCCCTCTAGAGGCTGAGGCAGGAGGAAGAGTTCAAAGTCATTCTTGGCTAAGTAGGCTAGGTAGGCTGTGTAGGATGCTGTCTCAAAAAATGAAAAGGGTTTCTGGATGTGGTGACATGCATCTTTAATCCTAGCATTCAGGGAAGGGAGGCAGAGACAGGCAGATCTCTATGGTTCTAGGCTAGTCTGGCCTACATATCCAGTACCAGGTCAGCAAAGGCTACATGGAATCAGCAACATTCTGTTGTGAGCAGGCGTGGACAGCCCCTGCCTACATATGCTGGCATGCTGTCCTCTGTATCTTGTATAAATTATGTGTGTGTGTGTGGGGGGGAACCCAACATTCAGCTCTTCTCTCTAGAGTCAAAACTAATAGAAAAAGACTCATCCATTGGTCCCGTGTGCTATGGATATTAGTCACAGAATTTCAAGATCCTCATTGATGTTTTCAAGGCTTAACCCGCTCCTTCAGAGTAAAGTGTGAGACTCCCCAGTCTTCTAGAAGAAAAGTTTTCCTTCCTCTATAGCAGGAAAACCTCCCAAGAGTAATGTCTAAACCCACAGAACCTAAAAAGCTGCCCTAACTAACTCAGGAAACGAACTCATTTGGAAAGAAAATTCACAGCATGACTTGTTAAACACAAGTAACACAGGCCTCAAGGAAGTCAGGGCAAATTAGAACAGCACCACCCGGAACCTCAAAGAGGTAGGTTACGCATGCATTGTTTAGGGCTCAGAGGTAAGGACCTTTTTAAAAAGATAGATAAAGACCATCTAGAATGACAGAAACAACAGTGAAAACAGGGTTTGGAGCTAAAAGTCCTAACCTCTAGCCACCTGCCACCCTACGTTTGCACAAACTGTAAAAGAAATTATTTAATTTGCATGTGGGAAGGGACTGCTTTGAACAGCAAATAACAATAGAACAAATAAAAAATCACACACAAGACATATGTGTAAGGAATGTCTTTATGTGTGCAGAAGGAATTTTTCATATGGTATTTCATAAATGTATGTGCATGGATATTTGTACTTTTAAAAATACCATATGTAATGAAAGCTGTGCATAAATATTTATAAGAATACCTTTATCTAACTAGGCCAGTAACATTTAATATTTTTCAATAAATTCATATATAAAATATATACATTAGTGCCAAATGGAACATATATTTTGAAATATGAACCCCTGTAAAACTCTGAGGAATCCGGAGTAGAACCCAGGTATCTGCCAAAGGAAACTTGGGAGCAGTCCTCAGTTGAAGAAAAGAAACAATGCCGGGTCCCTTATCTTTACCGACTGTTTTACTTGTCAAAATTCTGGTATCATTTCTGCAGTTTTATATTTGACTTACGACCTCACGGCCATTTAACTTGCCAACTATTATTTTCTTTGAGGCCTTTAACACTCCACCCAAGTATTTTTGCTTTCCCGAGCAGTTGTGTCCGCTTCCTTTTCAACTTCACCTTAACATTGATAGTGGTTTACGACCTGGGTTTAACGTGCACCCCAGTCTAAGGTTTCAGAACATTCAGGGCAGCCCTGTGATGACCTGAAGCCAATACCGCTTTGGGAAGCCATAGTCTCCAGAGCGGCTCCCCATTGTGCCAGGATTTCCAGGCAACCTGAGAGTCCCAGAGTTGGAGACCGGCCCTGAGCGTGGGATTCCTTAGGGTTCCAGGTCCTTTTCCAGGTCAACCAAGCCGGAGGGGACCTCACCGCCGGAAAACGCCACCTTTTCCTGTCTCCTACCAGGCGGACGAAGGGAGAAGGAAGAGACGGCGGCTGATTAAGACAATTAACACAATTCACTGGGTTCCTACCGAGGTTCAGGGACAGAGGGGCGGGACGTTGTGAAGCCCTGGGCGGGTGACCGACAGGCGCAGGTGTCGCCAAGGGCGGAATTTTACGGTTCGGAGCAGCAGCAGCTGCGCCACTTGCGCCGCCTTGCAGTGAGTGCGTCCGGGAGGGCCACCACCCGCTTCCGCAGCTTTAGGTCAATCTCTGAAAGACCTGGAGGGAGGGAGTCGCCTCCCTCCGGACAGGAAAAACCTGCTGCGTCTGCGTTTCTCCTGGTCCCGCAGGATCTCAGCCTCCAGCCCCGCGTCCCCTGAGCGCCAGATCCACGCTCCGGGTTTTGGCGACAGCTTGCGAGGGGAGCGAGCTGCACGTTGACAGCATGCGACCCTCCCCTTCCCTCCCGGGAGCTTCAGCTGCTGTGGGGTCCTGGGGGAGCTGCGGCCGCGCTGCGGCGACGCGATCAGGTGGCCCTTCTTCACCGCAGGTCCCCTCCCTCTGCGGCGAAGCCCCGCACTGCTAGATGGGCTAGGTAGGACAGGGAGAGGCGGGGACACGAGGGTAGCACGAGGGTCCCGGGTGCGGGCGGAGTCCTATTGTCCTCCCACACCGCACGGGCAGCGTCGCTCCGGAGCCACCTCTTTGAAGAGAGTACTCCGCCACTTTTCTTTGTGCCCGAGAGAGCCCTAGGCGGCTTTGCCTCTTGAGAGAAGCCACCCGGGGGAGGTGGAACTGGGAGGTGACAGTGGGCCCCCATTGTCCTCCAAGAGCCCGCGGTCGCGCCTCCTGTCGTGCGGGACTAGGGACAGGTACAGCGGAGGGAGAGTCCCTCGCTGCCAGCACCCTTCTCCCCGCCCTGCCCTCACCGGCCCCGCCCCGCTCCGGGCCCCGCCTCGCCCCCCGCGCCCCGCCCTCGGCAGGTTGAGACCGCGCGTCTGGCCGGGGCGCGCTCAGTGTCGCGGGCACTTCCAACGGCCGCTGGCAGCACAGCTGCGGGCCGCACACCGACAACCCAGTTCCCGGGCCGCTGCCTCCTGGAAGATTCCGCGCACAGTCTCCCGGAGTGAACCGTCGCCCCCGCCCCCTCCGCATCTGCTCGCACAAACCGGACTGCCTGCGCCCTCGGGAGGCGACCCTGGCCGACGCCCGGCCCCCGGGCAGAAGTGAGCCTCGGCGACTGCCGGTGAGTTAGTGTGTAGACCAGGCTGCCTCTTCACCTGTGAGTCTGTCCCACCCTCAACTTAAGTACCCTCCAGCTCATGCTGGTGTTGGACTCGGAAGACTTAAAGGGTGCGAGGATAACCTAGGGCACCTCCTTGAGCTGATGTCCAGAGGACCAAATGGGACATGTAGCAATCTGGGAGGGGATCAGGTCTCAGAGCTCTGCCATCCGCGCCGACTTCTTTAGGGTGGGGCTGCAGGCAGCAGGGCCCCCTCCGAGTTAATGACAGCCATTCTGGGCGCCTTTGCGTTTTTCCATCAGAACAAACCGCACTTGGCTACCGCGCCCCTTTAGTGGTGTTTGCACCAGGGCGGAGCATGTGGGTGCCCAGCGCAGCTCTGCTGTCTCCTTGCTGACAGAGGCAGTGCATTGTAACTGAGGCTCCAACCTGCAGATATGGCAGTTGAAAATTTTTTTCTTTTTTGACTGCGGTTTCTGAACAACTGAAGCGTTTGCAAGATCTTTCTTCCTCCTCCTCTTCTTTTTCTCTTACTCATCTTTCTCACTAAGTGTCTTGACACAGACATGTGAGGACGAATGGATTTGGTCAGTCATTTTTTTTTTATGAATTATTATACTCCACCCCTCTCTCGCCTTTGGGAGGGGAAGGCATGTGTTTCATCTTATAAATAGAAAGTAGCATATTTTTTGGCAGGACCTGCTTTATACTGCACCGTCTAGAGAGAGAGAGGTCAGTTTAAAAATAAATATGCACTTGAATGTTAGTTACATTACCGAGCCGGCTGTGGCACGGAGGAGCTGCGCAGACAGCAGCATCAAAGCTGGGAAGACATCTGTGTTGAAAGGAGTAAGAAGCCCCAGAGTATAGCCCAGGCTGATAGTCAAGTAACTACATTGTGAAAAAAAAAGTGAGCGAATTAAAACGAGGGTGGGTGAGGAATGGAGGAATGTCAGTCCGGGACTGGAACAGGAGTCTTTGCAGTCTTAGTGTGTTTGGGGGAGCGGGCTGCTGCTGCTGGGTGCAATGTGGGGGGGGCTCTAGGGAGGGAGCTGATGGATGTGTTAGGGAGAGAAGATTTTTTTCTGCTTTTCCCCCCACCCTGGCAGCGTGTAGCCCTTGCAAAAATCCTCAAGTTCTGGGAGGGAGGTGGAGGAGGGTTGCTGGTCTTGAAAATATTAGGAGGGTAGCAGACCCTGCTTTAATAGCAGATCGAGACTTCCCCTTAACATCACAGGGAGAAACAAGCCTCCCCAGGAAGCGGCCAGCATGCCCCAGGGGTGTCTCTTAAGTCCATTAGAAGACTCCAGCTATGTTCCGACTTATAAAAAGATCTTTCATCTAACGACTAAACTAGGAAGCCCAACTTCTGGACTGTTCTAGAAGTCTTCATCATTGTGGTTTGATGTGGTTTGATGGACATTTCAGATATAAGGATACACAAACACCTTTTTTCAGAATGAAGGACTCAGACGTGAGGCAGTTGTGAAATGTCTAGCTAGCATTGTCAGGTGTGAAATAAGCAATAAGATCTATATTCAAGGAATGGTTGACAGTCCCTCTGGATGTGCCTGGGTTTCCCAATAGGCTCCACCCATGGCATGAAGCAGCACTACCAGCTCTTGAACTCGCATATGGGATGTTTAGAGGGAACTCTGGGAGCCTTCTGGGTCCACGGCAGTTTCTGTTTTTCAGCCACCTCATCTGCGAAAGATTTGCATTCTGAATTCCATGATTAGAACATGGTGCTGAGGCTGTGGCAGCCCCTGAAGACATGAAGTAAGATGAGCTCCCTCCCACCCCGCTAATCTGAGTCCTGAAATTCTGCCTTGAAAGGGACCTAGAAAGGCAGCTAGAGTAAAGTATGCTCATTTTCTTTTTGCTTTTTATTGCAAACTCAAATGGGATCCAGGATGCATAGAAAGCTGGACCAGGGACTGCAGAACGGCTCCCCAAGCCGGTTGGCCCTGTCTGCTCTCCAGCTTCCCCTTTAGCAAGGTGTTTTGTTTTATGTCTGACATGTTCACAAAAGCTGCCCTTTTCCACTTGTAAAATTCCTGCTTAGCACTGGGGATAAAATCGCTTTAACCTATATCACCCTACAGTTTTTAGCCAAGCCATAAAGTTTTCACAAGCCTTTTGCCCATTAGACGTAGCATTTATCTAGTGGGTGGAATACAATTCCTGGCCTAAAAAGCCCCCAGGAATACTACGCTGAATTATTATTATTAGTAGTAGTATTATCATCATCATTATTATTATGTCTCTTGCTTCAGTCTGATTTCATATAGGCTCAGCCTAATTTCTTTCTAACCAGTATCCCATGGACCTGTTTTTCTTTTCATTGAATAAGAACATAAAATTGTATTTTTAAACACACTATGTTTCCTGTAGACAAAGTTGAGCCATTTGAGACTAGCAGCAGATTCCATCAGAAACAAAATCTCTTCAGGGCACAGGTCAGAGAATTATAACAGGTCATGTTGTGGGGACATCAAAGGTAATTCCAGCGTAAAACCTGCCCTAGCTATGTAGGCACTCTTCCCGTTGCCTGCATTACCTCCTTTATTTCTAAATCATTCCAGAAAGAAGGTGTGTTAGAGTCGCATTGTAGTCTAGGTGTAGTGACCGAAGACAGGCCAGTTAGCAGCTTGCCCAAGTGTCCACAACTAGACAGTAAAGAGTGTACCTAAATGGGTGTGCCTGAGGGCTAATTCTCCGTGCAAGTTGGTGCCTTTTTGAGCTTAGGGACTGGGAAAGCCTGAAGTTACTAACTTGGAGTCAGGCTGCCTAGGCACATTGCTTGGATCTTGCATACAGTGCTTGTGGAATGCTGGACAAATGACTTGTCTTAGGTGATGGTCTCATATAACTCCATAGCCAGTCTTTCATATAGATGGTGTGGTACTTATTCTCCAGAGGAGAACATGGCCCTGAAGGGCTCCGTAATTTGGTCAAGGTTACACAGCTAAGCAGCAGAGCATGGTTTGAACTCAGGTATGTTTGACCTAGTACTGAAGAGCACACCTCCATTGTCTGGGAGGAGGGTAGGGGAGCTATTAAGTATGATTACTGTTATGGCTTTTTGGTCTCTGGAAAGGAACTCACATTATTCTATCTCACCATATCACCACTCAGAGGAAGTAATTGCCAGCCTTAGGGAATACGACTTGAATTACTTAATTATGAAGGGTGGCTCAGTTTTGTATGTGGCGACCTTGTTCAGCAGAGCTAGCATGGAACTGCTAGAATTGGTCTAAGCAGTTTATACCATAACCAGAGAGATGCACTAGGTGACAGTGTGGGACTCTGACACCAGACAGTCATGCCCCAGCTGGGAACAAGGCATTCCAGCACCCAGAAATGAATCCGCCCCCCATGTAGGCCATGTCCTTGGATCAGTCAGAGGTAACAGGGCTAAAGAACCAGGCCTGGTAAGTCGTTCTCTCCAGCAGGCCTGGCTTTCAGCCCCTGGCCCTCAGTGGATATTCAGGGCCTTACCAGAGAGGTCCAGGGTAGTCAGGAACTACAGGGGGCTGGACAGGAAGGTCCTGAACTCTGTCCTTGGCAGAAGGGGCCTGTGACAGCGGTGCACACGTCCTGGATGCTGCTGATAGATGTCTGGTGTGAAAGATAGAGGGAAGAGGCTCAACGCACCCTTGCCCGGGACAGTCCTAGTCCCTGCTGCTCATCGGAAGTCGGTCCCCAGGACAAGGTCTGGAAATTGCCCTGGAGTTGGGGCTGTCCACTTGATCTGGAATTTTCTCTCTTCCTGCTCTCTTCCTTTAAAGACGACAAAACAAAACAACATCCTGAAAACTATGACAAGAAACTAGCCAAATTTACAGCCCCTAATCAGGGAAGGGTTTTTGTTGTTGTTTTCTCATAAAAAAAAAAAAAAAAATGTTTCCTTTGGCCTCAATGTACTTCAGTGACAACTTTTGCCAGAGTGGAGTGATAACAGTGAGTGACAGGGCCTCTGGTAGACAAGCAGCTTTTAACTCGTAACTGGATAGCTCTATAATAGAAACAGGAAAATGACGGTTATTTTGTTGTGGTTTGTTTTTGCTTCTTGTCTTGATTTTGATTTTTGTTTTCTCATTTTTTTCTTTTTCTTTCTTTTCTTTCTTTCTTTCTTTTTTTTTTTTTTATGAGACAGGGTCTCATAGCTTAGGCAGGCCTCAAACTCCCCAACTGCTGCTGCTGCTTCCTCCTCTTCTTCTTCTTCTTCTTCTTCTTCTTCTTCTTCTTCTTCTTCTTCTTCTTCTTCTTCTTCTTCTTCTTCTTCTTCTTCT
>JAQHUG010000024.1:12989662-13000943 GCA_028555095.1 Dicrostonyx torquatus
ACTGGCCTCGAACTCACAGAGATCTGCCTGTCTCTGCCTCCCAAGTGCTGGGATCAAAGACATACAACCACCACTGCCCTACTTGTCTTGATTTTTGAAGCAGGGCTTTTATAACCTAGGCTGACCTTGAATGCTTAATCCTTCTGCCTCAGCCTCCTGAATCCTGAAATTATATGCAAGTACTCCAGTACCCAGCAGCCTCCACCCCGTCACCCCGAAAGAAAGACAGCTCCTAAGGAACCAAACTGTTTATGAAGCTGATGAGCCCCACCATGGGTTTGTGTAGTCATTACTGCTGGCCGAAATGATTCGTTCACAATAGAACTCTGAAACAGGGAGTTACAAACAGAAGATATTTTGTGATTTGAAAGCTGTTTGCATATTTCAGAAAGTTAGGACTGGCCTTCCAGCCTTGGGCTCTGTATTAAACAGTGTTGCAGTGGTCACATTCCTGCAGTGACTCAATGGGGTAACGCATAAAGCATTCCTGAAGACTCAGAAAGATCAGGAAGAGTACTGTGGAAAGGCAGTTTGATAATGTCCCCTTCCTGCCGGATGCTGCACAGGTGTGCAGTGCCCCTCCCCCTGTGGAGAGAGAACCCCTCCTCTGTCTCGGGTTGTTTGGCCCTAGCAGAGCTGCAGGACTACTCTGGTAGAAAACTCACTCTGAGGCACACCAAGTGACAGCTGTACAGACTTGCATGCCTTGCAGCCTGCTCAGCTGCAGGCAGTCCAGGAACAGAGCTGGAAGAACATGCCAGAAGGATGCTGGCAAGTCAATGGTGGTTCTGTTTGGTAACAAACTAACCCAGATTTACCTGGGGCCAATCAAAATGTAGCAAGGACTAGATCTGAACAGGTTGGTACCTGGTGTGGATCTGAACGGTGTGATCCTGGCTCTCTCAGAGTCTGTTTCCCCATCTCTAACAGGATTTGGTGTTAGGTGAACTCGGATCATCCCTAACTCTAGATTTCAGTAAGCCAGGAGCCACGTGACCTGTTAGCAGAGCCTGCCCTGCTAATAATAAAGAGTGCCCTTGGGCTGGAGAATAGCAGTACAGTTCTCACCCAAGGAGCCAGAGCAGGCTGAAGGCAAGGACTTCAAAGGCAGGCGTCTGTTTGGACAGCTTACACATTTGGGAATCTGTCTTGTTCTGGTGACATCCTGAAGGTCATATTTATAGACATGTTTTGTCAATGATAGATCTCTGTCATGCATCTAGTTGAGAAAGACTGGTACTTTTCAAATACATCATCGCATTCAGGCTGCACTCATCTTTAAAATGCACAAAGATGGGGCTGGAGAGATGGCTCAGCGGTTAAGAGCATTGACTGCTCTTCCAGAGGATCCGGGTTCAATTCCCAGCACCCACATGGCAGCTCACAACTGTCTGAAAATCCAGATCCGGGGGATCTGACACCTTCACACCAATGCACATAAGATAAAGTTAAATAAAACCATAAAATGCACAAAGACATTTCTGGTGGGATCTGGTTTGGTCATTTGGGAATATATTTGATTTTTTTACCCTTTATTTATTTAACTTTTGCCTAGGGTCAGTTCAGGCTGAAAACATTGATTTTTTTTTTTTTTAAATCTCAGCAGGAGTGGAGGCCATATACTTTTGGGATGGTCAGCTGTTCCCAAGGCAGATACTCCTCCAGGTGGCTTCTGTTCTCATCTGAAGAAATGAGAGAGGCAATCAGCTCTAAATCCCTATAATCATTCTTTTTCCTTTTCTGGGGCTTGTCACAGTATTCTGGGATTTGTTCTGCGTGGTACTTACTGCATTTTGAATGCTCTTTTAAAAATATTTATTCATTTATTTTTTGAGAGAGGGTCTTGTGTATCCCAGGCTGGCTTAGAACTAACTCCTAGGCCCCGTTCCTCCACTCCCTGAGTGCTGAGATTGCGAGAAGAACAGTCGTAGCAATAATTCATTAATTTCTATGCCTGCCTAATTAAGTCGTCTGGAGGCAGAGACTGAGCCTGCTTTATCTAAGCATCTCATTTCCCCAGTGAAGCTATCAAGTGGACAATTTAATCCCAGCCATACTGTCCAACACTTCCTCTAGCGTCTTGTCAATTGTTAAGAAGTTATTATCACTTGCCTAGCTTATGAAAGTCATTGTTTTCTTGGCTATAGAACATTCACATTCAAGGGGAGGTGGCCTGGTGGCCATGTGGCAGCCATGCCATCTGAGGATGCTATGGGAACTGGGGAGCCTGCACCAGAACATTTCTGGAGTACAACTGAGAAGTAGCAACCTCCACAGAGGCTTCTTTTGCC
Source organism: Dicrostonyx torquatus (assembly GCA_028555095.1). Classification (NCBI taxonomy): domain Eukaryota; kingdom Metazoa; phylum Chordata; class Mammalia; order Rodentia; family Cricetidae; genus Dicrostonyx; species Dicrostonyx torquatus. The sequence continues at coordinate 12,991,954 of JAQHUG010000024.1, forward strand.
TTGGGGACTGGGATGCCCAGATGTCCACTGAGAGCACTGGCTGCTTGGAGTTCCTGTCACTGTCACAGACCGCACCACAGCCTGTGAACCATTTATCCAAGACTGTGCTCACATCTTCTCCGCACACTGTGTGTCATTACTGTGGCCTCCTTTTCTGGAACTGCACAGTATTTACTGTCTGTTAATTGCTGATGACTGTGTGGGGAACCAGCCATGGGCTAGGTGACAGTACACAGACTGTACAAACTGAGCCACGGAGGTCTCTCTAGGAAGTCATAGCACCAAACTAGGCATGGTTTCAGATGTCTTTGGAGTGAAATGTCTTCTGGTCATGCTGAGCTGGGTTTTGATGGGAAGCTTGGTCATACTGGTGGCTTTTATTCTAGATCCTTCATGAAAGACCCCTTAACCCAGTGACTCACCTGGGAGGAGGAGATTGCTGCCACCAGCCTGGTGGGAAACACCAGGTCTCAGCTGCTGTGTATGGAATCAAAACAGGAATTGTTTCATGTTCAGTATTGTCTTGAGTGGAAAGTTTGACTTTTAGAGCCACACCATTTGGAAGACTTTACACTTTAGTTAAAACAATCAGTTAGGTGACCAGATTCTAAAGTTTTAAAGAAATAAAATTGGAAGAAACTTCTGTAACAGCTCTTCTTGGTTGTCATCTTGACTATATCTGGAATTAAAGCCAAAACAGCTGCCTATCCTTTGGATTGTGGTTCATTACTTACCAACCCTTTGCCAGGTGTGCCATCCTGGCACCATATATTTCAAGTTTGCAGAGGAGGAAGCTCAGTTCTTAAGAGGAAGCCACTGGCATTCATTAGCACCATGATACCAGGAATGGGGGTAGAAAGTCTTGCGATGAGCCCTGGCATGAACGCCATATAACATGGGTCTCCAGATAGGGTGCAGCAGAGCAGGCTATGGAAAAGTCTCATGCTGCTTGGGGTCTGTGCAAGGAGCCTCCAAGGGCTTTAGCTTTTTCAGCCAGCACCTCAAAATGTCAGCTCACAAGTAAGCTTGTGGTAAGCTAATGCCCAGGTCTGTTTTTATAAGAGCTGCCAGCCACATCCTGCCTCTTTCTGCACTTACGTGATTATGTAATTAGCTTTAACCCAAATGCAGGACTTCCTACTTATTCATTTGATTCCTGTTGACTTCATCCTGCCCCTACTTTTAAGGTAGTTTTATACCCCAGTCTGCCATTGGCACATGGAGGGATCCTTGTGGGTCCCGTGCTATCTAGAGATGAATGCAGCTGCTATGTCCTTCAAGTCATCAGTCCTATCATCAAAATTCTCTTCAGGTTTCATAGGTACACCAAAGAAGCAAAGAAACGGGGTTCTGCATGAACTTGCCAGTGCCTGCTTAGCTGTGTTTCTCAATTTCACTAAAAATAGATGCAACAGTCAACAAGGAGTCTCATCATCCTTTTTGTGAAAACAATTTGACTGTGTGTTTTTAGCCACTAGCTATAGTTTTTCAAAGGCTCTACAAAGTGACCAGATGGAGACAGGTATTTTCTAGGCCTTAGGACATTCCATACTCCTTAAATCCTGGGAATCTGTTCTCACACAAAGTGGAGTCCTTTCCTATGGCCGTTGCCTGCTCCACCTCGGGCTTCCCTTTGCTATAGAATGCCCATTGTAGTTTCCTGAGATTTCCTCATATGCTATTAGGCCACATAAGCCAAGTTCTCCTGAACTCATTTCCTTCTAAGAGGTGGGCTCATCATTTCAACAGGGTCTCACTCTTGGACCTGAGTGTAACTGCAAGATTTAAATGGTTCAAGATAGATAGTCTTGTTCACACTTGTTTCCACTCTGCAGTCATGGGTAGAAGCCATTTCCCCTTTAAACATCACTTTCACAAATACATGCTCTCTTTAGTACCTTCTATGAGTAAGATAGTTTGTTCTCGTGGCTGACAGCCTAATGGGGGTGTTGGGCAAGGAAGCAGTAACTACAGTACAGTGTGTTAGTTGGTGCCGTCAAATGCCCACAACGTGAAGCTAAGGAGCTCCAGAGGCCTTGACAACTGGGAAGAACTATGGCTTCAGGGTTGGGCAGCTCCTCAATTTGCCCACGTGCTAACCTATCTCCAGACTGTAAGGGTGGGCCTGGCCCTAAAGGGTTGTAAGATGATGGGTGGATTCTAGGTAATAAGATAGGAGGCAAATGCACAACAGAGCGGGCGTGGGGAGTGAGGAGAGACACCCGCTGATAGGACTTTGGACTTGGCAGGAGGCTGTGGCTGGGGAGAAGTTGAACAACAGCTGGGTTTTGGCATTTACAAAGAGAAGAAAGTGCAGGAGGCCTTCACCATGGGCAGAGAGAGGGAGGAAAGATGGAATTTCCCAGGAAAGCAAAGTGGTGAACCCCAGAATGCAGGAGAGAAATCTAGAGCTTCTTAAATTCTCTGAAAAGATCTGCACCCGGACCCCACACATTAGGTTCAACAGTGTATAACCCCCAGACCTATCAGGAGCCAATTCAGTGAGAAAACAAAACATCAACTATGTTTTGTTGCTATGGCAATGTTTCTAAGGCTTACTTTTGATTTCTTTACCTGCACACCAGCCCTGGTCCATAGATGACTTTTAGTGGTTCTGGTCTATATGTGTAAGCTGAAGTTTTACTCTGAAAGTTATCATCAGAAGTGGTAGTTGAAGCCGTGTGCACGGTGTGATTGAGGAGCTGGGGTGGACAACAGTCCCCTCGCCCTGTAGAGATACAGGCTTCTAAAGCAAGGACTCACGCCCTTTCAGTAAGGGGTCAGTTGGTAGTTCATGCTTTGAGGGCCACCTGCATTCTTTGCCCAGCTGTCATTGCTGACCTTGTAGAGCAGTGGCAATTCTGCTGCGGTCTCCCAGCTTCGGTTCTACTGAGGCTCAAGGCCTGATAGTTATTTTTTCGAGGGACTATTCTAGGAAATAGAGGTAGTTCAGCAGCATTCTTGTCTTGTGTCCATGAGGTTCCACTAACCAGTCCTTTCCACCTAAGGTTGCAGGATCAAAAATGACTGCAGATATTTGTTACATGTTACTGGCTGTGGGTGCAAAACTACTGCCCGGAGAGAAGGCTGATCTGAGCAGAGCGCAAAAACAAATGCCTGTTCTTGGGGTGTTCCAATAAAACTTTATTTACCAAAACAGGTAAGGGTAGATCTGAGTCGCCTATTGTAGGCTCTTGACATAATAGATGGGCAGAAAGAAAATAAGAGCTTAGACAGTGAAAACTGAGGGGCTCCTGTTAGTGGCCAGCATATAAAAAGACTCAACCTTAGCTCTCGTTTCTAGCACCACGGCTCGCCTTACTCTTGAGATAGGTCTAAAAACCACAAAGCCAGAAAACAGGAAAATAACAAATGGTATAAATCCTACACAATACCTAAGAACGCCTCCAGGTCACACAGCAGTGGAACAGGATTACGTGAGGTGAGTTCGGGAAAACTTCCTCCAGGAAGGAAGTGGCTGGGAAGCAGGTCTTAGAGGATGTTGTGGGTAGCCTTTGATGGTGAGAAGGTGCGGAGGACATTCCACCAAGGAACACAGAATCCTTGGTCTCAGAAAGTGGGGAGGGGAGTAAAGTGTGAGCAGTGACGGAGGAAGCCATTGTCCCTGTGCAGTTGAGCCCGGAGACTGCGCGCTGTCACGTGCATGCGCTTCCTCTGGGAAAAGAATTAACAGCATTGGATATTTTCTAAGAACAGGATGTTTGTTTTCTTTCCTTGAGGCTCAGAGGTTCTCTTGTTGCTTTAAATTTTTAATCTTTTGACCTTAACCACAAAGTCAAATTCCTTTTGAGATTATTTTTCATAATAGCAAAAATACTAAGAAGTTGTAGCCAGCTAGAGCTGCCAGGGCAAGTGTGCAGGCCTTCTCCTCACATTCAGGGCGTCTGGCAAGGTCAGGTTCGTGTCTTCTGATCCTTGCTGTTGCAATCTCAAGACATCCTTCCTTCTGGTGCTGCTGGACTTGGGGGAGAGATAGTTTCTGTTGGTAGGTGTCACGTTATCAAATGTGGAAGAAATTCTGGCTCCTGCTGATTGACCCGAAACATGGACTTAACGTTTCCTAGATGGTGTGGTCTAAGTATTCCATGAGCTAAAACCTGCCTGGGCCACAGCAAGCTCTTGTCTGTCTGTTAGCTATTACATGTCTAAATTCTTTAGAGAGTCGGGCCATTCAGGTTTGCCTCATCTACAGAGTAATTTGCACTGTGGGTTGCTTTCTTGGAGCCAATCAACCTGTCTCTTGTGATGGAAAAATCAAATTGGTTATGGATTGATTATTTCCAAATTTGGATTTTCTGTGTGCTATGTGATTGTTGTAGGAGACAGGACAACAAATAAGACCCAGTTTGTGCTTGTAGAAGAGCTTTCAGCCTAGTTAGAGCAAGTGTGCCTTCATACAAATATCTGTATGCTGTCAAATGTGTAATGAACCTAGGGGAGTTTTCTGTAGCGATGGTTGACAGCGGAATGGCCACATATCCAGTGTAGATGTGATACAGAGAAGCCTGTTCTATCTATCATCAGGGAGCGTGTGAGACTATAGACAGCCCCAACAAGATGGGAGGATAGCTTGGAAATCCCCTAGTGTGGCCCCCAAATGAGTTTTTAGAATGCCCAACTTGCGATGTAGCATAACAGCAAAGCTTTGCCTCTCTATAGTGCTCTGAAGTGTCCACAGTCTGAATTCCTAGTCACCTAGCAACCTATTTTGCATCATTTCTGGTGCTACTGTCAGAACTGGAGTTTGGCACAGGCACCTGATAATGTAAATGCTAGCAGGATTTGGGCACCTAGGCAGTCTTGGGAGATCATGGCATTTGGGGCAAAGGTTGTAAGGACTGAACAGTGCTGAAAACAAGAGGGTCAGAATTCTTTCTGTATTGATACTGTCCTTGTGTCATCACAGACCAAGTTGGATCCATTAGTTATGGAGCATGTGAGCGGCCCATAGTAATGGCCTTGTTCGATTCCTACTTGTCAAACTAGAGTGCCTGCTGGCCGCTTCTGGCCAGCACTGAGGCTAAATCCCTGTAAAATCAGTCATGCAAAATGAACCAGGCATGAGAGAACTTGCCCTCAGCTTCCCTTGTTATAACTCTCAGGAATCAATGTCCATATAGGCTACCCTTGTAACTTACTTTTTATAAGGAAAAGAGGCCCTAATGGGCTCTCTTCACAAGTGTTAGTACTTTGGGAGGTGGGCGTCCTGTCATTTAGTTTTGCTTTTTAAAAAACCTTTCAAATAGTGCAATTAAGTCCTGTAAATGTAAGGAGTGTACGTAAATTAGCAGTGAGTCTCCCACGCGGTTTTTGTGGGTCCCCATATAATTGGGGTTGTAAAAGGAAAGTAAATATAAGCTGTTGTTTAATCATAAGTGAGAAGCCCATTTATAAATAATTGAAGGTGACTGTCTCAGACTTTCTGAGTGGTCCATAAAATACAGCCTGCTCGGTCTGGCAAGGGTATGCAGGGCAGAGCTCAGAAGCTAGGAACTTGGGGCTCACAGAAGCTCACAGTCTTGCAATATGCTGGTCTGTCCTCAGTTTAGGAGCCATGGGCAGGAGATAAGACTCTAAAGATAGAAAAGGCATCTTATCTTCTGGTGGGTGGAGTAGAACAGGCCAGAAATATGAAAGGCATGCCCTATAGGATGCTGTTGTGGGCTTCTCTGGGCTTGGGTTCTTTTCCCCTGTAAGATCAGTGTTGAATGTCTAATGCCAAAATTCTTCTCTCTGTGAATTTTGAAATTCTTTCCTGGGAGAAACCCCCTGCTGAGGTTCACAAAAAGGACTGGCCTGAGGAGCTGCTTTGTAGTAAGGCTTAGGTTTCCTGACACCAAAGGTTGGCTAGTCATTAGCCAGTGAAAACATAGCTGTGTTAGCACAGAAAGCCTTTTCAGGGGCACGTCTGTGGGCCTGTTTATGGGGAGTGTGAAAAGGAACCATGGGGAAATTAGTGAGTGTGTTCCCCGGTGGGAGGGTTAACGCCACACAGGCTCCTTGGGGAGGCTCGGGGTACAGACTCCTCCCCCTGTGAGGTCTTTGTTCTTTAGAGTACACATTGTCCACTCTCCACCCCCTCTGGCAGCCCCCTGGGTTCCTCCCTAGAGAGGCCAAGACTGTGTCCTGGTATTTTCTGCTTAGTTGCTCTAGAGCCCTCCCTGAACAAGTTAATCTCTTTTTCATTACAATGAAATGAAGCCTTCAGATCACTGAAGATTAGTGTTTCCTTAGTTTTTTTCCTGTCACCTTCCTCTGTTCAGCTCCCGTTGCCCTCCTCAGAACAGGCAGAAACACGTTCCAGGTAGCCCTTATGCTTCTTCCAGAGAGTGGAGCCCAGAGACCAGGGCAGCTGGGGAGTTTTGAGTGCAATGGTGGGACAGAAGAGTTACTGCCTTCTCCTCCCAGTTGGTGGCAGAGAGATTTATGCAGAAGATGCTCCGGTTGGGAACAGTGTAGAGGGTGGTTATCCCATCACACTTCCTAAGATTGTTGGTTTAGACAGGAAAGAGTAACTATGTTTTTGCTTTTTAGCATGCAGATGGTGGTGCTGTTGCTGGGTGTCAGGGGAGGGCTCGTGGTCACTGTGCTGGGGCAAAAGGGCAAAAGGGAGATACCATGAGAATTTGGGCATGGGGATATGGCTTGGTGATTAGTGCCTGAACATATGCCTAGACCCTGGGCCCCACACCCAGTACACGTAGGGAAAAAAGTCGGGGTGCCCTTGAATGATGTGTAATCATTCAAGTCAGAAAGGGGGGTTTGAATTCCAGCTCACGTCCTACAAGGAAAGGAAAAGAGCGAGTCCCTCAGGAAGACGGCACCCTCTGCTCACACAACCTGCCCTTGTTTTCTCGGGCGTGTTTTGAATTAACATTGTAACCTGTTTTGCAGGATGCAGGACATTTTTTTGGTATCCTTTCTCCCAACTAAGGATGAATCTAAAAATAATTAGTAGACGAACCAAGCATTCCTTTCTTAAAATAAATGGATTTCCCCCACTAAAATTTCAACTTCTTTGTTCTTTCCAGCACCTAGTAAGTTGACAGTACTCTCAATCCTGAGCAATTCAGGAACTGATTTCTCAGTCAGTAATTTGTTTTTTATAACCCTTGCCCCACACACCCTTGCTGTCTACTTACTTATTTTGGTATGTGTATTAGTCAGGGTTCTCTAGAGTCAAAGAAGTTATGAAATGACTGTCTCTCTCTTTCAGTATATAGCAGGGGAATTTATTGGGATGACTTACAGGCTGCAGCCCAACTAATACAACAACGACGAGCTGTGAATGGAAAGTCCAAGAATCTAGTAGTTGCTCAGCCTCACCAGGCTGGGTGTCAGCTGGTCTTCTGTGTATGCTGGAAACCTGAAGAGGTAGTGTCCAATGCCAGTGAAGGAGTGTGTGTGCTAGCAAGGTGAGGGCAAGCAAGCAATGAACAAAGGTTCCTTCTTCTGTGTCCTTATATAGTTTTCCAGCAGAAGGCATGGCCCATATTAAAAGGGTGTCTTCCTTCCTCAAGATCTAGATCAAACGTGTGTCTTCCTACCTCAAAAGTCTGAACTACATGTGGATTCACCCACTTCAAACGAAGCAGAAAATCTCTCACAGGTGTGCACGCCATTTCTGGATTCTAGTTCATTCTAGATTTTAGTCAAGTTGACAACCAAGAACAGCCATCACAGTATGTGTAGCATTATTTTGTTTGCCAAAAGAATGACAGAGGAAATAGATGATAAAGATCATTGACCTAGCGGGGAAGCTAAGATGCCTCCTACCTGCAATCTCAACATGTGGCAGGCCTCAAGGCAAGAGGATAACCACAAGTTGCAGCCTGCCTGGACTACATAGTGAGTTTTAGGATAGCTTGGGCTACAGAGTGAGACACTATTTCCAAGAAATTAGATAAAATGAAAGACAACAAACCTGGACATACTGATACATATCTATGACCCCAACACGATTGAAGCTAAAACAGAGGTTTGGTTATGCAACCTTATCCTGTCTCTCCCAAAAAAATTAACAGGGAAGAAATGCTTCAGTTTTTTCCATAATCATTGTTACTGCTGTGGCTTTTTAAAAAAAAAAAAAACAAAACATTGTCTGCCATATATGCTTAAGGTAGTCACAAATACATAAATAGAATTACCTAGACTCATACAGGAATGGCAACCCGCTGTCGGCCTTCCCTATCAGAGGTGTACCTTTACTATCCCCTATGGTCTTATTCTGGGTCATGACATCTGTCTTAGAGTTTCTGTTGCTCTAAGGAAACACCATGACAACAGGAACTCTTATAAAGGAAAACATTTAATTGGGGTGGCTTACAGTTTCAGAGGTTTAGTTCATTATTATCATGGTGGGACATGGTGGCATGCCAGCAGACATGGTGCAGGCTACATCTTGATCAGAAAGCAACAGGAAGTAAACTGAGACACTGTGCATTTGAGCATAGAAGACCTCGAAGCCCACCCCCACAGTAACACATTCCCTCCAACAAAGTCACGCTTCCTAAGAGTGTCAGTCACTATAAGCTTACGAGGGCCAATTACATCCAAACTATCACAACATCCTTGGATTTCTCACAGGCACCTGCAAAGGAACATGTCTGTCAGAATCTGCATATCCTCTGTCTTTTGGAGACAGGATGTCTAATGGATGACTGGGAGCTGGGCCTTTTGTTGGCAGAGCTTCCCTTGTCAGCGCCCAGAGTGTTTGTCTTCTAAGAAATATAACTTCCCAGATGAGTGCTGTCAACTCTCATCATAGAAAAGAAGGAAAAACCATGGTCCATCGCTATGAGAATGCAACCATGAAGACTTCAGATTTCAGAGTCAAGGGATGAGTGTTTGAGAACAGTATGTGTGTAGAACCTTCTCTTTCTGTCTTTAAAAGACCCAGGAAGATAGAGTGCACAGATGCTCAGGAGAGCTGGAGACACAGGAGGCTGAACTGCGAGCTCTTGATGGAA
>JAQHUG010000024.1:13001163-13041214 GCA_028555095.1 Dicrostonyx torquatus
TGGGAAAAGATACAGAGAGGTAGCCCAATGCCATGCTCTTTCTGTCTTTAAAAGACCCAGGAAGATAGAGTGCACAGATGCTCAGGAGAGCTGGAAACACAGGAGGCTGAACTGCGAGCTCTTGATGGAAGGAAATGGGAAAAGATACAGAGAGGTAGCCCAATGCGATGTCAGTGCCCAGCACCCTCAGTGTCGGCTGAGCCAGATCATGCTGGCAGTGCAATGTTGGCTGAAACACAGTAACAATCTCTGATCGTGGAGCACCTGGACTTTGCCAGACCTAAGTACCACTTGCAAAATTGGCTCTCTAAGCCAGTGTCTGAGTACTACACATTTGTTATAGTTTTGTTATTAAAATAGCCAGTTTGTTCACGTGGCTCAGAAACCTGAAATCACAAAGGATCACCATGAATGTTCCCTTTCCATTCGTTTTTGCTCCCTGAGGACACTCACCACTGTTAGTTTCTTACATGTTTTATAGATGTACAAGCCGACGCAGTTAGGTTACAGACTTCACTTCTGCATCTACCTTTTCTTCCTTTGAACATGTACACCTCCTATGATTGTATTAAACGTTTCTTTCTTTCTTAGACACGAGTACTACTAACTTGAGTGGCTGGACCATCTGTACAGATCTGTAGGTTGTTTCCAACTCTTAGCTATTACAAATGTTGGATAGCCTTGTACACAGAATGCCCCATATCGTTAAGTGAACTGAGCCCCTGTATATGGAACCTGAGTCCAAGGGCATTTGATTTGCCGCCTGGAACGACATCATCCAACTGCCCTGGAGGGAGGCTAGGCTGTTCTCACTCATACTGTCATGTGGGCAGGAGCCTTTTCTCCATCCTCCTTGGCTCTGCATGCATTTGTGTCTCCACCAGGCTCTGAAATGCAGTCCCTTGGTAACCAGGGAGCTAAATTCTCAGAGAATGTGTTTTCTAAATGTCTTCCCACCTCACACTGGGAGCTAGCCTCCTGGTTTAGGCCGCCACTCCTGGCAGGGTGACTCAGTGTCTGTGCCCCAGTAGTGTCTCATTTGTAAATGGGGGCATTTAGTGTTCTAGGAGTCTCTTGGATTCTTGTGAGTGGGAGAGTGAAGCATTGTGGGAACATAGAGAGGCCCTCAGTAATTACCACTTACTAGAGAAGACTCGAGCTCTCTGTGTAAGCAGTAGCAGAAATAGTGTCCAAAGAACCAAGAGCCTGGAAAGGGACAGTAGATCCACTAGCTGATAAGCAGGGTTGGGAGGATTTATGGGTCGCAGGAGAGGACACAAGAGAGAGGACTGGGTCAGAGAGCTACTGGGTGCTGCCTAACACTGTACTCTTAAATGGGAGAGTTGGTGTTTCTGTCCGACATCCCCTGTTTAAAAATCAAAACTCCCTTTCGTTGTATTTAACAGCTGTTAGGCCTGGCACATGGTGTCTGGCATCTCACTCTCTGCACTTAATGCAGCCTTGTCACAGCCCCCTCCTTGTCCCCGTCCTCCCCTGCCCCACCCCCGGTATCTCTGGTCTCTTTTTGTCTTCATGCCACCAACTAAAACCCCAGTATTTACCAAGCCAAGGGAACCTCTAGCCAGGCAGGGACTGCTTTAAGAGGCCCAACCAGGAAGCCTTCCTTGGCACTGAACACCCCTCCCTCAGAGAGGAGCAAGTACTTCTCTGTCTCCTCCCCACCATGTCCTGCCCTTGTTCATTTGCAGATGGCTGTGAGTGACCCTATTAGAGGCAGAGAACTGATCTCTGGTGTTCTGGAATGCCCTGCCCTAGGTACTTCTTGGCCTTCCATAACCTGAGCAGACCTCAGGCAGGCATCAATAACAAGCTGCCATCCTGGCCTTGTGTGCTAATAATACTGCCCCAGGGAGGGTTCTTCCCTGGGACTGCCTACCACTCCTGGGGCAGGAAAGTGTCACTGAGGCCCTCGGTTGGGGCTTTGTGCTGTGTACCTATCAGGTCTTCCCAGGGTTCAGCTTTTTGTGTTTGTTGGTTTTGTGAGATAGGGTCTCAAGTGTCTTAGAATGGTTAGTCCAGGATGACCTTGAAGTTATGACCCTCCTGCCTCCACCTCTCTAGTGCTGACATCACAGGCATTTACCACCATACCTTCTATGTTAGGGTTCACCTTTGTTATTGAGACAAGACCCAAATCAGCGCTGAATAAGATCAGGACCTGAGTCCTCGTATGTTTGTTGGCTCTGTGGTCAGCATACTCTTGGCAAGAGCAAACCTGTTGCCTCCTCCTCACACACAAAGCCAAGTGGGGCTGGGTGTCTTCCCCTTGTCCTTCTCTGCCTTCTCAGGCCTGGGAGGCTGGACAGCATGCCAGTGCTTGCCGGATAAGCCAATTCCCAGACAGAGTGAGCTGTTAACCTTTGCCAGTGGGTGGTGGAGCCCAGCCCTTGTCACCTGTCACTGATAAGTGAATTTAAAACTCTTGCTGAAAGGAGAGAAATATGGAACAGATGTAGAAGGCCTCCAGCTGCTACCAAGCAAATGTGACTGTCTTCAAGCCACTGTCTGACCCAGTCCTAGAAGGATTGATCATCTGTCTTGGTGCCAGGGGATAGGGAGGGGAAGCGGGGTGAGAGAAGGCAATTTTAGCTTCTCAGTGTCAACTCCTGGGATAGATGGGATGGAGGGGCATTTTCAAAAGGTAGATTTCACATCAGCAAGGGAGGGGCTGGCATGTCTGGACCTTCTTTCAAACCACTCTTCCCTGCCGAGCTGGTTTGAACAATTTACCTGCATTGGTATCCACTTACTTTAAGTCATGGTTTCTGTGGGTGTCTGGCCAGGCTTTCCAGCCCAGGCCTCACTGGGATGTGACCAAGTTCTGGGCCAGAGTTCTATGTCTCATAAGAGGCTAGCTGAGGTAAATAGATTTCTACCTCCAGACCTGCAAGGGAGCTTGGCCCAGTGTGTGGGCATATGTGAACACCCCTAACCTCGCTATCTTTGTTCTCACCCTCTTCCCATCCCCTCCCTTCCTTTACTCTCTTCTTCTTTCCCCTTCCCACTCTTCAGCTCAGAAGGGGTCTTCTGTAATGTTACATAACCAGGGAGTGACTGCTGTCATATTTCTTTGGATAGAAGAAAACTGCAGTTGGACCTGTGAAGGAATTAACACAAAAAGTGGCATTGGAATGCCGCCTCTCTTATATCTTATAATGATGCTCCCGAGGAACCTCAGGGGCAGCTCGACTGATTATAAATGGTCACAGTGTGCTTCCTTTGAAATGGAGCAGTTCTTTCTCTTTCATCCCAGGATACTGTCAAATCCTGAGTCCTTGGTGGCTTAGCATTCTGTGACATCCCCCAGTCCAGCAATGTGTTTGTACCCCTGCCCTTACCCGTAGTCTCATCTCCCCATTTGTAAGAATGCATTCGAGTGAGGTTTTCTTGAACCATTATATAATAGTCAATGTCGATTATTAAATGATAATTTCCAGCTTCCTTCCTTTTAGTCATTTAATTTCATTTGTGTGCAGAACTCAGCAACAAATCACTGTCAGTCTTGTTAATATGCATTCAGAGCAAAGAAAATACAATTTTATAACTGACCCAGTAGGTCCTATGTTGATGGCAGTTTTGTTGTTGCTTTGTTTAGTTTCTTTTTTTTATTTCTTGTGGGTATGTGAGTGCCCTCATGTATGTATGTGTGCCCGCATGTATGTATGTGTGCCACCACATGCATGCCTACTACCACCTTGGAAGTGGAGTTAAACCCAGGTCTCCTAAAAGAACAGCAAGCTCTTCTAACTGCTGACCCATGCCTCTAGTCCCTTGACAGCAGTTTTTAAGAGAGAAACTACCATCTTAGATGTGTTCAGAACCATGGCCATGTTTAAAAAGTACTGATGTTTTAAGTTTAGGGACTAAGTACCTCCTTTTCTGTTCTCCCCTGAGCTAAGACCAACATTAGTGAATCCTTCCTGAGAGTAAAGTTCTTATCACGGTTAGGAGAAGCAAATAAGTTGGGCTTCAGATGCAAAGTGGTCTTGCCGTTATTTCCGGGCACTGGGATAATAAATTCCTGGGGAATGGTAGGCCTAAGTGAACCCTAAAGGATGCTTTGGTTTCTTTTCCAGGTTTCTCTGTGCTGTGGAAGGAACTGGATGATGTAACCAGCTCTCCAGGAAGTCGCACATGGTTTTACACTGAGCGAGAGCTTTCAGAGTCACTTGAGAAAAAAAAAATAATGTGACGGTTGTTATCAGAAAGGCTTTTCTGGAAGTGTGGGATACCCGTGAAGAAGATCGCCTTTTTCCATCTGCGAAGTGGACATTCTTGACTCCAAAATGCCAGCCAAGACCCCAATTTACCTGAAAGCGGCCAACAACAAGAAGGGAAAGAAATTTAAACTGAGGGACATCCTGTCCCCTGATATGATCAGTCCTCCCTTGGGGGACTTCCGTCACACCATCCACATCGGCAAAGAGGGCCAGCATGATGTCTTTGGAGATATTTCCTTCCTTCAAGGGAACTATGAGCTCTTGCCTGGAAACCAAGAAAAAGCACACTCCGGCCAGTTCCCTGGGCACAATGACTTCTTCCGGGCCAACAGCACCTCAGACTCAATGTTCACAGAAACGCCCTCCCCGGTGCTCAAAAATGCCATCTCTCTCCCAACCATCGGAGGATCCCAGGCTCTCATGCTGCCATTATTGTCACCGGTGACATTTAACTCCAGGCAGGAGTCCTTTGGTCGTCCTAAGTTGCCAAGGCTCAGCTGTGAGCCTGTCATGGAAGAGAAAGTTCAGGAGAAAAGTAGCCTGTTGGACAACGGGACAGTCCACCAGGGAGACACCTCGTGGGGTTCCAGTGGATCTGCGTCTCAGTCCAGCCAGGGCAGGGACAGCCACTCCTCCAGCCTGTCTGAACAGTACTCCGACTGGCCTGCGGAGGACATGTTTGAGCATCCTGCCTCCTGCGAGCTCATGAAGTCGAAGACTAAATCCGAGGACTCCCTCTCTGACCTGACGGGCTCCCTGCTCTCGCTGCAGCTGGATCTGGGGCCCTCACTTTTGGATGAGGTCCTGAATGTCATGGATAAAAATAAGTAACCTGGAGTCAGCTCTTTTCCTTTGGAGTAAGAGGTACCAAAATAAGCAGAAAACAAAAAACTCAGCTAACCACAACTGATGGAAAGAGCTGCCTGGCTGGGTTTTTGCAGCCGTGTGATGCATTTTCTAAAATAACGTTTCTGTTCCTACGAAATATTTTTTAACCGCCTTGCCCTGTTTGCAAAAACAATTTTGAAAACAATAATTTTAAAAAATTAAAAAAAAAAACAAAAAACCTGTCCTGGCAGAAAAAGAGAGGAAGTGAGTCAGAGCTCATTTTCAGTGGGCATTGCTGGTGCTCGCTCAGTTTGTTTGTTCGCAGGCGCGGAAATCCAGGCTGTTGGAAAAGGGCTGGGTCGATCGATGGCTCTCTCCAAGGCACTTTTACAGCACATTGTGAGAAGGGAATCAAAACTCGCTTCACACCTAAGCCTTCTTTTTTCCTAGACTCCTTTGTATATTGCATCCTTTGGGCTCACCATAGCGAATTCTCCAGTGTTAAGATTTTGCTGTTTTCATATTCAGACAACCCTAGAGGACCGGGTTTTTCTTGTGGTTCTTATATACCCCTGTATATTATTTCCATGTTGCAGAAGTTTGACTGTCAGCTACATGTTGGTAAAAACAAGCAAGGTGTTACTGTAACTAAGTTATTTTTAAAGTTGAAATATATTTTTATGTGCCTTTGGCTTTTTATTGCAGAGTCTACATTTTATAGATAATACATCAGGTGTTACTTGTCCGTTGGGGCTTCTTTGCAAGCCCTGTTTGTGTATTTGCAAAAAAACAAAAACAAAAACAAAAAAACCCAAAAGAACAAAAACCTATTCATTATCAGTTTTTCCCCCTTGTTCATGTGTTATCATACTTTTAGTAGTGCCAAGAATGGTTTGTAAAGTGCGGGGGCACAGGATGCCCACAATGCTTCTGCAGAGACTGGACAGCTCATACTCCCAATCCTAGGTACGTCATACCACACAATAAAGAGTAAATGCTAAAATGAAATTGCTCATTTATAGTTATAAACAAGAACCAGAAAAGAAGATTCTAAAGACTAGCTAGTAATGTACCCAAGCCTTTAAAATACGCTATGATTCCTAAGTGTTCTGCAGTTTTGAACTATTTTTATTAAGATTTGATTCTAGAAATAGGAACACAAGAAATGAACATGTGAGGTCATTTATGTTGTTTTATACAAACCTTAGTGCTGAGAGAAAGAGAGAGAGAGAGAGAGAGAGAGAGAGAGAGAGAGAGAGAGAGAGAGAAAGGGGTGGGGCAGGGTTGAGACTGTAGGCCTTTAACCCAGTCCTGTGCCTGTCTCCCTCCCACACTTGCACAGTCTGTTTCTACAGACTCTGATGTCCTGAAGACAGCGGCTTGTCATGCTCTGTAAGTCCTGTGGACAGAGACCCAGCAAGGGGATCCCCAGGTGCCCTGAGGTCATTGGAACCAGGAACAGAAAATTACACACAGATTCCTATCTTTCTTCAGGCTGTCCTCCCTACTCTGATTGGCTGCCAAGGGTGGGTGCCAGCTCCAGTTCCTTGGTGTGTCCCGGAGACTCCTCCTCAGCAGCACCAGTGACTCCTTGGGGTTCAGAGTTCCTGCACCTGTATCATTTGGTGTGTGAAAGAGTCTTTGAACTTACCAGACTCACTTTGGTGGCTAACCAAACAGAGGAGGAAGCAGTTTTCCCCTAGAGCCCTGAGTCTGTCCAGCAGTTCCCACACTTGGCCCCACTTGGTTCCTTTCTGTGGGATCCCACTCATTCATGGCTCAGAAACCTCTTCGCCTTTTCTGAATCTCGTCAGGGAGGCGAAGTCCCATGAGCTCATTTGTTTGTGTGTTTTGTAGACGGTGTCAGCCAAACTCTGTCAACACGTTCCCCATCTTAATTACTGATCAGATGCAGCCTCACTGTATTCTTTGTCTGCTCCACGGTCTGAGGGACGGGGGGAGGACTGTGCCCTCATCTTGGTTGCTGCCTCTCCCGAGGGCAATGGTGGAGAATAGTCCTGGCAGGGTTTCATCTTCTAAGTGGCCGTGCATCCCTCATGCATTTACCCATTTGACTCTTTCCAAACCCAAATACACATTCTCCAAAGTACATACTTTCTCTAGACCAAACAACTCAAATGCACACACATGTTCCCGTGGGTGTGGTTGACATAGCAACAAAGACCCTTCTCTTTCCAAGGAAACAAAGCCTCCTCTCACAGCTTTCTGATGGCCTGGTTCATTCCCCAGGGAGCAGGCACCTTGGTTAAGTTCTGTCCTACAGGCACTTCATACTCAACGCCTGCTGAGAGCCAATTTGATGTTCTCAAGTTGTATCTCCCACTTAAAACCTAATTTATCTTCACTTATTTAAAGAAAACCCAAATGCCCGTTATTTGTAAGCTAAAAAAGCATGAAGAAGCCACCTGTATGTGACCCAACCACCAGAAATATGTCATATTTGCATAAGTGGGCACCCCTTTAAAGTAGGCAAGACTTTTTGTAAATTTTTTCAAGGGCAGTAAGGCCTAGCAAAAAATAAACTATATTATTTCAGCCATAAACTATATGCTAAAATAAAAGTATCAGCATACTGAGCTCTTCATTCGTATAAAGTCATTAATCTCAGTGGTCAGAGGACCAACCATTGGTGAGTAGGAAAGAGAACCCAGGTCTCCAGAATACATGTCACCATGAGCTAGCACTTTTTCCTGAAGGCCATTGCAAATATGTCCATCATAGAATCACAGAATGGCAGGGATCTACGAGCCCATGAATTAACTTGTACTATTTTAGAAAAAAAAAATTAAACATACATTAGGGTGTGATTCTAATCCTTTAATAGAGAGGCTGGGGAAACTGAGTCCTATTACTTTGAGCTGCAACAACAGAACAGGTCCACATGATGCCCTTTCTGCAGACGGCTTCACCTTTGGGAATTATACTAGCAGCCTAACTGAAGATAAAACCCTCCGGTTTAGGACTGGTCTCTTAGATTAAAAATAGTACTGTGTCCTATGCCCTTTTTATAAATATAAGACAACTGCCCTATGGCCCCACCTACGCTCTTAGGTTAGATCCAGCAAAACGAGAACATTCTAAATGCCATATCACATGGTGAGCCACCTGAAGACTTGTTCAGCTGTGCAAGGCACGCGAAAGCCATAGTGTTGAAAAGTAGTCATACATGTTAGCTCATGGTGCTGGCTGAACAACACACTCACTTTGTAAGGGAGGAAAAGGGTCGCTTCTAAACATACTAACCCAGTTCTGACTGTGACGATCACACACTTTGTTTTGAAAATGCACAGTTTCATCCAGAGAGCTCTTCATCTGAGAATGTTCAATTTGAGTCGTTCTGTAGTATGTTGCTCCAAAGAGCACCGTGTGGGGGGATGAAAGATCTTATTTCATGAAGTGATGTGTAGCAGCGAGATTTGTTCCACAACCACTGTGCCGCGCTATCGCCCATATTCACTTTTAAAACTCTGATAGTGGTGACCCTTCTGGTAGCTTCTGAGGGAAGTCAGTCATCTTCATCCCTTGAAGGTCAGCCAGGTCTCCCCCATGGGAAGTAGACTGCCACAGGTGATAGCAAACACCTGCCTGAGTTGATGCCCTTGCGCAGTGCAGCCTTAATACTTCTGACACCATCTATCAAAATTAGCAAAGCGGAGTGAGCACATTAGGTCTGGTGCTCGCCATAGTAAAATCACCATTGGGGCAAGTAATAGAGCATGTCATTTGCTGTCAAAGGCTTGCTGGGGGAAAAAGAGCTCTGAGGTTTGTGGAAGGAATTACTGGGGCAGCTTTATGGAAGAGGAGTATCCAAAGAGATTTCTTGAGAGATGGGTAAGATTCTCTTAATGAAGAAGGGCAGACTGGGGAAGAAAAAAATTAAGGGCAAAGAAAAAGATGCATCCCCACTCTGAGTAGGATTTCTCTTTAGAACATTCCGGGCACAGGGAGTGGGTTTTAAACACACACTTTCAGTCCTTAAGGCTTAGACTCACGTGAAGACCCAGTGGAAGAAGACACTTTGCTGAAAAGCTGGTTCCCAGAATTAATTGTTATCAGAAGTTGGTCATCATCTTGGTTTTTAAAACTCACACCCAGCCTATAGGGCTTGAACTGAAGGCCTTGATTCCCCCCTGCCCCCCCAAAAAAACTCTTTTAATTATATTTTCATGGAAAAGTCTATTTTTACCAGATAACACCAAAAAAATGTTCATTAAAAGTCCAAAGGATGTTGTCTTCATACCCATGGTTAGCCTCGTTTATGAGCAAAACAGGTAAATGCAGAGTGACTCTGACCAGACAGTTCTACCACCAAATAATTCCTCTACTGTACAGCTGCTCCATTGTTGGAGATGGGATCATTTGAATGAGCACCATTTAAACACGGAGTCCCCTGCAATGATCTAAGGAGTAACATCCCAGAGTCATCAACAATGGGGTGTGAGCTTGCCTGTCAGATGCCATGTGTAGGAACATAGGTCCCTAGCAACTGGAGCGAATCTGGTGGGAGGAAGAGACTAGGACTAGAAGAAGCAATGAGGTCATTTAATGTATCTTTTTGTCTGGGACCAAAAAAGACCAGGAAGCAAAGAGGAGATGAGAGTCACTAAATGTGGCTCTCACCAAAGGAGATTATAGAAGTTATTGTTAGCTGGTCTCCCTCCCTGGCAATGGAGAAGTATGTGCAGCTCTTGTGGTTAAATCTAATTTCAAATCAATCAAATTAGGCCCTACAGAGGATTAGCATGAACTTCCCATGAGTGACAGTATTCCCCTCCCACTACAGTCTCAAGCCTTCAAGGCATGTCCTTGATGCCAAATGTCGATGTTTCTAAGTCACTATCTGAGGACTCTGCCCTGCCCACCTAAGCAACAGCAGCTGAGTGGGGGGTGATTCTTTTGGTTTGGTTTTGGTTTTGCTTGTTTTGTCTTATAAGATTAGTCATTAGGAATGCCCCATAGACACATGGAATTTGGAAAAGTCTAAAACCACACTAAAAAGCAAATATTGGTGTTTTCACAGCAGTAATGTCCAGTCATACTTTTTTTTTGTTTTAAGAAAGAAGAGGTATTGTTAAAAGTAGAAGAAAACCATGCTTGTCTGCGCACCTTTAACCTTCACTGCATGGAAATGGATTGGGATGGGATCAGAAACAAGAAGGAAGCATTTATGGTGCTCTGGCAGCAGCTTTTTCACCATAAATGGCAAGAAGAAAGAATAGATGAACACAGTGTTAGATATTAGATTAGCATCCAATAAAATTCTCTCCTCACAGTTTGACCATAGCCCCCATGACCAAATAAAGCAGCATTCTACAGTAACCCCACCGCGTTTCAAGGGACCGGGGTGCTGAGTTTACTGTTATTAAAAGCACAACTGGCTCTCTAGACTCCATAAAGACACTGGATATCCATCAGCTGCGTCGGGTGAATGAGAGGAAACTTAACAAGTGTTTGATAGCAGAGCACAGACGAGGCTCCTGGGAGTGAAAAGCTGAGAGAAGCAAGACCATCCCACAGGAGCCTCCACCCCTAGAAAATTTCTAACCAGAGGTTAACAAAGCATCTACAGTGAAATGGCTTCCAAGGGGAGAAGATTATCTTTCTAACCAGTCAGGAAATAGAAACACATAGGCGGTCTCTTGACTTCCTACCCTTAAGCATCACTGGTTTTGCCTTTCAAGGGACAATCCTGAGCTTCCTTGCTCAGTCCTGCCCTTCAGACCCCAGGTATTGACAATTCACAGAGCCATCAAAGGATGTGATCTAGGTAGGACATACACCTCCGAATCTATCTTTCCAAAAAGAATTCTTTGTAGGTTGACTCCACTGTCAAAATATTTTAATGAATAATAAATAAACAGCTTTGGTAGTCATTAGATTGCCAAAGACATGAAGTCCTCATTTCTGTGACCTGAGAATGAGGATTGACTGGGGGGGGGGGAGCTGGGGAAGACTTGAGAAGTGCAATGGAGGATTTTGAGATGGAGTTACCCTGGATTGCCCAAATGGACCCTAACTGCAATCCCAATGGTCTGTATAACAGAGAGGTGAAGGGGAAATTGTCCCGTAGAAGAGGAGGAGACAATGTGATCATAGGGACAGAGACCAGAAATGTATCCACAAGTCAAGGAATGCTAACAGGTACCAAGAGATAGAAACATGTTTCCCTGAATCCCCAGAGAGTTGCTGTCCAGGTGACAACTCCAATCTAGCCCCGCAGAACTGGAAGTATATGAGATGGAGAATGTTGAGATACATCCTCTAAATGTCCAGGTGGCTATTTGGAGTGAGGGCTTAAAAGTTTCAATTAAGGTTGAATAAATTTACAAAGATGGAACCCTAATCAAATAGGACTTATGTCTAGACAGGAAGAGCCCACACTCTTACACATCCACAGAGAAAAAAAGGTTATGCCAGGATACAAGCAGGCAGACATCTGCAAGCTAAAGAAACTGTAGCCTCAGGATACACCAACCATGCTGGTACCTTGATCTTGAACTTCCAGCATCCAGAACTGTGAGAAAATACTTTTATGTTTAAACCACCTAGTTTGTAGCATTTCGTTACACAAGCGCTGGCTATCTAAAATGGAAAGGTAACAAAAGAGACTCTCTTGAAATGTTAGGTTCTTTAGGGGGATAGAACCAGCAGGACCCTCACATTGCCCTCCCTGCCCCCATCTTGTCTGCATGGCAGCAGTTAGGACAGGCAGGTCCTCCTAAGCAGAAGCAAAGCCTAGCTCTGCAGTGACTGCTAAGAAAGCATTTCCTGCTACAAGCGCAGAGAAAGCTGTAAACGTGGGCCACATGTGGAGCGTCGAATCAGTCACAGGAGGGACGCCCAAGCCCATAGGCTAAGCTCAGCCTCCTCCAGGAGGGCCGTTGTCACTCGTAATGCAATAACAGTGAGAAGAGTTAGGGGCTATGGAGCCCTAAAGGAAAGAGTTCAAGCATTTTGAATCATGTGCACAGCCCCAGGCAGCATTTGGTATGGGCAGAGGCCAAACTCTAACCCTGCCATCCAGCTAAGAACAGGAAGGAAGCAGAAAGGCTGAGGAAGGGGTAATGTGTTGTTGCTAGGGAGACCACCTTCTCAGCACTCTTCCTCAGTGCTCCTTCCCACACAGGCAGCAGGCAAGTTAAAGAGGCCTTTCCAGGATGCAGAGGGCAAATCAAAGATGGGGCCAGAGTGTTTTCCATTCGGGACACCAACAGGCAAAGAAAGTCAATGTGTTGGAATGGGCAAAGCTTCAGCCTTACACACACAGAGACACAAACACACACACACACACACACACACACACACACACACACACACTGATTATAGAAACACTGTAAGGAAATGAATGGGCTGTGGGCTGTCATGGCAACCAAGCCCTGGTTACCTACAATAGATATGAAAGGCTCCATCCCTTGGTTCCCTTGTAGATACTGGACTCCCAACACTGGCAACTGGAAGTTCCACTCCAGACTGTCTCAACTCACTGCCTCCTGGCTCCCTAGAGGATCCAGGGTCCTGGCTACTCCAGGGCGGCACAAGCAGGTGAAGGAGAAAGTGTGGCCTTAAAGGAGATGAGGAATGTCACACCAGGTGGGGCATGACTGCCCAAAGGGCAAATCCTTTACCTGTAAGAGAGGTGTAGACAAGGAGGGAGACAGAGGACCTCAGGAGCCCTGGAACTAAAGAGACCTAAAAAGAGCAGGACTCAGTCCAAAGCGTATTCCTGAGCCAAATGACTGGCATGGCCCACGAGTGACACTGATGGCAGCTTCTGTGGGAACACACTCTGAAGCCAGGGACAGCCTTGCCTCACCCTAGAAGTGTCTTCTATTCCTTCCAGGGAGTCGTTTATATCCACTGCTCCATTTCCTTACCTCGCACACTCACTGTGGCCACCATTACCGGATGCTGTGCCACCATCCCACTGACACCACATTTGACAAAGTCACCAGCGAACTGTCCTACCAGCACATCACCCGAGCCCCCTCCTTCCTCCTCTGCAGCTCTCCCTCCAGGCCCAGCTTCTCCTCTCTCTTCTCTCAGGATTTCCTCCTCCCTCTTTATGCCAGGCTGCATCCTTCCTGGTCCCTCTTCCTCCACCTGCCCTGACTCGCTGTGCCTCCATGGCCGTCCTGGTCCCTCTTCCTCCACCTGCCCTGACTCGCTGTGCCTCCATGGCCATCCTGGTCCCTCTTCCTCCACCTGCCCTGACTCGCTGTGCCTCCATGGCCATCCTGGTCCCTCTTCCTCCACCTGCCCTGACTCGCTGTGCCACCATGGCCATCCTGTTCCCTCTTCCTCCACCTGCCCTGACTCGCTGTGCCACCATGGCCATCCTGGTCCCTCTTCCTCCACCTGCCCTGACTCGCTGTGCCTCCATGGCTGTCCTCACAATGGTATACAAACCACAACAGGCACAAACAGAAGGTGTTTGGGATAAAGCCACAGTGACAGCAACATGGTCCTCCCCGTGAGTGTTGCTTATGAACCCCCGTTAGTAGCAGAGAACAGGAGAGAATTGGGGACTTTACTTTTGTCTATTGACTCTTTGTAGATTAACCAGTACTCTTTAAATTGTCATCAAGTGGGCGTTAACCTTTGGGCCACTCGGCATCTGCCAGTTCACCTACAAGAACCATAATAGTAAGTGCCAACTACTTAGCTCAGTGTAGACCTACATTGTTGCCACTCACAGTGGAGAAACAAGCAGAATACCACAACAAACAGCATTTAAACCATGTCTCCCCTATTTTTAGCACCTCTTAAAGAAGAACTCCAACAGAAACCCATTGCCAGTCAGCGGTTCTGCCAGAATTTTCCTGGAGAGTCCAGAGACAGGAAGGAAAAGCCATGGATATTTATGTATTAACCTTCTGTTGTAACACATAGTAAGTTTGTACATCAGCTTGTGCAAAGTCTTAGTTTTAAATCCCATGTATAAGAGTCTTTGATTCCAGTATAGTCCCCTTACAGCCACTACCCCAGCTTGAGACTACACATCATGCTTCAATCCCACCCTGTCCCACTACGGTCGCTGACTCCACCAAGTTCCAGATTTTTTGGCCTCTGTGTCTCCGTATGAGCCTTCCTCTTCTCCTAATACCCTCCATCAAAAGTCTCACACCAGCCGGGTGGTGGTGGCACATGCCTTTAATCCCAGCACTCGGGAGGCAGAGGCAGGTGGATCTCTGTGAGTTCGAGACCAGCCTGGTCTACAAGAGCTAGTTCCAGGACAGGCTCCAAAGCCACAGAGAAACCCTGTCTCAAAACAAAACAAAACAAAAACAAACAAACAAACAAAAGTCTCACACTGTGTGTTTGAACTCGCAGCAACCAGTTTGGAGCCTATCACTCCTTCTACTGTCTCTATTCACAGGGTTTCCCGCAGTATTAGAGTCCATCCTTCTGATAAAGGGCAGCTGTCTTCCAGGTCAACGTGGAGCTACTGTTCAATAAAAGACAGAGTGAGATAAATGATGATTAAGTGGATTAAAAGTAGCAACTAACATTAATGGTCATCAAAGGACCTTTTCTTAATTATTCTGCATGAGTGACTTCTCAGGGACCTTAACTGAAGAGGAGAAATGGCATCATTTTGGACAAGAATTTTTGAGGAAAAGAGAATGAGGAACTATGAGTTTCCCTACTGTAGTGGTTTGAATAAGAATGACCCCCATAGGCTCATAAATTTGAATGCTTGGTCACCAGGAAGTGGCTCTTTTTGAAAGGATTAGGAGGTGTGGCGTTGTTGGAGAAAGTGTGTCACTAGGGGTGAGCGCTGAGGTTTCAAAAGCCTGAGCCAGGCCCAGAGACTCTCCCTCTCTTCTGTTGCCTTCTGTGGTCCGGATGTAGAGCTCTCAGTTACTTCTCCAACACCGCGTCTGCCTGCATGCCCCCATGCTTCCTGCCATGCTGCTAATGAACTAAACCTCTCAAAATGTAATCCAGCCTCAGTTAAATGCTTCCTTTTGTAAGAGTTACTGTGGTCATGGTGTCTCTTCACAGCAATAGAAGACTTACTAAGACATCTACCATATTAAAACAGAGACTAATAGGATTAAAACAATTTCCAAAAATACACACTTACAAATGTTTGCGTTTGTAAAGAAATCTGGGTGGATTTCTATATTTAAAGATTTTAGTTAATTACCTGATAAAAGAAAAATAGTTCTATAGAAAAGCACTATTATTTACACAATGAGCTAAAGCTGCTATAGCAGGCTTTTCAAATGCTTGAAGGACAAGAATGTGACTTGGATCTTGTAGGAGCACTGAACAAGCCTAAACAAACATTTTTAATCAACATTAGTGCTCCAAGAACATTTTAATCTGCCACTTAAGACACGCTAATGTACAAGTTGGCACAAAGAAAAATAAAATCCTGTCGCCTTCACCATACATTATCTAAATGCACTCAAGTCACTGTGTTTCAGATTCTCTGCCCTGCCCTGCATGAGCACACAAGAGGACAGGAAGTCAGGAGCAAATGATTTTACATCCTAATTGGGATCTGTGGTGGTTTGAATAAGAAATGTACCCTGAAGCATTCTGTGAATTGAATATAAGCTCTAAGAAAGAAGGCAAGCAATTCTATCTTCTCTTTCTTCTGCTGAGTGTGTGTGGACTCCTGTTCATAAGTGTCATTGTTCCTAAAACAAGGAACAGATTCTACACAGACATGCCTATATGTTAAAACAAAGTGTTCATCAGCTTATGTATGTAGAGTGTGCATGTGTGTGTGTGTTTGTGTGTGTGTGCATGTGTGTGTACAGAGAGAGAGGGAGAGAGAGAATGAATGACAAACTAAGGCAGGCAATGATGGAAGAGACAGAGACAAATGGTAACAGTAAAACAGAGTAAAAAACATGTAAAATGGTTACATGTTTCAAAAGAAGTTGAATAACACACAATCCCACAAGATATTAACAGCTGAAAACCAGAAAAAGAAAAAGCAGTCTCAATGAGCAAAAGAAGAAAAAGCACATCAGAACCCACATGCTTGCACACACAACACACACAAACACACATACGAGAAGGAGAGAGAGACAGAGAGAGAGAAAGGGAGGATTGGGGAATAGTGATTCACTCCCCCTGTTAGGTCCCAGCTCTTACTTTTTTCCACCTTCCAATAATGTCATCATATTATGATCTATCAATGGATTCATCAATTGATTAGATCTTGGTCCCTATGATAGAATCAGTTGTGTTTCTGGAATTCTCTCCCAGACACACCCAGAAGCATGCTTTTCTAGTCTCCTAGATGTTTCTTAGTCAAATCGAACCGACAAGATCAGCCATCACGCCAACTCTAAGGATCATGGAAAATCCAAGACACAGACTAGTTAATCTAATGTCCTCCACACAACGACAAAGTGATAGTCTAATATTTGAACCCAAATATCCTGGCTGTAGAAGCCAAGTCCCCCTGTGTGAAATTACCTGGATATAATGTATTCAGATAGACCAAGCCTGAATCACTAGCACGATAAACACCAGTCTAACATTGCATGACAGCCCTACCTCACAGTACCATTTTGCAGGGATTAAGCTAACTTTGCTATAACAGACCAATAACGAATGCTTTCAGCTTTGTAGTCCATATAGTTTCTGTCACAGCCGCTCAGTTTCGTAGCATGAGAGCAATGATAGACGGCAGACAGTGCATTGGCAAATGAGCAACTCTGGGCTCCAGTGAAACCACGAAAAGAGAGCCGGGACTGGGGGAATGGCTCACTCAATAAAGTTCTTTCCTTTCCTTGTGAGAGCAAGGACCTGGGTTCAGCCAAGTGTGTGTGTGTGTGTGTGTGTGTGTGTGTGTGTGTGTGTGTGTGTGTGAAGTGCTTGCAGTTTTAGCTTAGAGAGGCAGAGAGTGATGGGTCCTGGGGACAAACTGGTTTAAGCCAGTTGAAGTCCCTGCCTCTAAATAAATAAAATGAGGGCAGTGTTTGAAAAATGATACCTGATATTGCACACACACACACACACACACACACACACACACACTCGCGTGCATGCATGCACACTGTCGAATTTGGTCCACAGGCCTCCTTAGTTTACCAGTTAGTTGGCTGGAGAACCAGTTCGGACAACAACAGTAAAGGACTTTTGCTAGTTACCAGTACTTGTGAACATTCAATAAACATTCACTATTATTATTCTAACAAAATAACTACATTTTAAACTTGCTAATTTAAGGTCCTGGTGTGCTTGCCATTACAATAAAAAAAAAAAAGTCTCGCTATTTTAGAGCAACTTGAAGGGAAATGGTGAGTGAATGCACATTCTCATTACTTGAGTTCTTCCTCTATACTGTCAGTTTTTCAAAACTTATTGGAGATACTTTCCACCGAAACCTGTCATTATGTGAAACATGAGTCAAAAGGAACAGATGATGACAAAATTAAAATTGCAATCGTGTGCCCCACGAATAGGTACATAAAAGGAGCCGCTGTCTCTTGCTGCAGTTTTACAATGTGTTTTTAATGCAATGCGTCCTTCATATTCCCTTTTCCGGGTACACAGAGCAGCGGGAATTTCAGGTGTTGCCAGTCAGTGTTTCAAACCTGCATTGGCCTATCTGTTGCCAAATCAGTTTCAGTGTCATTTATTTGTGAGTCCCATCGTCCCTTTCATAGTGCTGTATCTGAAACCCACACATCTTTGATGAGCAGCAGTCCTTGGGGTTGGAAAATGAGCTCTTCCCCCAATCTAGTACCGTGGTCTAAAGCAGCTACTATCCACGCCAACTGGTTATTAGGAACTGGGAGGTGGGGGTGGTGCTTCTGTTAATCTTAGGTCCAACTGTCCAGTAGATGTTTGTCAGACAGATTGGAACCTGTAAGGACAGGACAACAGAAACCAAGGATTGGGAAAATATAAAACCAAAAACCAAAAACCAGGCTCTGTTGATCCCATCCTCTTTCTCACCATCTTGTAGGTCCAGCCTCTTCCCGGTCATCCTGAGGTTTGGTACGAGAGGCAAGGAATTCCCCTCCTGCCTAAGCAAGTTTCAGTTGATCTTGGACCGTAATATTACCCAGAGGGATGTGAATTACTACATCTGACTTAGCTCGTCCTCATATGTCACTCCAGAGTGCTATGGCTTTGTGAAAGCAGAGAAGCTCATTGAAGGACAAGAGAGCTCAGCTGAATATGTCAGACTTTGACCTCTTCAGAAGACCAGGGAGAACCAACTGAGTCAAGAAGAGAACGGCTATCCATGAGCACATGCAGTTTTTACCTTTGCCTTTCATGATGAATACAAACAGGAACGCCGTGCCTAGGAAGGAAAAGAGGGGTAATCCCAATTACTCTCAAGGTTAAGGAATTACAAATCACCGATGTCTTGTAGCAAGTGGCCATCTCTGAAACATAGGCAGCAAAGCATAATTTTGGAAAAACTTTGTAAGAAAGAAATAGCAGAATTCACTGAGTTTCTTAATTGTATTTCTTTCTTGGATTTTAGGGAATCATAATATGGTCAGTTGGGAAGTAGAGAGTAGGTATGGCTCACATTTGGTACAATGCTTGTGGTACAGGTTAGACTACGAGATACTCTTAAGGGTGAGAAGAGTCAATTATCCAATCTATTTCTATCTGGTAGCAGGTGGGAAGGAATGAAGGATGAGCAAGCCGGCTTGGAGCCAGAGATCCTGGTTCAAGTTCTGCACCATTCTTTAAAATCCAAATGGGTTACTTAAGTTCAAGAATTGGTTTCTTTTTGCATAAAGTCAAGTGATAAGACTGCCTGTCTCAAATAGGATAGTAGATACGAAGATAAGATGTAAAACTATTCTCTTCTACTGAACAGCTACCCTCAAGGGTATCAACCACTGACACATTGGTGTGACCTAACCACTGGACTGAGAAAATGAGCATTCTAAAGAAGTAGAGGAAGGAGGTTTCAGGGAAGTGGTGTTTAGAAAAAGGGAGGAAGAACTTGATGGTCTTCCAGCGTATTAGCATGTGACTATGAAACAGTCCTCCATTGATTTTTATATTACATGGCTGTTCCCCAGCTAGAGGTACTATTTCTGGGAGCTGTGGGATTTTTTTTCAGGGGGCAGGACCTGGCTGGCTGATGCAGTCACAAGCAATAGTTCTTTGGAGATTATACCTGGACCCCTGTTTCAGGTCTTATCCTCTGCTCCCTTATCCTGCTGTAACACAAAACAACTGGCCACTATATTTTCTTCCTCCATGGTGTGAGCGCCCTGCACCATCAAGGACGGAACTTCTGAAAGTAGAAGTCAAAATTAGCTTTTCCTCCTTCAGTTGCCTCTCTTGGGTATTTTGGTTATGGTGACACAAAAATAACCAATAGGAAAAGGACGAGAGATAGGTGTGGTAGCACACGCCTTTGATCCCAGGGCTCGGCAGGCAGAGGCAGAATCTCTATGAGTCTTAGGCCAATCTGGTCTATATAGTGCAATTCAGCACAATTAGGACTATGCAGAGAAACTGTGTCTCAAGAAGGAAGAGGAGGAAAGGAGTGGGAAGGAGGAGAAGGATGAGGAGAAGGAGAGAAGTTGAGCAGTTAAGGGGTTAAGGGGATGGTGGTAATCTTGATCACCAACTTGACAGGATTTAGAACCACCATGGAAACAAGTCCCTAGGCACATTTACAAAGGATTATCTAGAGTACATTAACTAGGGAGGAAGATCTCCTTTAAACAGGAGTGGTACCATTCCATGGGCGGGGTCCGGTTTTAATAAACAGGAAAATGAGAGCTAAGTAGGGCACTCACTGTTCTCTGACTCCTGACCATAGAAGAAATGTGAGCAGCTGCCTTGAGCTCCTGCTGCCACGAAACCCCATCAAAGTGGAAGTCAAACCCTAGGCCAAAGTACACTTTCCCTTCCCTAGGTTGCCTTCATCAAGTGTTTTGTTCAAATATCATGTAACTGATATAAAACTTTAGGCAAATTGGGCCTAATTGCACAGGCCAGTAATGCAGCTGTTCCGAAGGCTGAGGCAGGAAGGTCATGAGAACAACCTGGCCTACTGAATGAGCTCAAGGCCAACCCAGGCAACTTAATAAGACCCTGTTTGGGGCACCAATTGTAGGCAGACTTTTATGTTTTATGCAGCCAGTTACAAATAATCACTCAGAGATTTATTATACATGCTCACCCAATAGTTCAGGATCGTGTGTGTGTGTGTGTGTGTGTGTGTGTGTATACGTGTGTTATCTGTAATGAAAAGGTCTGAAAACAAGAACAAGAAAAAAAAGGAAGTCAGAGGTCATTGAAGAACCATTTCATGGTGTTCTAAAAATCAACTCTGAAACCAGAATTCCTGGCTGACCACAAAGTCTTTTACCCCCATGCTTTTTCCTTCACCCAGAGGAAGGTAAGCATCCCTGTCAGAAGGCCTCACTGTGTCCGCAGCAGGAGGTGAGCAGAGAACACAGGGTCCTATCTGTCTAAGGCTCATCACTCCACAGCCGCATCTGACCCGGAAAGTCACGAGGCACACTCAGCACCAGGTGCAGTCCGCCAAGCTTCAGTTTCCTGAGACACATCCTTGTTGTACCTACCCACCAGGAAGCGTCTCTGAAAGGCCAAGAAACAGAGAGCAGACATATAACTTCATAAAAACTAACAAGTGTCTGGTCGCCGCGGCAGCTTGCTTGTTCAGCTGCAGCAGGGTCTGCAGCATCTTCTTCATGCACGCTCGTGCCAACCCTAACACTGGGGGGAATGCTCTCCTGAAGGGTTAGTAGGAACCCAACCCCACCGAGGATTCCTTCCAAAAGCGATTGCAAATGCCTTTCCCCTCAAGACTCCTTGGTCCTACCACATCTATCTTGCTAATATTCTTCTGTCAGAGGCTGTGAATTTGAAACTTCAAAACTGTGTTTTCCAGAATCTTCCAAGTTGTAACTGCCTATTAATTACCTCTACTTTGTCAGCTGGCCTCACAGGCAGAGCCTAACTGTTTAGTCTGCAGTTTGTATAATCAGTCTCCTGCTCCGTAATTACCCTCCAGAATTACGGCTGCTCTGAAGGCACCACCGTAAAGTCTGAGGCTTTCATGCTTTACAATAGCGCTTTATCAGGTCTGCATTCGTAATGCCTCACTTGGGGGCTGGGATGGCTTCACACAATGCAGATCCCTTGAACAAGTTCCCCCACCTGACACCTACTTTCTCAGGCTCTTGGGTGGGGAGCCAGGTGAGCCCCGGAGCAGAGGAAGGTAAGAAAAGCCCTCTGTGTTTTCATTGTGTGCAGGGAAGGAATTCCCACACATCCTGGAGCAAAAGGAAAGCGGTCCATTCTCCGAGCTAGGTCAGCAATGAGTTTTGCAGGGTTGCCCACCAGGCTTCACACGCTCAAGTGACAAGTCCACCCTTCAGGTTATCTTATCAGTGGGGTCAGGAAAAATGGGCCTACTTAAAAGGACTGGACTTCTGGCTTCAAAAGAAAATTCAGCAGGGAGAGGGACCAAAGATAGTCTTCTGGGAATCAGTAAGATGGTGGAACTGTGCAAAAGGGTGCTTGCCTCTAACAATCTGAGTTCCATTCCTGGGATCTCTATGGCAGAAGGACAGAACTGACTCCACAAAGTTGTCTCTGACCTCCTCATGTATGTCATGGCATGCATGTGAGACACCCCCCCCAACACACACACACACACACACACACACACACACACACACAGGCTCTGGAGAAACGGGGGATTTGGAGATGACCTTCTTAATAGAACAAGTCTTCCATGATTTACAGAGAAGCTCCCAAATCAAGGGCTTCTGTGGTATCTAGCACCGTCTCCAATTGTCCATCACCCTAAACTTTGTTTCAGTCAGATTGGTGTGCTTGTCTTGGTCCTGCCCACGGGATCATTTGTAGAGATCTACCACCTCATCTCTGCCACCTTTCAGACAACCCCAGATCCTCCATTTATAAACTAACCGCTAAGTTAATGGCCTTTCTTGCCTTACTCCTCCTGCCATCTTGAGGTGTCTTTCACTTTTTTGTGGCTGTTCAACCTTGCACTGCTGATTTTTTTCTTTCCAGTGCTAAGGATCAAGCCCTGGTCCTTGCATTGCCAGACATATTTTCTTTACAAATGTAAGTTTCTTGAAGGTGGAATCATTTCACTTTCTTCATGTCCCACGGCATCAACCACGGCATCAACCGTATCAATTACTGCCTTCCTTTGGCTCCGCACATTGGCTGTGTCGTACCCAGCAGCCAATGACGACGCAGACCGTTTCGCGCTGACAACTTAGCTCACTTGCTAATTGGTACTAGACCACTTCAGGCATTCCCTCGTTTTCTTACTCCTTCATTCCAGCTATACGCCTACTTCCAGAATGTATATACTAAACACTTCTCATCTCCTAGGCCGAGCCAATTTGCTCTCTGCTCCTTGAAACAGAGAATTAGTCACGCTTACTGAAGAATTAAAGAACACATTCTGAGGAAATATTGGTGCATGAGATTGCTTCTCATTCCAAATCTGCACACCCACTGAATTTGTAAATATTTACTGTAACTTATGGTGAAAAATATTGGCTTCCTAAGCTATACTGCTGCCAAAATGTCTCCTTCCCACAAGTCTGCCCAGAGTTCTTGGCCTGTGGCTGGCAAAATACCCTCTGTCTTAAGTTCACCTCATCACAGAGATAAAGCTGCAAATGGAGAGAAGGGGGATGAAAACTGGGAGAGAGGGAAAAGTGGGGGAGAAGAGAGAGGAAGGAAGGGAAATGCAAAGGAGAATATATTCCAAAAATTAAAAAAAAAGACAACATAGTTAACAACAAAAGTAGAGCTTGGCAGTGAGTGTCTCATGTAGCACAGGCTGGCC
Source organism: Dicrostonyx torquatus (assembly GCA_028555095.1). Classification (NCBI taxonomy): domain Eukaryota; kingdom Metazoa; phylum Chordata; class Mammalia; order Rodentia; family Cricetidae; genus Dicrostonyx; species Dicrostonyx torquatus. Next base: position 13,024,066 of record JAQHUG010000024.1, read on the forward strand.
TATAAATTGCTGTGTAGCTAAGGATGGCCTTGAACAACCTGTTCCTCCTCTTCTACCTCCTGAGTACACAGAATCAATCCGGGCATTCACCAAACCACATGGTTTATATGGTTCAAACCTGATGGGTTGGCTTGATGTAAGCTAAGCAAGCACTCTGCTACGTTCCCGGACCCCCAGACTACGGATTAGTCTAATGCTCTCAGAAGCCTACCTTCTGGGCTAGAGAAAACAGAATCCTAACAAGTGCAAAGGTTCCCTAACAGCCTGAGCAAGGATGACTCATCCACAGAGCTGGCGGCTGCCCCAGCTCACACAGGCTCCATTCTGTTTAAGAGTGAGAAACACTCACCACCCCCACCACGACTGGGGACCACATGAAAGTGTTTTGCGCAGAGTCTCAGGACCTCACCAGAACAACTGTAGCAGAAACAGAATTCTCACCAAGGTTACACAACTCAAAGACCAGTTGTTGACACTTCAGTCCCATGTCCCACTCGGCTCCCCACCATCTCCTCCCCACCCTGTTTTCTGACTCCTGAGCCCATGTGAGCACAGTTTCCACGTTGGATAGGCCTGTGATTGGAACTTGGTTCTGTTTTCAGGTCCATGAAGAAATCTACTTATCAAAAAGCAAAGTAAACAGTACCCCCCTTTAACCAATGATGCTGTAGAGCACAGCCTCTTTGTCACCGGACCAGTTAGTCATGCGCTCTGGTTCTCAGCCTGGTGGAGTCTGGGTTGCTAGCACTAAGGTCTTAGCTAAGAAGGAATTGAGGGGCCATTTCCCTGACGCCCTGACCCTTGCAGGGAGACTGCTCCATACTAACTTAAATTATCCCTGTTAAATGGGGCTGTAGGGTATGGGCAGACATTTGAGGTCTTTTAAAGCTTCTTTTTTGTGTGTAAGATTTACTTTATTATGTATACAGTTTTCTGTCTGCATACAACCTGCTCACCAGAAGAGGGCATCAGATCTTATAGATGGTTGTGAGCCTCCATGTGGTTGCTGGGAATTGAACTCAGGACCTTAGGAAGAACAGTCAGTGCTCTTAACCCCTGAGCCATTTCTCCAGCCTGACATTTGAGGTCTTAATCTTTCTGCTGATCAGATGATGCCAATTTATCTGTCCATGCCTCCACTAAGCCTCAGTAAGATCCAAGCCAGATGAACTTGAAGTAAAATGAGGAGAGAGGATGGTGCCAGAGGGAGTTCAGAGGTGAAAGATTTCCTTTGGGCACTTCCTTCTTCAGTCCCATTGTGTCCTTGTCACCTGATATCTGACTCTAACTCTCCCTCTAGACACACACCCCTTTCTTACCCTCTGCGTTAGAACCCCACCTTTCTACACACTTGTCTGGCACTTTCTGATTGTGGGCTACCTGTTTACTTTTTGAGAACCTGATTCTTCTGTCTTTCTTATTTATTTGTGTGTGTGTGTGTGTGTGCGCGCGCGCACACACACACACATACATAGCACATAGGAAGAAGTCAGATGACCAAGGTGACTATTCATGAAGGTTCTCCCCTTCATGGTGGGTTCTGGGGTTGTCAGGCTTGAGATCCTTCACCTTCTGAACCATCTCACCATTTCTCACCTTCCTTTTCCAGCAGAATAAAAGAATCAGAACCTTGTAAGTGATGGACTCCTCTCCAACAAATGGAATGAGGGCTCCTGAGGTGACTAAGAGACTCACTCCTTTCTTCCTACCTAGTCCTCTGATTCTTTCTCTAAGCCAGTCCTGAGCAGGTGGACAGAAAAAATCTGAAGGGTTCAGTGCAAAGGGAAAATGTAGGGTGGGGAACTCCATATACATTATTCCCAGAGAATGACCACAGAACAGTTGTTCTCAGTGGGTGGAGACTCCTTTGGGGATTGCATATCAGATATCCTGCATATCAGATATTTGTATTACAATTTATAACAGTAGCAAAATTACAGTTATGAAATGGCAACAAAAATAATTTTAGGGTTGGGAGTTCCCATAACACGAGGAACTGTATTAAAAGATCATAGCATTGGAAGATCAAGAACCACTGCCATAGGACATCCAGCCCTCCTGAGCACAGGTCCTGTGTGACTAGGGACATACCATACCCATGCAACTGGCTTCAGCATGAAGTGCCACAGGATTTACAGCCTTTTGCATGGCCCATATGCCATTTGTGTCCAGTTACCATGTGGCACAGCAACATGAGTGCATTTCATAATTACAATATGTAATCAATGCTGCTGTGTGGAGACAATGCGAAGTATTGTTTGTGAGACGCTGTTGACAGGAATGTTCATTCCGAACCAAAGCCTGTTACTACACAGACAGTCCTCAAAAGCAAAGCATCTACTCACAGACTTTAATTCGAGGAGGCGATGGATGGTGTCACTGAAAAGACATTGCCTTAACCAACCCAACCAGTGCCAGCAATGGGAGCGAAACTAAATCCCCCCCTCTTCCATTCAGTTAACAAAATCTAAACAATTGAAAAGTCAGGGTTCTATTAAGAGAAGTGGTTCTTGAACTTCTAGGTTTGCATGGGCCAATGTAATTTCCTAGAAATTCAGAGGATGACCACAAAATTGACACATTTGAAACTTGCAATGTAAGGACATAAAACCCATTAATTCCTTAAAAGGAATATTTATGCTAAAAATAATGGAGGCCTTTCTGTGAAGCACTAAGTGGATCTGCCATTGTGAATAAGCTTTATGCCAGCAAAGCTGTTCACCATTTAAGGCAGAGCTAAAAACCTTTTTCCTGTGAGCATGGATCATGGATACAGGGCCAGTGGCTAGAGAAAAGTGTGAAGTCCTTTTGTTTTAACTTGGGTGGTTTCTTAAGGTCCATGGCCCATTCTTTCCTTTGGAGGAAGAGCACCTTTTACTATTGTCATCTAGATGTAAGCTCCCTGCCTCTCTGCTTACAGCTCCATCCAACTGTCTGTAGACCCTCAGAAGCCCTCATGTTCTCAGAGTACCTGTGCCTTGGTACTGGAAGTATCTCTGGCTCAAATCTATTCATTAACTCCCTCACAGCAACAAGACTCTGTTCATCTGGACACACAGTCAACTTCACCATTGTTTGTAGAGTAGGCATGAGGTCTTCATCAGTCATGCCAATTCTCTTTGTCTTGAAACCTCTTCCCCCTAGAACCATAGATTAACCCTCTTCCTCATATGGAATAGCTGTCCTCCAAGCAGATGTCTTCAGTGTTTAAAATATACCACTATCGGACCTTCTCAAAGAATTCTGATAGATTTAATATTTTCTTCATTCATTATTTACCATTCATGCCACACACACCTTTTAAAATTTTTCCTGGTTCCTCTCTTTTTCTGTAATCCTGTGCTCATCTGAATTTATGTACTGTGAAGTGTAGGCGGAGACTGCTCATTCGTTTCCTGGCCACCCAGACCCAAATAATAGCACACAAACTATATTAATTACAATACTGTTTGGCCAATAGCTCAGGCATATTTTTAGCTAACTCTTACATTGTAAATTAAGCCATAATTCTTATCTGTGTTAGCCACATGGCTTGGTACATTTTATCAGTGAGGCATTCTCATCCTCTTCCTCTGCATCTAGGTGACGACTACAGACTGAGCCTTTTTTCTTTCCAGAATTCTCCTGTTCTGATCGCTTTGCCTCTACTTCCTTCCTGGCTACTGGCCAATCAGCATTTTATTAAACCAATACAAGTGACAAATCTTTGCAGGGTTCCAAAGTACTAGTCCATACCACATCACAAAGTCCCTCCTTATGTGTTCTGTGCTAGTGTTTACATCACACCTGTGTGTCTTGTCCCTCAAATGAGTTGAAACATCTTTGTGTCAGAATAGTAATTCTTAAACTTCTAATTGCTCATTCAGCAAGCAAGATTTGAGGCATCTTCTATGCCAGGCCTAGAAACAGAAATGTCCTGAGAATAATTGTAGTGTACCATGAAGGTGCTGTAGCAGAGATGTGAGCAAGTGCATGGGAGACCCACAAAGGGAAAGGCCTGAGGAAGAGGAGGAAGAGGTCTCAGGAACTTCAGAGTCATAGTAGCCAACTTCAGTCACTTATGACATGTGCAGCCTTAGGATACTGACAAAATCTCTGAGCCAATACCTTGTCCGGTGTCAATAACATTGTATAACAAGCCTTCTCCACAGAACCATGGATGAAACCAAAGCATATATTATTGCCATAAATTGTAATTTACAAGATGAATAGTGTAAAATCATTTTAAGTGACTTTTCAACAGAGGAAACAATAATTTCACAGTACATTTCAATGAATAAATACAGGTTATTTTATGCCACACCAAACATTTTTATTTGGAACAAGTGATCTGATGTGTCCTTAAAGCCATTCGTTCTTCTTTATTTTTCCTGGACCAGACTTTATGAACTCAGTTTTGTCCTAAAATGAATTATGAATTTGCTTACATAGGAATCACTTGCTGTCCTCATTTAGCCCCACAAGTCTATTTCGGTGGGGGAGGGGACAGGTGGAGAGAGAGAACCAACAGCAATTCTAAACGTCTGCAAGAATTTGTAATTTGCTCAGATAAAATGGCCCCATTCTCGAGGGGTTTCTTTTTAAAAGAAGTTGGTTTAAAAACACTATTTTCCAACATCTTTAGTTCACTAAGCTATTGCCACTAGGGTGGGGGGGGTTGGATGAGGACACAGGCAAAGGTCACTCCAGTGCCAGTCAGAGCTGTCAACACCCACGAGTCAGCATTCCCTCTGACCATCTACATCCAGAAAAGCAAGCGATGGCCTGAAATTTCAAGATTATTTCAAAGACCAAAATAACAGGATATAGTAAGACAAACATCGCAGTGCAAACACAAGAGATCCCACAATTCACCACAAATCACATGCTCTGAGTTCTTTATACATATACACCTTTGACTAAGCAAGTGCTAGCCCTTTGATCAATTAATGTCACCTAGCATGGAAAAGGGAAAATGAGAGAGAGAGAGAAAACACTTCTTACAGCAGCTATTTTCCACTGACCCCCCTACCCCCTGCTTCTTCCCTGTGCTTAACAGTGAAAGCTCTGTTTGTTTCACAATGCACTAATTCTTGCTGCTTGCAAGAAATTATTTTTGGAGGTATCATATTTTAATATAAGTTTCCATGAATCTTTCCACATGATTCGCTAGCTTTTATGTACTGCCCTCCCAGCCAGGCTCACTCAACAATGCCCATGCTTCATACACCCCTGAGCCTTGGGACAGGCCAAACACTGTCTTCACTGCCTGGCTCACAGCCCTGGGGGATGATGGGGAAGGAAGAACATTGGCAAATGAGCCCAAGTGGCAGGGAGGCTTTTAGCCGGCAAACACATCTGAGTGGAGGCACTGTGTCGTGTGTGTGTGTGTGTGTGTGTGTGTGTGTGTGTATGCATGCATGTGTGTATGTTTGCGTGCATGTGTCTGTGTGTGCGTGTGTGTATGCGTGCATGTGTGTGTGCGTGTGTGTATGTATGTACGTGTCTGTGTGTAGTGTGTGTATGCGTGAGTGCGTGTGTATGCGTGAGTGCGTGTGTGTGTGCATGCGTGCGTGCGTGTGTGCACATGAAGGGATTTTCCAAAGATTTAGGTTTGGAAATCTGCACTGTTGTAGGGTATAGCCCCTTCCACTCCATTCATTCTCCCACTCTCTGCTTCCTAAATGGTTTCAGAGGAGAACTTTTTGGAAAACACAGCCCAACAAAGGATCAGTGCTCTCCGCTATGACTTGAATGGAGAGAGTGATCGAAAGGCGAGCAACACTGTATCCTTTCATGTTTTGATGAACCTAATTATGTCAGACTTTGTTTATTGACTATGCTCCCAGCTCAGATTTCTAGAACTACAAAGGAGACTACCGAAGTAAGAAAGTCTGGCTCAAGTCAGGAGAGCACAAAGGCGCTGTGGCATTCGTATGTGGAAGCAGAGACGAGAGCCATTCCTGCTTCCTTCCGGACTAAGTACTACACTACGTTAAAGCAGATTCTTCCCTTTATACCTCACTTCTTACCCTTATGTGCATGTGTGTGTTTTGTGTGTGCGTGTGCATGTGCACACATGTTCATGGTCAGACAGTAACCTTCAGTTATTATTCCTCAGATGCCATCTACGTTTGGACTGGGTTTGTCCCCAGCCTTCATCTTACAGTGAGCCTCAGTAATCCACCCCCACCCCGACAGTACTGGGATTATAAATTTGAACTACCACAGCCATCTTTTATGTGGGTGCCAGGGGTTGAATTCATGTCCCATGCTTGCATGGCAGGCACTTTGAGGCTTAGCTGCTCTCCAGGACCCACTTCTATCTCTTACACGATGTCATGTGAAACTCAATAAGCAGTACTTTAATTCGCTCTTGTCATTTTACCAAGTTAGGGTCTCTGAGCCTCAGTTTCTTCCCCTGTTACCTAGGGAGAATGATAACAGCTATAGGTTAGATTATGATGATACTTAAAGGAAATGTGGTATAAAGCCTACAATGTGTGTCCTGGTATCAGCAGGTGCTTCACCAATGAAAGATAGAGTTACAATATTATCATTGGCTAGTTTGATAGATTGCTGTGTGTGTTTCTTATAATTAAAAAAAATACTCTATTTCCTCTGGTAAATCGTCTCCTTCCTCATTGAGTCTGAGCTTTATCATGAAGTTTGGTTTAGTCAGTGAGACCTTAGCTCCTGGATAGAGTAGCTTCCTAAGCACATGCAAACCGAGACTTGTTTTTCTGGATCCAAGCTGCCACGCCGTGAGGCATTCTAGACTGTTCTGCTGAAGAGGGTGAGTGGCAGAAAGAGGCTGTGTCCGGAACTGAAGAATCCCATATAACACAGTGTCAACACCAGAGAGAACATGTGAACTACCCACCAACTGTGAGAATACCAGTCATGGTCAACAGAGGACAGAGCCGTGCCAGAGGAAAGTCCAGTTCCAGAGAGTTTAACTTCATCTTAACAGATGAAGACAACTGGGCCACAATAATCCCGGCCATTCTCTTTGGAGTCAGAGCAAAGGCAGGTTGAAGTCATTGCTGAGTGGTATGTATGACCGGGGTGGGGGGGCAAACTCATCTGCTGCCGGCCCAGGTTTTATCTTCTGTGCACAACTTCCCAGGCCTGTTGGGAGAAAACAGAAAGCATTGGTTGGGGCCAGACTGACGCCTTAAAAGCGTAAGCAACGTTACCACCATTTCACTGAGGTAGAAACAGGGCAGTGTTATTGCAACTACTAGGACATCCTACTAATAACAAATGGGCAGACGGCTTTATCCAAGCCTGAAGCCCTAGGGACTCGGTGGAGAAGCCAGTCATTGCTACTCAGGTCACGTCTGCTGTGCCCGCTGAAGTAAAAGGCCACGGTTATGTACATTCTTTCCCTTGGCTTTAAGGAAAACATTGACTTTGGGTTTTCCAGGTGTCTTAGATTTACTTACTGCCCCCTTCAACAGCCATCTGCCCTTGTTATTCTTTTCCACAGGGGAGGAGTGGTGTTGCTGACCCCAGCAAACCTCATTTAGTTCCGGGAATTGGACCCCGAAAGGGTAGGAGCATGTGGGCAGAGATCGGTAGAGAAAATGCCTGGCAAGCAGGCTCAGGTGACCCAGCTCTCCTTGCGCTACTGAGGCCTGCACTCCTGCTTCGTTCTTAAGGGAATGCCAGGATTCTACCAAGATTCAAGCATTTTGGAACTGCCTAGCCCCAAAGAAGGGGAGCTGCGAGTCATCATCGAGGGAGAGCCCTCTAACAGGAGCAGCTGATGTCTGAGCAGGGCTGATCAGAACCCTCTACTATCTGCCCCACATTCCCGAATTTGACACTTCTTTGTGGGGAAAGTGCAGGGCTTCCTTTGCTGGCAGCAGGAGCCTACTGACAGGGAAAGACTCGGTGTATTGAAGTAAATGTGCTGTTATTCTGAAGGAGCTGGAAACTCTGAAGGGAATTGGTGATGTGGGGCTTCCCAGAGTCTTAAACAGGAAGGGTTAGTGAATGACATCCACAGCCCTCATTGCCTTGCTCGGAATCCCCCAGTGCCTTCGACTGTGAGTGGGTAATTCCTCCGTTATGTGCTCCCTCATATGACAATGCTGTGACCTATGGATGCTGGGCCTACAGAACCTGTGCTTCTAAGCAGCTCCCTCCTTCTACCCACTGTGGGTTTCTGCCTCCCCTAGCTCACACTCCCTTAGCTGTTCTCTGAGACAGCAGTGAAAAAGAGCTCCTAAAGTCCAGTGACTTTTCTTAGATATGTAGATTGCCAAGTAAGCCTCCAATTGACTTACAAAGTCACCTGGGCTATTTAGCAACTGGAAGTGGAAAATGTAGCAGGCTGGGAAAACAACCAAAAGGCTAGGCAGGACCTTCTAGAAGCCAAGACCCTGTGAGAGAGGGAAAGACTGTGTGGCTGTGCAAAGGAGAGAGAAAAGATCTAAAACAAGTAGGCAAAGAATGTAGCAGAGAAACCAGAGAGGGATGGTCCTGCAGTCCCATGCAGTTCAAGCCCAATGAGTTACAGGGAAAACCATGGCCAAGCCCTGTAGCAAGCATGGAAGGTGGCAGCCACACCTGCCCTCCTCATTCATACCTGTCTCCAGGCTGGTACCCACCTGCACAAAGAATAGTGGGCTCCTGGCTATAAGTAGGATTATTTAATTTTATTTTGAGTATGATGTGTTTTGTGGCTAGCTGTAGCTGGAGAGCTTTTTCATTATTATATGAGATTGACCAAAAAGAGAATGATACTAATATGAGATTTCATCCAAATGCAAGGGGCAGGAGACAGATGCCAAGACAGAATTTGGCAAAAAAAAAAAAAAAAAACCACTATAAAAACCAATATTCAGGACTATAGCACGTCAGATTTCACCTGTTAAATACTTTGGTGAGGCATGCACTGGTCCATACAAGCCCTTGTTAGCATCTTTCTCCCTGGGGCCTGGTTAGGAAGGCAGGAGCAGAAAGACGGCCCAAGTGAAGATAGAGTTTGCAGCTCTGGAGATGTCTGTGGTTGCTAGGGTGAGAGGCCCTTCTTTGCCTGCTTCCTCTCTGACCCTTTAGTTCCCCCAGATCTCCTGCCTATTAGCTATGCCAGGTGACCACTGTGTGGCTTAACACCAACAGGGCTTCATATGAGAAGGTTTGATGCTGCTGGGGGCTGGGGAGATGGTTCAGTTGGTAAAGTGGTTGTCATGTAATATGAGAACCTGGGTTCATATTCCCAGAATTTGTATTAAAAGTTGATGTGGGATTCCCCTTTGTATGCTGTGAATGTCATTGGTTAATAAAGAAACTGTTTTGGGCCTATAGGTAGGCAGGGAAGACTAAACTGAATGCTGGGAGAAAGAAGGGCAGAGTAAGAGAGAAGCCATGTAGCCCTCCCCCGCCCAGGAGCCGGATGAAACTTTACCTGGTAAACTAGAATCATGTGGCGATACACAGATTAATAGAAATGGGTTAAATTAATATGTAAGAGTTAGCCAATAGGAAGCTAGAGCTAATGGGTCAAGCAGTGATTTAATTAATACAGTTTCTGTGTGATTATTTCAGGGCTAAGTGGCCAGGAACCAACAAGCGGCTTCCTTACTACAAAAAGTTATATGACAGTGCACATCCACAGAATAGGTCCCTTTATCTCACTGGCCAGACATTGTAAGTCAGTGACTTCAAGTTCAGTAAGAGCATCTCTACAGAGAGGGGGTGGGGTGACTGAGAAAAGCACCTGATATTGACCTCTGGCCTCCATGTGCACACACATATGCATTCACCCACACATGCACGCGCATGCATGCATGTAAAAGTATGTGCACACAAAAAGAAAAAGAACCGATACAAAGTAACGTCTGCTTGTGATGCCAGAACCGAAGTACTCAGAATTCATAGAAATAAACACAGTTAGGCAGACAAAGATCAGAATGTCCCTTTTAGTACTGATGACGTTCCTGGAGACTATGGTTTAGATGAGAGGACTAAATGAGTAGGCCAATATCACACCCCAAAATGAAGTATATACACGGAAATGTTGGGTAACTTCATCCCCCCATGCCTCCCAAGAAGTCTTCCCCTGTAAAACAAGTACAATGAGTGGAGGGATCAGTGTACAAGGCCTCAGAGGCAGTCTGGTCTCTAAGCCAGAGGGACGGGCGCAGGCTGAGCTGTGCACGTGAAGTCACATCTTGTGAGTTCCACATCAGAGAAATAACTGCAGCTCCTTAGAAGAAGGAGAAACTGAGAAATGTATAAAAGTGGTCCAGTTCTTCCCACTGGGAAAAAAGGTGTGTAAGTGACTTTGTGTGTACTTGTTACTGTGGTCTAGCCGGGCTTGTGCTTCTCTAGGGAAGATGCGGGCAGGTGATGACCACATGCTCCACATGCTAGGGATTCATCCTACACAGCCCAGAGCATTCAAGCAAGCGTCTGTGGCACTGACTCCACAGGTCTAGTAAGGGTTCCCTGTGTGGAGTGATTTCTCTGATGGAGAAACTTAGATGGGGCTCAGGCCCTATGCATCCCACTGACTTTGAGATCCACTTCAGCGCCATGCATGCGGGTCTCTGCGGTTCCTTTCTGCTACCATGGATGCCTGGAGATTCAGGGATTGTCCAGCACCTCTGTGACTCACTGACACTTTGCTCAGTATAATTTCTGATTTGACATCTTCTTCCCAGGCTTGAGTGTCACCACTACTGTCTCTACCCCAGCAGTCTGGATGGCTCCTACTGCGCAGAGCCCCACAACCAGTGGGCACTTTCCTCCTTCCGAGGCAGCCAGGAATGGCAGAGGGAACTGTCCCTCAGTTTGTTCAAAAGCAGGAGTTGAGCTCTGCCCACCCTTCATTCATATTCCAGCCATAGTCCTCCTTTGGGGTCCAAACCAGTCAGTTAATGTTTTTCTTTGAACTGGCACCATTAATAGCCATGCATCCTACTTGGTGGCCAGAAAAATAGTTTCTGAAAATAATGCAATGATGATGATGTTGATGATGATGACTCAGAAGCAATAACCAATTAAGCACAAAGCTGTGATCAAATAGCTGACCAAACCCTCTTAAAGAAGGGTTTATTTTAGTTCACAGTTTAAGGATACAGTTCATCTTGATGGGGCAGTCATGGCAGCAAGAGTGTCAAGGCTGCTGGCCACACCATTTTCAAAGTCAGAAAACAAACACACATATAGTGAAATAACTACCCCAGTAAACCAAAGAGTTCTTCACGGGGAGGCCTGAACAATGTCATCCACAGCTGTTCTATCCACAGTTCATTAGTAACAGAAGTGAAGACAGGCAGGAAATGGCAGACTCCATCTCAGATACCTGCAATAGTTTTCTTTGTCATTTTAGGACTTGAGGTACTTAGGAAATTTCCCATATCTTACAATGTGGTAAGGCTCCATGCAAAAGTAAGCCTGACTCAGTTCAGTGTTTTCCCCATGGATAATAATTTTTAATGTGCTGATTCAACTTGTCAGAGTCAGAAGCCCCTTGGCAGATGCAGGGACCATCTCTGATGTGGGATTTCCCTTTGTATGCTGTGATTACCATTAATGAATAAAGAAACTGCTTTGAACCTATAGCAGGGCAGAACTTAGCTAGGTGGGGAAAACTAAACTGAATGCTGGGAGAAAGAAGGGCAGAGTGGGAGAGACTTCATGTAGCTCTGTCTAGAGGCAGACGCTGGAACTTTAAAGCCACAGCCAAGTGGCGATACCCAGATTAATAGAAATGGATTAAATTAATATGTAAGAGTTAGCCAATAAGAAGCTAGAGCTAATGGGCCAAGCAGTGATTTAATGAATACAGTTTCTGTGTGATTATTTCGGGGCTAAGCAGTCGGGAACCAACAAGGACTCTCTCCTTCTATGCATCCCTCCTCTCAGACTGTGCAGAAAGGAGAGATGTTTCACTAACATTTTCACTCTTTTGTGTTATCAGTTCTAATTGCTAGAGGGTACTGGCTCTTCTGTGACTCTAAGCATAAATCTTCTCCCAAAGTGACAACTGGATTTTTAGAATGGAACAAAGTCTCCCCTAGTTTTACATTTCAAGTGTAATGATTGATTATACAAAAGCAGTTGGTTCCAAAGATTAAATTAGGAGACAAAGATAGGCCCAGAAGTTAACTATAACCCAAAAGCAGGTAAATTCAGTTTTGCGAAAAGCTTTTGGAAACCATTAGGCTACTAAAGATTGGTGTTAGTTTAGTTTGTCACAAGAGAAATATGCTCATTTATTTGACCAAAATGTTCACATTCCCTTCTTTGTATTCTGCATCTCAGGCCAGAGAATACAATTATCTTCATGTGCATAACAATTTGGAGTCTGGAAAAAAAAATCAAAGTTCAAAAGGGACATAAAATTCTATCTTTAACATCTGGCCTTTCCAAGAATTTTCACTTTTCCAGTTGCAAATGATATAGTATAATGATATAGTTCTCAGCAGCAGACCCCTGGAACTCAGTGGCATGTGAAGGTGCTCTCGAATGGAGGTGATGGAATTGACGTATCCAGGGTTGTCTCTTTAGAAGAAGACTAAAGGCCAACCTTAGAAGAGACGGTGAAATGAAGTTGGTGGAGATCGGGAAGTGGTTTTGTTGCAGAATAGTCTTGCAAGTCAGTTGTCCTGTTGGCACTCTGAGGTGAGCTTTCCCTGGAGAGGTGCATGGACTTCTGGACCTGGTTTTGGGACTCCCCAGATCAGGGAAACTCAAGAAGTCATATTACTTATAAGAAGGTGTATTCACTCCTGTCACACTGATGTGACCAACTGCCCGACCAAAGCAACTTAAGTTGGCTCACAGTTTGCGGGCCTCTAAGTCCATCCTGGGGTTTGTGCATTCCGGCGGCAGGGTTGAACAACTGTCACAGAGATCTTTCAGCTCTCAGAGCCCCAAATATTCAACCATCCTGCCATTAACAGGAGGGTTGCAGATCCCTACCACAACCCATAACTTCACCTTTCATTGTACAGTTACAAATTTGGGCTTCAGGGATGCAGCATGGATTCTAATTGATCTTAATAATAAAAGCCTGGAGTCAGATAATAGGAGATGAAAGCTGAAAAATCAGAGAAGCAATGCAGCCAGCCACTAGCGAGACCTTTTACGTCTATCAAAGCTCAGACTGAAGGGGCGATCCTGTCTCTACAAATCCTCAGAATGCTGCTGTCTCTACAAAACTTCAGACTGCTTCCATCTCTATGGAATCCTCAGACTGCCTCTAAGCTCCTGTCTCCTCCCACCTTATATTCCTCTCTCCACCCAGCCATATCATTCCTGTCTCCACCTCCCTAGTGCTGGGATTAAAGGCGTGTGATTCCAAGTGCTGGGATCACCTTTGTATGAGCTCCATTTCCCTTTTAGATAGTCAATCTCTCAAGTAGCCCAGGGTGGCCTTGAACTCACAGAGATCTCTGTCTCTGTCTCCCGAGTGCTGGGATGGAAGGTGTGTGCCACTACTGCCTGACTTCTATAGCTAACTAGTGGTTTAGCTCTGTACTCTGATCTTCAGGCAAACTTTGTTAGAGCACAAACAAAATATCACTACACAGGGACACTGGAAATTTTCTCACAGATTTAAAGAAAAAAAGGGTTTTTTGTTTGTTTGTTTATCTTAAAACAACCACTTGGGAAGATCTATTTATAGATATAAATATAGGTATCCTCACACATGTATGTATAGAAGGTTGCACAAGAACTTCTAAAGATAGTCCCTATTGGGCTGTGAATAGTGTGACAGATTTAGGAATGAAGTGTTGGATTCCCCTGAAAAGTACCTGTCTCACTTTTAAATGTCATGTTCTTGTTCTCTCTCTCTCTCTGTCTCCCTCCCTCTCTCTCTCTCCCTCTCTCTCTCTCTCTTTCTCTCCCTCTCTCTCTCTCTCTTTCTCTGGCTCATATCTAAGTTAGAGGTCTCTTCATATGTCTGTGACTTTTCTTAGCATAAGGCTTCCTTTCAATTTCATCTTTTTAAAAAGAAATCAGTGGAAAAAGACTAAAAACCAAACAGTTTCCACATTACAAAATGAACCCCACCATAGTGCCAATGTTCTGTGATGGAAATTTACTGAATTACTGGACATTCCTGCCTGCACGCGCTGTTCTTTCTCGCCTCAGAACCTTTGCATCACACAGTAAGAAGAGCAGGGAGAGGGAAACTTGAAAGCGCAATGGTGTCTAAGGAGAGAAGGAAGCAGGGAGTCCAGACCAGGGAAAGGAGAATTCCTCAGAGGCAGGCATGGCTTCTCGGGAAGAGGCCCAAGGACATTTTTGTGGTAGCTGAATTGCTTCCTGCAGAATGCCTGTTACTGTCGACATCTGAATATCTTGCTCTGTCTCCCTGCCTGGGTGGGATAGCTGTCTGCGATGGCAAAGGAGGAAACGTAAAACACCCCAGCTACACAGAACGTGATGTGCCACCTCCCCGAAAAGAACCCAGAGGCTGCCCGGACTGGACTCTGAGCTGCATTCCTGAGCTCCCCTAAGACTGACAAACAAGTTTTGGAAGATCAGAGATTCACAAAGGACAGGGTTCACTTTGTGAAATCCTAGGACTTCCTCTGACACCAGACGGTGAGTTATGAGAGAACAGCTCCTCTGACATTGTCAGATAGTGCTCTGAACAGCATTCTAAGACTGTTCCAACAACATATGAAACCCTTTGCAATGTAACATTTCAAAACCAAATGCTAAGGTCCAGAGAAATAATAGAGAATATTATGTGAGATTTTGGATTGACCTAATACATGCTGCATGAATTTGTATATATGTTATATGTATAATTTCTATGTTTCATTGACCTACTTATAGGTTCTGACACGTCACTGTATGTGTACCATATACAACAATCAGATCGGGTAGCTGTATTTGCCACCTCAGACATTCATTATTTCTTTGGATTGGGAACATTCTGAATCCTCTCATTAGCTATTAGGAAGTTTTCTATTGGAATATGTCAAAAATTGTTGTTACCTATAGTTACCAACTAGAAATGACCCCTCCTATGCCACTATATCCCAAGTAACCATTAAGATGGTTCCCCCATCCACTGGCTGGTTCTGTGTGTCAACTTGACACAAGCTGGAATCATCAGAGAGGAAGGATCCTTAGCTGAAGAAATGCCTCCTTGATATTCAGCTGTCAGGCATTTTCTCACTTAGTTATCAACAGGGGAGGCCCCAGCCCATTGTGGTGATACCATCCCTGGGCTGCTGGTCCTGGGTTCTCTAAGAAAGTGGACTGAGCAAGGTATGGGAAGCGAACCACGGCCTCTGCATCAGCTCCTGCCTCCGGGATCCTGCCCTGTTTGAGTTCCTGTCCTGACATCCTTCAGTGATGAACAGCAAGGCCGAAGTGTGAGCCAAATAAAGCCTTTCCTCCCCACCTTGCTTTCGGTCACAGTGTTTTGGCGCAGTAATAGAAACCCTAACTAAGACACCCCAACTCTTGAGCTTGAAGGTTTTTACTGGATTTTGAGGACTTTCCTACCCAGGGCTGGCGTTTGCAGTCATTTCACTATCTGGACAACCCCACACCATTCCCTCGTTTTGGGCAATGTTTTTCTAAGAGAAGCTTAACAGCTAGAAAAGCGCATTGAAATCTCCTCTGTAATTGGCACTTCTCTTTATACAGAACATGTTCAATTGTTGCTGTCTATAAACATTTTCCTTTTAAGGGAAAGGCTGAATTTATGACGCAGAAACCCATTAACATGTTGGGACAAAGAAGAAGCTTTTGATGTAGTACACCTATTCACTGGGAGAATTTATCAGCTTTCTTTACACAGTTAGAATTTGGTTTATCACACAATAATTTTCTTTAGACACCTCCTTTCAAAACCCTTTGTTCCCCTCTCCCTACTAATGGAAGCAAGCTAGCTTTGCCCTTGCCGATTGTGAACTAGCAATTGCTATTGCTTCTTTCTCTTCCTAAAGGACCCTCCCTGAACTAACCACCAGCATTTTTTTTCTGCATAAAACACATAAGCCATAGAGTGTAAGGCGCCTTGCGCACCACCATGCTGTGAGCTCGCTGGCTCGGAGCCAAAGCGCCATTTGCCGCTTCTCTCCTGACAGCTTCTGCGCATGTGTGCACTTGTATAGGGCATCGTATGAATCAACCAATCTGGTCATCATACGATGGCGCCAATTTTGACTGAGCCTATCAGGCGATGACAGCTCAGGGCTTTGTTTTGGCACTGCTTATAAGCAAGCTGTGCCTGGGATGGGGTCCTTCTGCCTTTCCTATCCTCAAGACAGTATGTCCCAATAAAGTACATTCTGAGAAGAATCCTGTTGTGGTCATCTCTTCCGCTGGTGGACGCAGCCAGTCACAAGTGGTGCCGAAACCCGGGAACTCCATCCAGGCATCAGGCAAGGACCCCTGTGATAGCGGGAGGATTCAGAACTCAGACGTATGGGATGGTGGTGCCTGTAAGTTCTCTGTAAGTAACATTCTGACATGCTATTTGGGGGAGTAGATCTTCTTTTTGGGGCCCTGGTATTTTTGATCTTAGTCGTTGCGGTCTTGGCTTGTTGTCTTTACCTTCACTGCCACAAGCCCGGTCAAGAGTGCCTCTGCTACGGTGATCGTGCATAAACGAAACCGAAAGTAAGCCCAGCGTAAACAAGTCGGCTTTTCCCCC
Source organism: Dicrostonyx torquatus (assembly GCA_028555095.1). Classification (NCBI taxonomy): domain Eukaryota; kingdom Metazoa; phylum Chordata; class Mammalia; order Rodentia; family Cricetidae; genus Dicrostonyx; species Dicrostonyx torquatus. The sequence goes on from JAQHUG010000024.1 coordinate 13,040,690, forward strand.
TATGAGTTAACCGCGCATAGATAGACGCGTATCATGGGGAACGTTTCTTCCAGCTCGGCGGGAATGACCTCTTTTCAGCGCCCTATTCAGGAGCTGCTTCAGGACCGAGAATTAAAGGTCTCTGAAGGCACGGTGAGAAAGTCTCTTGAAGACATGGATCGGGCTGCTCCATGGTTTGGCCAGTCAGGGGATATTAATACCCCCTGTTGGGAGAAGTTGGGTAAAGACCTGGGAACGGAAAAGTCGAAAGGAAGGCTGCGGCCAGGCACGCTTCTGCTTTGGTGACTAGTACGATCATTCTTGCGAGAGGGCAGGTGCGTGGAAGCACTACGTGAGGGTCGCAGGGCTCTTACTGCTTACCAGGATAGTATGTCAGAATCAGACAGCAAAGGTGAAGAAAAGGCCTAAGGAGAGCGATAAGAGCTCTCGGAAGAGGGGACAAAAATCCCCTGAGGAAAAACAGGAGAGCAACAAGAGCTCTTGGAAAAGGGGACAAAAAACCCCTGAGGAAAAACAGGATAAGGA
>JAQHUG010000024.1:13042929-13134764 GCA_028555095.1 Dicrostonyx torquatus
CCCTTTCAGCAGCACGTCAGTTTCATGAGTTGTACCATGTGCCATCCAAAACTTTAATGCTTAAATTTAAGATTCCCAGACATTTGGCCAGGGACATTGTCAAGGCGTGTGGTTCTTGTGTTCAGTTTCTTCATCCCCCTCATACTGGACTCAATCCTAAAGGCCTCCGGCCAGGAGAGCTTTGGCAGATGGACGTGACCCATGTCCAAAGTTTTGGCCGCATGCAGTATGTTCATGTTTCTGTAGATACATGCTCAGGAGTTATTCATGCTACTCCTCTCACGGGAGAAAAGGTGACAAATGTTATTAGCCATTGTCTTGAGGCCTGGGCAGCTTGGGGTAAACCCTGATGCCTTAAGACAGACAATGGCCCAGCTTATACATACATTCATTTAAACAGTTCTGTCGACAGATGCAGGTACAACACCATACTGGTCTGCCCTATAATCCTCAGGGACAGGGCATTGTAGAAAGAGCCAACCGCTCTTTGAAGGAGCTACTATTAAAGCAAAAAGGGGGAATAGCCCAGGGCTATGCACCTAAGAATGCTTTATCCATAGCTCTCTTTACCCTGAATTTTCTAAGCCTCGATGACAATGGTCAGTCAGCCACCAGTAGGCATGCTGAAATGAAAGTTATACAAAACACCGAGGTAAAATGGAAGGATGTGTTAAATAACGCATGGTGTGGCCTGGATCCGGTGATCTCCAGATCCAGGGGAGCTGTAATGTGTTTTTCCACAGGACCAGAAGCAGCCTATTTGGGTCCCAAAAAGACTGACGAGAGAATTGAAGCAGACACAGGATGAAGAAGACTCATCTTGGGAGCCTGATCCTCTTCTTATGGCTACCAACGATAAGAATGGAGAAGATACTCGAGCATGGCCGATGCCCATGCCAGTTCATGAAAACTCTAGTGTTATCCCCACTTTGTTTTCCACTTCATGTGGAAACTCCTTGCTTGACCCAAAAAATTAATGTGATACAGCAATTTAATCTTACTAGTGTTCACCTTCTGGGAGTGCTTTGCTTTCATATAGAGGGAAATTCGCCTTGTATTAAGCTAAAAAGAAAAAATTTGACAAATTGGGTTTCGTGTTAAACGAAACCCGTGTACAACCTATTACCCTGGGCCAGTTTACAGACTGGCTACATTCTGCCTTTTCTTTCTTTAAGGAATGGGTGGGAGTTGGTGTGTTTGGTGCCTTATGCTGCCTTGGAGTGTTCATCAGCCTGTGGCTCATATGCCGCCTCTGTTCACATCAGGTCAGAGACAAGGCAGTGATTGTGCAGGCCCTTGCAGCGCTTGAGCATGGCATCTCCCCCCAAGTATGGCTTGCCAGCCTGAAAAAATAATCTTTAGATATGGCCCTTGCACCCCATGTCCTTGTTGGCATTGCACTGGGTTGGGCATATCTTTTCCTTCCTTTACTACACGGGACTGATAGCCCTTGCACTTCATAGGCCTGGTAGCCATTGCACATGAAAGGGTATCAAAGACGGTGTTTTCCTTTGACGGTCTTCATCCTTGATCGCTTGGGACATCATGAGGTCTTAGGCTTGATCAGGTGAGCTGTCCTTTCCTCTCTGCTTTAAAGCAAAAAGGAGGAGATGTAAGGCGCCGTGCTATGAGCTCGCTGGCTTGGAGCCAAAGCGCCATTTGCCACTTCTCTCCTGACAGCTTCTGCGCATGCGTGCACTTATATAGGGCATTGTATGAATCGACCAATCCGGTCATCATACCATAGCGCCAATTTTAACTGAGCCTATCAGGCGATGACAGCTCAGGGCTTTGTTTTGGCACTGCTTATAAGCAAGCCGCACCTGGGATCAGGGTCCTTCTGCCTTTCCTATCCTCAAGACAGTGTGTCCCAATAAAGTGCGTTCTGAGAAGAATCCTGTGGTTGTCTCTTTCGCTGGCTGATGCGGCGAGTCACAATAGAGAAATATCAAGTAAGAAAACCCCTCCACCTGGGGTGAGGTAGAGGGAGCTCCGTAGGAAATATAATAGTTATAGATGGATGAGGGGAGGGTTACAGGAGGATCAAGTGGGGAAGGGGAAGGAGGAGGGGAAGAGCGAGGGGATACAGGGAGGAAGGGCTAAAACTAAGGGCCATTTGAGGGCTGTAAGAAAGCCTACCACTAAACGAAGCTTCTGTGCTGGGATTTGGTTACATCTAATTGAGTTGTTGTCCAAAGGTGTCCTGTGCGAACCCCCAAACAACCCACGCTGTTGACGAGGCTGTAGGTCACTCTCCATAAACTGACACCAAGGCCTCATTGCTGAAGACAACATCTGAGCGTGGAGAAGCTGAGCTGGTGCCTGTATAGAGCCTTCAGCCATATGCATTGGTGTCTTTGGTTCCGGAAGGTAGTCTGCAGGCTACCAAAGAATAAACATAAGTATCAACCCAGCCACAAACCCTTTGCTCTACGATGGTGTCCAGTCTGCAGGCCATGCAATGATGGCACAAAGCTTGTGGGAGTAGCCAGCCAATGTCTGATTAAACTTAAAGCCCAGTCTGTAAGATGGAGCCCATATCCAAACTGCTTCAGTGACCAAGAACCTGAGATTAAATAGCTCAGGGATCTAGGGTAAACCCAAATACTACTGATATATATATATATATATATATATATATATATATATATATATATCCAATAAAGTGCTTCACAATGACTTTCTGTTATACTCAAAAATCAGTACCTTGCTCAGCCAACATCAGACGCTTCCTCTTAAAGTAGATAGGAGCAGATAGAGAGCTCCACAGCTAGAAAATATGCAGAGAGTGAGACATGAGAACACTCAACCCTAAACATGATGTCTCCATCAAATCTCTCCCCTCAGGCGCTGGGAAACCTGCTCAGTTCATATATGTTACCTGTATGTGTATGTTTTCAGGGCTGACCATTTATTATTATAAAAGCAATTGGTATGCTCTTCCCGGGAAAGTACGATTTCTCCCACTCTTGGCATTTCTTAGTTGCCCATAGTTCTTTGTTTAGGGTTGAAACCTTCTCAGCTTTCCCTTTCCATGTTATTGTATTTATTGACATCATCTTTGTTTAGGCAGCCATGTTAGTAAGACTTCATGGCCATAACTTCTGACATTATGAGGAGACACAACCTCATAGCAAACTAGGCAGTTCGGTGGCCCTTGCAATCTTTCTGTCATCTCTATCATGTGATCCCCAAGCTTTAGGTACCAGGGATGGGTTATAGATGTAGCTAGGACTGGTCTCCACAACTCTGGTTTTTGGTTGGCTGTGGTTTTCTATAATGGTCTATGTTGCAAAGAGAAGTTTCCTCAGTGAGGGGTAAGGACAAAACCCACCTGTTGATAGAAGACAGATATTGAGAATGTAGTCAGGGATCATGCTGGTTTAGTTTATCAGCTGTAGGTTCTTCTCCAAGACCCATGACCTCCCTAACCTTGGGTAGCCAGCTAGGTTTCCAGTTCAAGCATGATTTCCTTCTTGTCGAGCAGGTATTAAGTCCCATTAGGAAGCTGGTGGCCGCTGGGAAGGTGTGTGTGCCACTGTTGTACCCGTAGGGTTAGCGTGCCATGCTGGGCATTGTTGTGGTTCATGGGCATCATAACTGACCAGGACTCTTGGTTGCTCCCGTCCTTTGGAAACTTGCCTAGTGACTTCTTGTACCATGAAAGCTAGTCCTCAGGGAGGAGGCTTTCAGGTCAGTTCCAGCTCAGATGCCTCCTTACCTTGTATCTGAAGTCCATGGTGTCTTCAGCAATAGGGACTTAGCTTCCACCTCTGGAAGGGGGTGGCAGCCAAAGACAAAGACAATACCCTATAATGTTTTGGGAGTCCCATTAGTAACCTTGACTAACAACTCAAAAGAGGACTTCTCATACCTAGTGTTGGGCCATTTATTTATTTATTTATTTATTTATTTATTTATTTATTTATTTTGATGGCATTTGACTCTTGGAAGGAGCATTCCAAGAAATTTTCATTTAAACCATATGCATATATTTATATACAATCTTACATATATCATAGGCACTTTAGATAGCTAGTACTATGATTCCTTATGACTTTTCCGGACAATTTTACTGCTATTTTACCCTTTTCCCTCTTTAGTCTGTATATCTCACCCTATCCCTAACTAGAGGTCCCCTGATTTCCCATTCCTGGCTTTCGATCACTTCTCTATTTCTGTCCCCTTCTTTATCGTCCTGCCCAACAGTCCCCTTTCTACTTCCCTGGTTTCTGCAGGTAGTCCAGGTTATGTACTCACATCTGATCTGAAGTGGAGAAGGAAGAACATTCAAAGTTTGTTTCTGGGTCTGGGTTACTTCCATCAATATGATCTTTATTTTTTTTTCTATCAGTTTACCTGCAAAGTTTGTGATCTCATTTTTCTTTACTACTGAATAGTATTCCATAACGTATATGTGGTGCATTTTCATTATCCATTCATCAACATTTACATTGTCTCTATTGCCTAGTTATTGTGACTAGCACAGCAATAAACACATCTTGAGCAAGTACCTGCAGAGTGTGATATAGAGTACTCTGAGCATATTCCAAGGAATGGTGTAGTCAGGTCATATGGTAGATTTATTGCTAGCTTTTTGAGAATTCTCCATACTGATTTCCATAGTGGCTTCTCCAGTTTGGAGTTCCATCAACATTGAGCGAGGGTTCCTTTTCCCACACTTCCTGCAGCATCTGCTGTCAGTTGTTTTTGTGATTTTTACTATTCTGAGGAGGGGGAGATAGATGAAATATCTAAGTTGTTCTGATTTGCATCTCCCTGATTGCTGGAGATGATGAACTTTTTTTTTTTGAGATATTTCTTGGTCACTTTTCTTTCATCTTTTGAGAACTCTTTGTTCAGGTCCCAGGCCCATTTTTTTGAATGGTCATTTATTTTTTGATTTTTTTTTGAGTTCTTTATATATTCTGGATATTGATCCTCTGTCAGATGAGCAGCTAGCAGAGATTCTCTGCCTTTCTGTGGACTTCCTCTCCACCTGGACCAGTGTTTCTTTAGCTGTGCAGAAGCATTTCAGTCACTCGCCAGTTACTGACCTTGACCCTTCTGCAGCTGTCCTGTAGGTACCACCTCTGTTCTCTCCAGCAGGTTCAGTGTTTTGTCTTCACGTCTGGGTCTTTGATTCATTTGGAGTTAGCTTCTGTCCAGGGTAATAGAAAAGAGCCCTAATTTCATTCTTCTACATATAGACATCCAAGTGCCCCAAAATCATTTGTTGAAGATGCTTTCTTTTCTCCAGGGTGTGTTTCAATGCCCACCCATCCCACGTTTGGTTTCTATGCAATCTGACCTGTGAGATCTCTGAAACCACTATTAGACTTCACGGTTTTCTCTTCTGTCCTTCCTTCTTCCTTCTTTCCTCCCTTCCTTCCTTCCTTCCTTCCATCTGTCCATCCTTCCCTCCTCCCCTCCTTCCTTTGTTTCTTTCTATCCCTGTTTGCCAGATTTTGAAGTTCATCACCTGGGTCTAACTTCTTTCCTTGTTTTGTGGCTGTGAATAATTTTTGACTTTACTCTGTAGTCTTTATATTTTCTTATTTTGTTACACACTAGGAAAGGAAATGCTGTGATATTGTTTTAGTCTGCAATTTTAAAAGAAGATGGGATATAGAAAAGTTCACGTTCAATAAATACAACACATGATCTAATTATAAATAAATTCTATTTCATAATCACTTAAAAAGGAGGAGGATATTGGTAAGAAAAATGTGACAAGAATTTAAGATACTGTAATAGAGAAAAACCAAGAAAATACAGTAACAAAAGGTAACTGAAAAGGGGAATTCTGTTGGTTCTGATGGCAGCAGGCAGTATTGTTTGTTCAGATCAAGGATATTGGCACTAGGGAGCCACATCCCTATGCATTGAATTGTGATAGATCGTTCAACTTCTGAAGAACAGCCGTCTTGTTCTAGGAAACAGCATAGTTGCCTGTATCCTAAAACTTTCAAGTTTCTGTTGGAAATAAAGTTGAGGTTTTTTTATGTAACTCTGAAGTCTTAACATATAATTAAGCAGTGATTAAGATTTTAAAATTTATTTTGTAATATGGGTTGAACGGTCAGTGTGCCCTGTCTTCCTGTGTCATGGACTATGCTTAGAGAGCACCATGAAAGCAGAGAGCAGCTGAGCCCTGGGAGGGAGGAAATGGTTAGTGGAGCAAGGGGATAAAACATAGATAGTAAAGAGAATGGGAACCCAGACCTGAGTACAGGCAAGGGGTAGGAATGGAAGCCCAAAGCCCTGGTAAACATCGACTGAGAGTTGCTGTAGAAACTACTGGTGTGGGCCGTGATGCTGCACACCTTCAAGCCCAGCACTTAGGAGGCAGAGGCAGGCAGGACTCTGTGAGTTCAAGGCCAGCCTGGTCTACAGAGCAAGTTCCAGGATAGGAGGGCTACACAGAGAAATCCTGTCTTGAAAGACAAAAAACAAAAAAAAAAGAAATTACAAAATGTTGGAGTGAAACTTAACAAGCAGGAAACAACAAGAAGGATAAGGCAGACAGGAAACAAGACTTACCAATCGGAACTGGAAGGTGTATTCCCTACACCTTTATTCTCTTACTGTGAGAAGATTCAGTTGTGAAATGGAGACCTCAGATGATGGGCAGTTAATATTTATAATAGCTTTATTATCATTAGTCATAATAGCTTTATTAAGAAAGTGCATCTGATAAATCATACCTATTTAAAGCATGCAATTTAATATTATATTGGTTGAAGGGAAGAGGTGGATCCAAGAGGAGTTAGAGGGAAGAGTTAGAGTGAATATTGTCAAAATACAGTTGTGAGCAACATCATTATACAGATTTAGCCAGTTGTGTTTGTATGTATTTGTGTGTGTGTGTGTTTATATATATAAAACAGCAATTAAAGAAGAAGAAGCATGAATTTGAAAAAGAGCAAACTGAGGTGCATAGGAGAGCTTAGATGGAGGAAAAGGAAGGGCAAAATTATGTAATCTTATTATAATATAAAAATTAAAAATAAATGATTAAAAGTATATTATACACATGCCATATTTAGATGAAAATCTAAAAAAATTAATAAAAATATTATTTTCAAATGTTCAATTTGATGGTATTTGACCAAAGTCTAACCTGGGAAACCACTGATCAAATTTAGGGCTCTTACGTTGTCATCAAGAGCAGAGCAGTTGATGGTCCCTGGGCCTTGACTGACAGGGAGTAAATAAGTGGACCATGGCCTTCGCAGCTCCTTACTTCTACACACAGCCAGCTCATTTCCAAACACTGTTCTCACAGCGATGAGACATGCAAGAGGTTCTTTTATTCAGAATATGGCTTAGTATAGACTTTTCTCCAGCCTGAGTTTCAGTAGAGTGGTTTCTTTTTTAATATGTAGTTGGGATTTAGTTAGCATGGTTTTATTGCAGTGTGTGTGTGTGTGTGTGTGTGTGTGTGTGTGTGTGTGTGAATATGAGTATGTGTGCGTATGTGTATACAAATTCACACATTCGTCTTTTTCCCCTTCCCCACTGACTTCCATTATACCTCCTCTTCCTGACATGCAAAGATTTTTAAAAACTGGGAAAATGTTTATAATTTAAGCTTCCAAATTGAAGTTCCTTCGAGGTCTGTGCCTGACGACTCTAACATCTGAGTCACTTTTGCCTTATCCCTTTGGGTTTTCTGTTAGTAGTCTGATTTTACAGTTTATCTTCTGTGTTTTGATTCACAGCTAGATATGACACCTAAAAGCTACCCTGGTTAGTTTCTTCAACTGCAAAACAAGGGTTTAGAGCAGGAGATTGTCTTTCTCTAAATGAAGGCGGCCTTAATTTGGTGTAGGTAAAGACAAGTTATTTTGAGAGAAAGTCCTTCCGAGGGCTTATTAGGGATGCCCTGTTTTCATGAACTCTGATCTTCTGTTCTTTTGTGTCCTTGTGAAGGTGTAGTTTATCTCCCCACTTTCTCTCCTAAGGCTCCCAGATTTCAAGAGTCTTGGGGTAAAGGCTTCGTTGTTCTTTCTTTAGTCTTGGCCCTTCAAGTACTGGCTATCTTGGTAGCTGTGTTGTGCCTTCACACACAGACCAGACAGACACATAGACAGACACACACAGTCAATTGAGCTCTTCCTTATCCTGCATGTTCTTAGTTTGTGGTGTTGATACTTCATAATTGATTCAGTTGTCCTTCCTAGGAATCTGTATATCTTTCATTTCTCATTCATGCCCCAATATGAGACCATTAAATTCCATCATTTTTCTTAATATTTCTCTAATCTCACTCTCCCCTATATTTCTACTAAGTTGCTATTTTAATTTGAAACAACATTTATTGTTTGTGAGAAACAATGTTCTAAACAATAGGCAAATTCTTAGATCAGAATAGGAAAGTCATAGTGAAGCTGAGATCTGCTCCAGGCATGACCAAGTTCTGAGGCCCTTAACCTCTCTGAGTACTGTACTCTAAATTTAGAACTTTGAGATCCAGTCCAAGGTCAAACGGTGTGAGTACAGTGTGGATGGATAGGAAAAGAGGGTCGGTAACTTCACACAACTACAGTTTCCTTAGGCAAGCGACATTGGTTAAGGAAAGGGAAACGGGATTTTTTGATGTAGTTCATTTTCTCCCAAGGAATCAGTTGCAGGTTTGTGCCAGGGAAAAACCTCACAGTGACCTGAGAACTTTGCAAGGCAGCTGATCACTGGATGGGTGGCCTGATAGGTGAAATCCATTTCATTGTCCCGAGAAGCTCTCACAAGAACAAATTTATTACTTGGCGTTCTCCTAGCCAGGGAAACTATTATTCAAATTATTGTCTTCATTTTATCAATGTCTATTTTGGTAACAGAAGTCTTACCAAACAACCCAGGGATTGCAGCGGGCCTTATCACTCACTGCAGATTAATGGGCAGCGGAATTAACAGAGGAACTCAGAAGGGAAGTGTTGATCAGAGAGAGCAAGAGCCCACCGGTGCCTTCAAATGCATGGCTGCCAATGTCAGGAGCTGTGTGAGCTATCGCCGCCTCATTTATGAGTCACTGCGAATCAGATACCATTTTATAGCACACTTTCGAGAAAGCTGCCAGGAATTCCTGAGCGAAGCAGAGGATCTTCCTGTAATACAAACCATTCCAAATTTGGGAAAACATAATGCGAATATTTCGACAAGCTGCCAAAATCAAGTTTCTGTTTGAGTCAAGAGTAGTACCCTTGGCTCTTCAGTGAGGAGGCTGACTAAATGAGGAAGAAAATCTGTACCCTAAGCAGACACAGTTACGAAAAGGCAATTGATCTTGTAACTCAGGTAATCTCTGGCCTGAGTGAATTCTCATCGTGCTTCAGAGGGAGGATTGGAACCCCTGGGGACTGAGGTCTCATCACCAGCGGGTGAAAGGCATAGCTCGTTGAAGTAAAATGGATTCGTCTTCACAGGGCTGCAGTGTAGGATAGCCTCACATGAAATACCAAGAACCTTCCCTGTTTCGAGACTGTCCCAGTTAAATCCCGGTCTTTCTGTTGGGACCTCAGGCATCAGTAGTTTTGAAAGTGGCCCAAAGGGTTCCTTTGTCCAGTCAATGGACAGTGCTTCTAGGCAGAGAAGGGGTTGTTGCCCTCTGTGTGTATTAACATCGTCTGGAGGAACCGAAAGACTAGAGGCTAACACATCACTAAGAGAACTGAAATAGACAATACCAAGGCAGGACGCAGGGCACAGAGCTACAGCATCAGCACCAGCCAGGAACTGGTTAACCTGGTGAACTCTCAGTCCCCGACCCACACCTGTAGAGCCACCATATCTAGGAGTGGACCACACACTATGTATTTTCAGAAGTTTCCTGTTAGTTCTGAAGTATGATGAAATTAGAGATTGCTAAGAGAGTGAATAATCTAAGAGCTGGACTTTAAGACTGCTTGGGTTCCGTTCCACTCACTGCCTTACAGAGTGATACAGGCAACCAACCGTTCTTATGCTCCGACCTTATCTTCTGCCAATGGAGACAATAGTTATGGCTCGCAGAGTTTGTGTGTGTGTGTTTTTTTATGGGATAAGTAGTATTTGACCAGGGCCCGGTGTATGACAAACACTATGTCGTGCTTATTAGCAAGTATTCATGCATATTATTCTAAAGAAGTGTGACTCTATAATGATACTCAGTAAACATTGTTTGTTACTGACCAAAATCCTGGGGTAGGGTGTCTTCTGTGGTTTCCTGGCTGATATGCTAAAGTCTTTCTGAACCAATGGACCATCATCCCTGCAGGGAGGAAGTTTCATCTAAAAGATCAGCTTCCCTGAATTTCAGGAAGGATGCTCTTCCATGAGGAGATGTGTTGACTTTCAAGGTAATCTTGTTTTGTTTTGTTGTACTGGTTTTTCGAGACAGGGTTTCTCTGTGTAGCTCTGACTGTCCTGGAACTCGCTCTGTAGACCAGGCTGGCCTCAAATTCAGAAATTGTAAACCTCTTCTTCCCGAGTGCTAGAACTTGTGGCTTGTGCCACCACCACCCAGAGTTCTCAAGGTGATGTTACAGTCTGTGGGGCAGGCTTCGATTGGCCTCCCATGTTAAATTCCTTTTAAATGAGATGGAGGAGGTGGCAAGGTCATGAAATGAGAAAATCAGGGCATCTTTCAGAGCAGGTGGAGTGAAATAATCTCTACGGCAATGAACACCACAGAGTTAGTTGATGGTGGTATTTCTGGTGGAATGGCATTCCCAAGCATCTCTTTGAAGAAAGTAAGGGCTGAAATGAAACAGAATGTTTTTAGGGTCCCCAGGGAAGCATAGCACCCACCAACCATTCTGGAAGTGATTTCTCTAAGGAAACTGAAACCTGGAGACAGATGATGACTCAGGAAACACTCCTTGAGAAGACAAAAACTTGGGGCCACTCCTACAAGCCTTTCATCAAGTTATCAAAAGAGTGGCTCATTATGACACCCACACCTCATAACCTGGTTCCCCCAAAGCTGATTTGTCATCCTTTCATGAGTCTTAGTATGTTTCCCCTAAGCAATGACCTCTGCATGACACACAACATTGTCTCGATGGCATGTGTGAGTGATTGGACATCCTGGCCCATGCTTCAGCTTCTGAATTTCTTTTTAATAAGAACTTCTCTTCCTTAAGAGGAAGGATCATATTTTATGCCTCTTTTGCATATTTCTTGGTTCTTAGAAAAGAGTTTTCAATAATTGGCTGCTTTTTTCTGATGTTTTGCCTTTTTATCTTGGTTGCCTAGAAACACAAACTTAAATATGTAAGTTTAATTATAGAAACTATTTTTTGCTGATTCAATTAAATCTCCATATCTTCTAGGTAGTTTCAGTTTTCTGTATTTTCTTTACCTAAACTTTTAAAAGAAAAAAAATCAACTTATTAAAGGAAACATATTTATTCTTCCCAGGTCAGTTAAAACCCTCCTTTTGTCTCAAACTACTACATTTAATATTTTCTATGTTTCTAAAGTTCTGTATTGTTTAAAGAAGTGCATATCCGGAAGATGTGTGTGTTTCACATATGTGTGCATTACTTCAGAGGAGTCTTTATGCTATGTATATGGCATACAGCCATGGTCCTCAAACTTCCTAACACTGTGACCCTATAATGCAGTTCCTCATGTTGTGGTGACCCCCAACCATGAAATTATTTCATTGCCACTTTATAGCTGTAATTTTGCTACTCTTATAAATCTTCATATAAATGCCCAATGTGTGGGATATCTGATATTTGACCTCCACAAAGGGTTCAAGACCCACAAGTTGAGAACCGTTCCCACAGAGTATAATACAGCATGCATAGGCAAATGTGCATATAAAACAAATGTAGTCATATATACAGTATTATGCACATATAATATGTAAAAACATACATATTTTATATATTTTATGTATAAATGTATTTTATATAACATATAAATATATATTTCATATGTAAGACAATACAACATATATCTAGACATACAAATATATGCCTACATATGTGTGTGTGTCTTTGTGTATGTAACTCCAAGTTGCTTATGTGTGTGTTTATTTTAGGGAAAGAGAGTGCCTGGCTTTTACTAGTTTATCCAAAGAATTTTTGACTCTTTTCTTGCCCTCCTCAAAAGTCAAAAGTGACTGATTGGAAGCCACCTATGAATAACTATCCAATGACATGAGCTCTGAGGGGTGTGTGTGCGTGTGTAAAATCTTCCCTTTATTAAAAAAAATCCCCAAACTCCAAATCCAGTAATGTATACATACCAATGTGTACATATACACACATACCAATGTATAAGTCAAAACATCACATTTCATATCTTAAATATATGCAATAAAACTTAAAGTGAAGCTAATTTTACAGAAAGAGAATCTGTGGAAGAAGTATAGTCATCATTCAGTCAGCGGCTGACACAGCATTGAGGTTAGCACAGCACTATAAGGTCCACGCTTCTACAAGCTGCTCCTAGCCAATAACTGAGTGTGGGGTAGGTGGACATGGATAAGGAGCCACTGGGGCCTCACATTTCTGCCCAGTGGCAGATTTCTCTACTGGAGCACAGATGTCCTTGAGCTGCCCACCAGCTTGGCCAAGATGCTCAAGTGGCCCTGCAGCCTGCAGCTCCCTCTGCCCGATTCTTCCTCCTCCCAGTTTTCTTCTACAGAAGCCAGGTTTGTCGACAAGCTTCTTCCTGCCTGCCTCTGCCCTCTCATCCTTCAGAAGCGTCATTCTCCGGAAAACATCTACAATTCTGCTTCTTCTTAGTGCCTGCTGCACAGAAGACCTAAATGGTGGCTGTGGCCGTGGGAAGGAGCAGACTTACAGGGTCTCCCCGACCCCTGTTTAACATCTCCTCCACATGCTGCTGCCTCTTTCCACCAGCTTGGGTGTTCCCCCTACAGCAACAGCTGTGCCCTTTAGGAGTGTTTGCCTTTGTCGGTCACGTGGTCTTTTGCCATTTACTTTCCCAACAGAAACACCAAGCTCGAGCCAACTGGAAACAGCAAATGTATCTTTAATGAATCAAAGAGCAAATATAAAAAGCCAAAGAGGTGCTTGGTTATTAGGGCAAAGTCTACCCCAATAGGAGATTAGAGGATTGCAAACAGACACACGTTTATTTTCCTTTGTAGGAGGATAATTCAAATTTTAAAATAAATTTCTCCTAACTTTAATGAGAAAGAAATAACTAAAGGATGCATCACTGTACCTTTTCCCTTTTCAGCTCCTTTGCCTATCCCCCAAATTATTAGTTCATTCAGCAAGCAATAGTTTTCGATGACCCTGTTCTGTTTTACTTTCTAGTCAAAGCTGAGGAAAATGCCTGGGCAACTAACTATGAAGAAAGCGAAAAAGTCACACAATTCTCAACGTTGAATCAAGTAGTTAATAAAACTGAGTCGTCATTAAACCTCTTTTATGTTTTCAGGTAATCTGTGCTACTTAGTGGTGTCCTATTCCATTTTATTGCTGCAGACGTGAATGGCCCGGGAAGTCACAGACAGTGACTAAAGGTGGCCCGCTGGCTGTCACCAAGTTGCCATGAGCAAACAAGCAGAAGGACTACGTCTCTGAAACTTCTTTGCAGCAGTGGATTCTAAGGTCAGGAAAATCCTTTGTAAAAATTAAATCAGCATAGACTAAGTCCTATGTGTTGATTATCTCTAAGTACATGAGCCCTGTTCCCTTTGAAATGTAAAGAATGAAGTGTGCCATGCAGTGTTATTTCTCTACCCCATAGAGACTTCATTTGGGGAAGCTGGAAATACTGAAGCTGTCTTTGAAACCATTCTCTCTCCCACATCTCCTTCTCCTTCTCTCCCTCCACCATTCTCTCTTCCTTCTCTCACATTCCTCTTCTCCATTTTTCAAAGCCTAAGAGACAGGCCAAGGGGCAGCTTTTGGTTGTGCTGGTTTATCCAATCAGCACTCACAAATACCATCTTCCTCCTTACCCCCCCTCTCAACCAATCAAAAGATGGGGTAAGCATGTTGAATTTTCTGGACCAAATATGACAAATGTCTGAAGCTGGCATTCCCTTCCTCCTTCCATCTGTACATAGCCTCAACAGCTGACTGAGAAAGCCTTTCATCTTTAATCTAGTCAACTTGCTTTCCCATGGGAAACTGCCAGTGAAGTCCAAATGTACTTACCCAACTTTTCCTAGGCCCATGCAGCTCACCACATCTGATGTTTAGAAAAAAACGTCAGTGAAAATGGCCTCTATGAGTCACTAAGGACAAACAGCATTCCTGGAGAAACAAACCTCGCTAGCAGAAACACAACAGTGCTTGCTTTGAAAATGTCGTAGGTCCCTGTAGATCTGAAAGGAATTTAGGCCTGAATTCAGCACATCTCTGGGATGTTTTATATATGCTGTTCAGCTTCCATATATATGACCTGCTCTCCTTCCATTTTTTAAAATATTGTAATAAACTAGCATCAGCATCAGAAATACTTCTAAATGGTGTGGTGTCCCCTTGACATGCTCCTCTAAATTATTTTAATAGCATTGAGAGTATATATATATATATATATATATAGTTATATATATATATATAGTTATATATATATATATATATAGTTATATATATATAGTTATATATAGTTATATATAACTATAATTTTCTTTGGCTTTCTACTTTGAAGCCATGACCAGTATATTAGTTCAAAACTAGTAGAGAGAGAGAGAGAGAAAGAGAGAGAGAGTCAGTCACTGGAAGAGGAGTCTCAGGAATGGAGAGATGACAACCTAAAGTGATATAGAATCCAGATGAGATACCCTAGATCCAAGAAAACAAAAACAAAACTAAACAAAAAACCCAGTACCTTAAAACTGAAGAGTTCAGATAGCACTTAAGATTAATAATATACCCATGTTCTTTCATTAAAGTAAGAGAAAAACACAATGTAAGACATAAATAGTGGAGGAAATCTGGCCTGGGGTATGCAGAAACTCCCTGCTCTCAGCATTTGTACCTTTTGTTTATCCGAAAGGTTTTACTTTTAAGCTTATTAAAAATAATGACAGAAACTGTAGTAGCCAGCTGGGCATGGAAGCACAGGGGGACTTGTGAGTTTGAGGCTAGCCTGGCCTATGTAACAAGTTCCAGCCTCCTCAAAACAAACCAAAAGTAAAAGCAAGCGACTACCCCTGCTGGGATGCAGCCACACCCCCATCTCAGGCGTACAAGCAAGCATAGATGAAGACGAGGCGCGCAGACAAGGAGTATGGTCGACCAGGCGTACAGATGAGGCGTTCCAGAGGTGCACGCAGGATCGCCGGACTAACGAGGATGATTACAGTCCGCATCTCCCTGTTCTCTAGCTGGGTCCCGAGGGAGGCAATAAAGACCTGTGAAATTTACACCCAAATCTGAGCAGAGTCCAAATCACCAATTGCCAATGAACCTACCTGACATCAGACAAGAAATCCAAACCAGAACATTTCCCTGTTTCTGGAGAGGTGTGGGGTTTACTTTTCTTTGTTTCTCGCTCTTTTTCTTGAGAACAACTGTGAGGGGGAATGAACATTGGAATCAGATGGAAGGAATAAAACTTGAGATAAATGGCACAGAACCAAACACGGGGCTGGAGCTGAAGCAAATCCTGGCTGTGATCAGAATTCCGGCCTTTCCAGCATCATCTGAATGAAGAAAACTTTTCATGGCCAAGTACATGGGTATGAAACTACATACAATGAATGAACATAGACTCATTAATTTTCCCAAACCCCACTCATTCAGGTCAGCGGATGCTCAAGTTAGTGCCATTAACATTTCCCCTTTCTAACAGGCTCTCCCCGAGGCCCAAGGTACTCCTTTGGATTTGATGAAAAGACTGCTTCTGTCTTCTGGATTGAGGGGAAGAGAACTGGATTCTTTTGCCTAAGTTAAGAATGCACCTCACACACCTTTCTGGAATGGAACTTTTCATATGAAAAATGGTATTTGAAAACAACGCAGAATCAGTCAAAAGCAGAACTATTCTGTGTAATGATGAAAAAAGGAGCCAGAGTCCCTGATTTTATTGACCATATTAATGTGTATACCAAATTTAAGTATATAAAATTTTCATCACTTCTGAGAACACATTTAAAAACTGACCTAATGTTTAACCATTGATTAATCGAGAACATGCATTTTTATGATAAATTGTGTTAATAGGGTAATTTTTCCTTCCATTTGTATAACTGGCAGACATGTTTCCTTGTTCCAGGAAACCCTAGGAATTACAGTGTTCCAAAAACAGTAATGAAGCTGAGAAGAGAAAATTCCATGGTGTGAAACCTATGTAGTGAAAAAAAAAAATCAGGTCCTCCAGGTCCTCCTCTAACCCATAGTTTCCCCCTGAGAACCTGGGAGGGCCAAGTGTTCCAGCTGCCCTTCTATGGAATGTGTGCAGAAACATTATGGATTTCTACCAAGCCTGGACTCTCAATTGTTTCACACACTGTCTGCCTCTCCTGCTCTCTCTTCTTTATCTGAACAATGGGAGGAAAGAACACTGTCATGAGACGGAGAGAAACGAGTTGTCTCAGTTTCTCCTTGAGGGAACATGGTCCTTGAGGGAACAGTTTCTCCTTGAGGGAAAAAAAGTCTTTTTGCCAGCCTCAAACTATGACCTGAACAAAAGATAAAAGCTTCCTGAGTGAGACTACTACTATTTGACAGCAAGACTTAAGCTATTCCACCTGACCAGAACACACTGGCTTCCAATATGTCTTTAATTCTATTTGAATACTTTAAATTTTGGCTTGAAAGGTACAATTTTAGGCTGGGTCTTTTCAGTGCTATAGATTCCTTCTGAAATTTATTAGTAGACAAAAATTTTCTTTCATGAAGAATTGACATAGCTCATTAAAACACTAAAGAACTAAGCAACCTATCGCCTAGGGACAAGAGTAAAGTTTAATCACAGATGAAGTGACTTCAAATAGCTGTGCCGTGTCTAGCATACAGAATGCTTTTGGCACACAGACTTTAGGCAGAAGTCACAATGTCTCCTAGGCCCAAATGGCTGTTTCTGAGCTTTTTCTCCTGGGATGGAGCTGAGAACAGTCAAAACCACTCTGCAGATACAGGCGGTGGTGGCAGCAGCGGGGAGGCATGTCATGAAGAGAGGCCTCCAGCTATGTTAGCAGCACACTGGATCTTCTGGAACATCTGGGTCCTCAAACTAGTCTTCCAGCCTCAAGTAGGTTTCTGGATTCCCACCCCCAATAAAAATGTAAGATCAGAAACAAGCTCCTTGTGGTTGGATGATTCAGACGGTTGGAGATTCTTATTCAGAAGAAGGGAATCTGGTAATAAAACAAGTTTATGAAATGATGAGATAGCACTTAAGTCATCTTGATTTGAATAAAGAGCTATGGCATTATGTTTAATATGCTGGGTTATGCTAAACGTAAAGCTATCCCTTTATTTCAAAGGGAGACATTTATAAAGTTCACTAACATAAATTTCCACAAGATGAATTAGATAAAGTTAACTTTTAATTTTTAATAATGTAAGTGCCAAATAGTGTGTTTGTTTATAAATGGGGGAAATGAGTAATACATATTTCATATCCACAAGATGATAATGTTTAAAAGCAGAATATAACCAGATTGTAATGAACAAAATTTGGAGGAATTTTTAAGGGAAAAAAATCAGTGTTGGTTTCCAGGCCATGAATATTTGCTGTTGACATCAGCTGCCCAAAACATTTTGCCTACGTTCTGTCACCGATTCATAAGCCTCTGAGTGACATTGGTTTGGGCAGAATGAACAAATCTTTTCCTAATAACAATAAGACGCCAACAGTGGCAAGAAAGCAGCACCAGCACCATGGCCTTGCCTGTAAGCTGTTATTTTTGTACAAAGGTTGTATTATCACAGTTTGCCCCTTACCTTGTCTTCTACTGAGGCAGGCACTCGTTCTAGAATCGGGTGTCCCCCTCCGCGTCTGGTGGACTCAGTGAGTCGTAGATTGATTTCATACTTTCTCTCCTTTCCAGTGTTCAATAGACCCAGTTCTGGACTGGACACTTCCTCCACCCACATTTTTAATTCTTTTAGTATAATCAATGACAGAAGTGAGAACTGGCCTAGAAAAAGGAAGATCAAAGAATACGGCTAGTAGGTAAGGATGGGACAGCTTATGAAAACACTCAGGGAAATGTTAAAAAGAAATAGGACAGGGGAGAGTGAACAAAGGGAGGGGCACAGTCAGTGCCACGGGGTCTGGTGGATGGAGGTGTGGCTGTGTGAGCTTCCAGGGAGCCGGCAGCTGGAGCGCTAAGCCCTGGGAAGGAAGCACTGAGAGAGCACAGGGCAGGGCGCAGGGCAACATTGCATCATCAACTGCAGTAGGAAGCAAAGACCGAAACCTAGGGGAGAGTCACACTGAATTCCTTTCCAGTATTTCCAGACCAGGTTCCCTGTAATTCCTTAAATAAAGAGCAAGGGGGACCCAGAAAGGCTTAGTTTGAATTTCTCAACCAGCAGGTGAATGGCAGGCTGAGTCAGATATGATTTAGAAAAAGGAAAGACAGGATGGGATGTTTCCTTTCTGTCCAAAATTATGTAGCAAATGCAAACATATTGTATGCATAGGCACTTTTAAAAAATTAGGAAAATTTTCTCAGATTCTTAAAGGTTCCTATAACATGGAAACAGTTCACAACCTGTGCTCCAGCAGACACAGGGTGTTTTTAGGGCAGATTGTCTGAGATAAGGATGTATGAGCAAGTGATTCTTAAGAAAGTCCTTCTAAAGGAGACTGGCACATGAGTGGGTGAGACCACCAGAAAGCAGGGTGCAGGGGGAGGGGGGGAGCCAAGCAAGGGTTGGACTTAGGCCAAGTATCACAGAAGGCAGCCTCTGTCTGATCCTGCAGGTCACTCTACAGTGTAACTCTCACCCCTTAGACATGCCGAAGGAATCGAGGCAAGCTGGGCTTTCGTGCTACCTTTACTCCAGACTCTTCCTTGGGTCCGTGGGTGGGGCTTGCAAACTAAATTCTCTTGGACTTTGGGCTGAAGAACTCTCTGAATAGGCTTCAAAATATAAACAAAATGAAACAAACAAACAAGAAAATCAGTTCTCCCAAGAGCTTCAGCCATTGCATTGGAAATAAATGCACAACGCAGAGCAAGGGAGTGTGTTCCAGGGTGGTGTCTGATCCTTTACTCCATCCCCAGAAAGGTGGCTTCTAAAATGGATTTTACAAACAGAACAACAAGGGGTTAGCCATGAGAACATCGAGGAAAGCATCCAGCAGAGAGCTGAACCTACAGCAGGGAGACTATTGCTATGTCCTAGGCATAGACTCCAAACGTATCTGTAAATAAGATGTGTTCTTATAAGATAAGATCTTATAAGATAAGATATGCTCCGTTCCCCTTGTTCTAAAACCCTGTGGGTCTTTCTTCTCACTCCTGCCTCCTCAAAGGTCATTTCTTCAAGTCTCAAGCTCTGGCCATTGTGCTGGGCTTGTCATTTTCTGGTCCTCCTCTTATCAGACAAAGCTCCCTCAGCATCTGTCCTTCCCTGGATCATCTCACCAGCAACTTTTACTTCCGCAACATTTTTTTGTTTTGTTTTGATCTTAGCCCAGTCCTGCTTTGCACAATGGATCTCCTTTTTTGTGAGCATATCCATATAAGGTGCATTCTGGGGCAAAAGAAGTTCTCTCTGAGAGTTGAAGTTGGTATTGCTTCATGAATCATTTTTTAAAAACTTTACCTAGATAATTGATATGTAATACGTATAAACACACACACACACACACACACACAGAGAGAGAGAGAGAGAGAGAGAGAGAGAGAGAGAGAGAGAGAGAACAAACTGAGATGAGAGAGAGAAAGAGAGAGAGAGGACAAACTGAGATCCACAGAGCAGGCAAGTGCCTCAGGTCATTTAACTAACCTGCGATAAAACCAAGACAAGAACTCAGAGAGTGAGCTCCCTCCATGTTCTTTACTTCCTAGCATACATACTGCCTCCCAAGTATTCAAGCATTTTATATCAACAGTAATAAATATAAAATAGTTTCTTGGGGAGAGCAATTCAAGCCAAGTGCCAAATACATTCCTTAGATACATGGAAAGAAGTTAGTATTCATTCCAAAATAAAGCAAATGAACCTCCCAGAATAGTAACAGATGATTCTGTGGGGCTAGAAGAGACTATTGAGGGGGACTATTAATTTGAAAAGCTTATGGCTACAATAATTTTCTTCATTTTCTGTTTTTTTTTAAAAAAAATAACTTCACCAAAAAACATTTCTATATGGATCATCCAACTGAAGGGTGTTTCAATGAGATAAATTGATTCATTTTTCTTCCCTTTAGACAGAAAGGGATATTATCATCTTCATTGGCCAGGAAGTTAACTGTATACAAGAAGTCATGGTACTGGCTCAAGGCCAACTTCAGGCCCAGGTCCTCTGTTGCTTGGTCTGGAAGCAACATCTATCACAGCACTTTCCTTGCAAATGACATCCACAATTCACTCACACAAGTTGCTTTTTTTATAAACCTCACAGAATTCTTGTGCTTTAAGTCAGCCATTACTTCATTTCTGGTAAACTGAAGCTTGGAGAAATTAAGAAATGTGTCTAAAAGTAGGACACTAGTTCATGACAATACATGGTACACACCTATCTTAGTTAGGTTTCTATTGCTGTGAAGAGACACCATGACCACAGCAGCTCTTTTTTTTTTAAGATTTATTTATTTATTAAGTATACAACATTCTGCCTCCATGTATGCCCACACACCAGAAGAGGGCGCCAGATCTCATTACAGATGGTTGTGAGCCACCATGTAGTTGCTGGGAATTGAACTCAGGACTTCTGGAAGAGAAGCCAGTGCACTTAACCTCTGAGCCATTTCTCCAGCCTGACCACAGCAACTCTTATAAAGAAAAACATCTAATTGGGGTGGCTGATGATAATTAGTCCATTATCATCACAGTGAGGATGCATAGTGGCATGCACGCAGACATGGTGCTGGAGAAAGAGCTAAGAATTTTACATCTTGATCCAAAGGCAACAGGAAGTGAACTGAGACACTGGGCATGGCTTGAGCATATATGAGACCTCAAAGCCCACCTTCACAGTGATATACCTCCTCCAATAAGGCCATAATTCCAACAGTGCCATTCCCTATGAGCTTATGAGGGCCAGTAACACTCAGACAACCACAACACCCAGATCCAACCAGCTTCTTGTACACTGCATGCTCTGTCTTCGTGTTGCTCTCTGGTTATTGTCACTACTAGAGGAGATGAGCTTTAAGGATACCTGGGTTTGGATGTTACAGTGGGAGAAAAGCCAGGAAACTTGGCTGAAGTGTGCAGTGCTGCAGGTACCTCTATAGAATATGGAATCTCAGTCTCAAATGCCTCCAGTGAATCAGTGATAATCCCGTGTCCTGTTCTATTTCAGAAGCCTGGGACAGATCAGCAACAAAAATGGAAAAGTCCTTGCCTTTTGGAATTTACATTCTCGTGGGATGAGGCAAGAATGAAACAAATGATGAAATATAAAAAATTGGCAAGTGGTGATGCATGCTATGGAAAATTAAAGCAATAAGAAAGTTTCCCCCTCGTGTGTGTGTGTGTGTGTGTGTGCGTGTGTGCGTGCGTGCATGCGTGTGTGTGTGTGTGTGTGTGTAAGAGTATGACTTCTGTTATACACAAGATGCTCAGGAAAGGCCAGTCAGACAGAGTCAGAGAACCTGAAAGGAGCAAAGGAGAAATGTTGCAGATGTCTTCTGTGATGACTTCTGAAACAGAGAAAGCTACAGAAGTTAAGTCCTAAGGTCTGATCTTGGTGGATCACAACAAGTAAAAGCAAGCAAACAAACAAAAATAGTCTATACCTGGGAGTTTATAATCATATACTTGCCTTCATGGACAAGACATTAAAAGTATAAGAAAAAAACACATCTGTTTCTGTTACAATGAATAATACAAAGTCCCATGGTTTGGATACTTTTGTCCCCCAAAACTTTACATGTTGAGAGATTTTGCCCCATGACAGTGAATCCTTTAGGGGCTATAGCCTAACATAACAAGAGGTCCTTAAGTCCCCAAGGACACTTTCCTCTGGAGGAAGCATTGGTCTCCTAGACTGAATTCTCTTAAGCTTGAGCCTGATACTAACCTTTGCCTTTCTTTAGGGAGGTGTGATCCACTTGCCATTTACCACAAGGCTCTTACCAAGTTGAGCCATGCTAAGAAATGTGGGTTAAATTAACATCATTTCCTTATGATGCTATGTTGTAACAGGGATTTTGGTATAGTCATG
Source organism: Dicrostonyx torquatus (assembly GCA_028555095.1). Taxonomy (NCBI): domain Eukaryota; kingdom Metazoa; phylum Chordata; class Mammalia; order Rodentia; family Cricetidae; genus Dicrostonyx; species Dicrostonyx torquatus. Next base: position 13,065,201 of record JAQHUG010000024.1, read on the forward strand.
TAGAGTAGACTTATAGGCAAGTTGAGGTTAATGCTATAAAGAAGCATAAATCAAGTACAGTGGGATTGCCAAGGAAGTCAAAGCTAGCCAGTAAGAAGCCCACGCCATTGGCCAAAAGACTAGCGGGCAGGACTGAATGGGACAGAGAAAAGACTTTCAGTTACAAATGGTGCCCACTGTAGGTCATGCATCCACACAAGACCTGAAAAGAAAACTTTAAAAAAGTTCTAAGCACAAAGAAACAGAGCCACATTGGAATTTCTAGTCTCTCATGCCAACCATGGCACAGAGATGCATCTTTGGACAACTGCCAGTGAGATGGAGCCAGCTACCAATGGCAGTGGGCTGAAGCACATGGTGGGTTCCCGCCAAGGTACACAGAGATGTCTCCAAGTTGCACAGCACGCTGCATGGCAGATTTGGTTTTACTCATATAGACAAAAGAAGGTCTTGATGGGAGCATGGACCAGCTAATTACCTGACATGGGATGGCGAGCATGGCTCCCAGAGCTGGTGGTAAACATACCTCCATCATGTTGGAAAGTCAAATGGGGTGGAGACAGTAGTTGAAGCCATGGCTTCAGTCCTAGTCATGCCCGCTTAGCATTTTAAAAACTCTCCTGGTCAAAAAATGATTACAGATACGCAATAAGGACAGATTGATTCAGACCAAAAAAAAAAAAAAAACCAAAAAAACAAAACCTCTAAATAAGTCATAGTGTGTTTTAAAATGTGTGTAAGCTTAAGAACAAAAAGAAAATGGATGCAGGCAGTTATAGAAAGAAACAAATACTTTTAAAAAATAAAACAAAGTCTTTAAAGAGACAGTAAAAGTAATATAAAAAGCCATGTAAAGCTGAAAAACACACATAGAGTCTGGATTGTGTATACTATTGTGTTTTCTTTAAAATTTTTGATTGTTAATTAACCACAGAGAGACATTTGATTGTGGAGGCTGCTAGGCTAAACAAACATAAAGGTATCTTGACTTCAAAATTTGGGTCTAAGGCTATGTTTCTTTGGAAGAAACGATCTATTTTTGCTTCAAAGAAGTTGAGAAGCTGTGGATTCATTTCAGGCTATTATGGTTTGATCAAGTAAGGTCACCTGAAAGGGAGGTCTCCATGGGAGCCATGACTTAGGTGATCCACTATCTAGAACAGCTTCAAGGCAATTGGCTGAGACTATGCAGCCTCACAGACTTCTATAGCAAAAATTTAACCATAATTCTAAATTTTCTGAGAATCTTCTTAAGATTATCAGAGCCCCCATCAGCAAGAAGTAGTATAGAAAATAACACCAAAATTTCCAAAATATTGTTTACAAATGCATGCTTTAATTTATAGATGGTTGGTTATAAATGGTTAATGGTCATAGTCAATGTCTTTCTAAATAAAAAAGGTGGACTATGATATAGAAATGATAAAATTTAGATTATTAAATCTACTTTAATCCACAAAACAACTATTAATCTCAAAATACTTTGCATTGGTATGTATTTTGGTTTACTAATACAAGTTTAAGTTCAATTTTGTTATACTATGTGTATATTGCTACTCTTGTTTAAGGTATTATATTTATGCATCTCATTTAAAAATATAATGTATAGTTAAAACTACAAATTAATGGTTATCTATAAAAGTCAAGCTTACACTTATGTTAGCTAGGTCTTCTAGATATGCGAAGACATATTTCAGATGGATAGGTAATCTTCAAACACTTCAAAGACCTATAGAATATGGCATTTAAAATGTTTTAAGAACTTAGACTTCTCTCAATAGTGAGATATGTCTGCTTCTGACAGTACCAATTACTTCAGAGGATGATGCGCATCAAAGAAGTTCCTTATGGAGTTTGTTTTCAATATGGCAAGGGTAAAAAACTTCTCTTGCAGCTGGGCGGTGGTGGCGCACGCCTTTAATCCCAGCACTCAGGAGGCAGAGGCAGGCAGATCTTTGTGAGTTCGAGACCAGCCTGGTCTACAAAAGCTAGTTCCAGCACAGGCTCCAAAGCCACAGAGAAACCCTGTCTCGAAAAACCAAAAAAAAAAAAAAAAAAAAAAAAAAAGAAAAGAAACTTCTCTTGCCTGGACTGCTTAATAGTATGCTGTATAAAGTGGACATGTAGGACTCACAGAAAAGTGACTGCTGAACCTTGCCAAGATAGGGTAGGACAGTCTATCAAATTTTCATGCTTTTGAAAATTGTATGCCAGATATTTTAGGCCTATAGCCAAAGTTTGTTGCTCCAACATTGCAGAGAGGTTTTGGGTGACTGTCTAGATATCCAGTTGTTTCTGTCATTTCTTGCATCTTTTGGAAATTGTTTGCAAACACTTCTGTTTACTTAGGTAATATTTTAGCCTTCTGGTGTTTTTGATAGAGTTGAAGACTAGATTGTTATAGTTTTACTTAGTTATGATAAAAGAAAAATTAGATATGAAACTTTAGACTCACAAAGATAGAAGAGATGATAGAACATTTCCTTTAATTTTGTCAAATACAAATAAACTAAATATTGTCACTGTAATTCTTACTTGATACCTGTTTTGCTATATGTAATTTTACTATGTTAAAGTTAAAAACCTTCCTTTTTAATTAGACAAAAAAGGGACCATTGGCTAATAAAGAAACTTGTTTGGCTTATTACATGGTAGAATACAGCTAGGTGGGAAACCCAAATAGAGATAGAGGGGAAAGGATATGCCAGCAGCTGCCAGAAGAGTAAGATGCCAGAGCATTTACTGGTAAGCCATGGGGCTCATGGTAACATAAAGATTATTAGAAATGGGTTAAGTTATATGTAGAGCTAGTCAGTAAGAAGCCTGAGCCACTGGCCAATTCTAATTAATATTAAGCCCCCAAATGATTATTTCATCAGAGGCTGCAGGGACCAGTGGGCAGGGCCAGACAGTACAGAGAAAAGACTTCCTCCAGTTATAAAGGACAATTGAAGAAGTGTTTAGTATTTACTATAACAAAGTCCCTCTAGTCTTCTGTGCTAGCCCTATAGCTCATAACCACTGATTTTATTTTAGCTTCCAGTACATGAGTCTTCTTGTGTAGACCCCAAGCCTGACTGAGCTGAAATTTCATAGCAGGCTGCCTTTCTCTGTCCACCTCGCCATATTGAAATAGCTGCTTCTCCCTGCTGCTACCCAAGGCTGGGTGCATCTGCCTGAGGAACATCACTGTAGGGCTCGCCCCCTCTCCAGCAACAGCTCTGTCTGCATACTCAGTGTTTGAGAGGAAGTATAAGACACCAGAGGGTCCTTGTTCAGGTATACACTTCAAATTAAACTTTGAGTCCAAGGTGAGGCCACAGCCTTGAAAATGGGATTCGGTTGGGAGTAACGTATCATTGAATGCAGAGACTGACAATGAAACTATTCTGTACTTATATACTGAAATGGTTAAACATTCATTTTTTGTCTTAAAATTTTTTTATACCATATATTTTGATCATATTTCCCTCCCCTAATTCCTCCCATTCCCTCTCTACCCATACAAGTTTACATTCTCTCTCTCTGTCTCTCTCTCTCTCTCTGTCTCTCTCTCTCTCTCTGTCTCTCTCTCTCTCCTCTCTCTCTCTCTCTCTCTCTCTCTCACACACACACACACACACACACATTCTCACCCTTTCAAAAAAAAATCACAAAAACACAAAATGAAAAGCAAAACCCCACTAAGATGGAAAGTACCAAACAAGACAAAATGACAAACAAACAACAAAAAAAATCAAAAAATGGAGTTAATCTTCTATTGGTCAATTACTCTTAGGCATGGGACCTGCCCTAAGTGTGCTTGACACACCCAGTGACACTTCGTTGGAGAAAACGGATTTTTTTCCCCTTTGCCAACAGGTATCAATTGCAAGTTGCTTCTTGGTTAGGGGTGGGACCACATGTCCACTTCTGCCTCTCAGTGTTTGAACCCTGTCAGACTTGAATCTGTGCAAGGATAAGGCTTCTTATGGTATTCACCGGAGTTTCTGTGAACTCATATATGTCTCAGTCCTGTTGTGTTTTGGAAGACACTTTTTTCTTAAAGTCATCCATAACCTCTGGCTCTTATAATCCTTCTGGCTCCTCTTCCACATAGATTTCTGAGTCTTGAGGGGGAAATGATAAAGACAAACTCATTTTGGACTGGGTGCTTTAAAGTCACTCACTCTGTGCACATTGTCCAGTTGTGGGCATCTCTGTTAGTTCCCACACACTGCTAGAAGATGCTTTCTGATGAAGGGTGAGTGAGGCACTGATCTATGCGTATGACACTATGTCATTAGGAGTCATTTTATTGCTCTGTTCCTTTAACAGGATATTAGCAGTAGGTTTTCTCTTAGACCCACAACCTATCTAGTATCAGGTTCTTGGTCACTTAGAAGGGTCAGGTATGGGTTCCATCTCCTGGAGTGTGCCTTAAATCCAATCAAAAAGTGGTTTGTTGTTCCCATAACACCTGTCACTATTAAACCAGTGTATCTTGCAGACAGATCATTGCTGCAAGTCACAAGGCTTTTAGCTGGGAGATATTGATAAGTTTCTCCCCCAGTGGAATGTTCTCTTCCAGTACCATCAACACTGGTCAGTACGTGTGAAGCTTCTAGTTGGGCTCAACTTCTGAGTGTCCAATGTTATAAGCAAATGTTATATTCAGTAACAGGGCAGCTCTCATCTTACTGCTTTTGTGAATAAGAACCGTATCTTAGAAATATATCTTAGCCACACTATGAGATGCCTCAGCTGCCATTTACCCAGAACTGGTGCTAGCTACACTTGCTGGCTGGCTGACATTGTAATTCCATCCTGCCTGGGGCTGTGAGAAATGAGGGCCCTTCCCACCCATAGACGGAGAAGTTGCCAACTAATGATAAGTCACCATTAATTATTTGCTCAGCCAAGCTGATAATGCGTTGAAAAATAAAATGATTGTGTAAATATCCTGTTATTGACCGTTAAAAGCTTGTGATGGATACCCCCAGTCTCATCTTTGCTCTTTGTGAGTCTCAAGTCTTCTTAAACATTTTTCTGTTTGTTCAACCATGTTGGATCTATTCTGAGGCAGACATGTTGCTATGACCACCACAGCCAGCACTGACACATTCTCCCTCATGCTGGCCACAGTCCCTGGTAACTATCAGCTTTTCAGATATAAGTGACAAGAGTGGAAAGCAAAATCTGTGGGAAAAAATATGAAATTCGATCCCAGCATTGGATCTAATTGTTCTCTCATTCTGTCAAGATGATCTCATGTTTTCTGAGTGTGGTGACTCTCAAGGATCCTGAGACAGAGAGGGCTTAGCTAGAACAGAATTGACTCTTCTGACAGACCCATGATTCTGGGTAATGGTGCTTCTGGCCAACTAAAATTCCAGTTTCCAAATTCACATTGCTCTTGAAGGTAACAGAGAAAAGTCAGTTCCCTAGACAACTATGACAGGATTTAAGCCACTTCATTATCAGGAATTTGTAAAAAAAATAAATAAATAAAATAAAGTCGATTATTCCATATTCATTTTCTAAAGCCAAGAACAAAATAACTTCAGTAACAGGTCAGCTCTCACATGTCCCCTAATCTCTGCTTTGTCATCTAAAACTTTCCAAGTTCCGTGTTGAAATAACAGTTCCAACCCTATCTCCCTATTCCCCTCAACCAAGAGGTCACCTTTCTAATCATTTTTTGTCCTAACTTTAAACATTCAAAGTGCTTATTCTTGCTTTCATGGATAGTCATTTATTTACATGGGATTCGCTGTGTTTGTTGTCAAACATTTGATCTTTTCCTTCCTGGATTCCTCGAGGATTTCCAACTAGCTAATGTGACTTTCAAGTTTCCAATAGAAATAACAAACAAAAACACAAGAGAAATGCGAGCATCTCGCTGAAATGTGGGGGCACCTGGGTTATCACCAGAAGGGGCCCCGAGTCATGACTGCAGCACGCGGGGACTCTGAGGCACTGTCTGAGGAGACAAATCACATTAATTGTGTTTATTTGGTTTTCTGAAATGCCCCTTCCTCTGGCTTTGTTTAGATTTTGTTCATATAAAGTTCTTCAACCTGAGAGAGACTTTTTGTTCTACATGGTTTTCTGATTTCACTTTCACAAGCAGCCAGAGAGTGGGATTCATTCTAAACAAACTCTTGGATGATGGGAAACCTCTGTAGTTAATGAACAAAGAGGATTTTAGTGGACCGGAGTCCACTTCCCCTACATTCCCTTGTGGAGAAGAGCACCTTTGTTGCCTAGCAAGCTGAGAGGGTATAGAACTACTCTCGGGATCAAGGGTTAATGTATAGGCTTTAAATTCCTCAGCTAGGCCAAATTTGTTAGTCTTCATCATGTCCAATTTGAGCTAAGTTCTAATTAAGCACAGTTTATTTTAATGAAGTCGGAGACCAGGTTCTGCCTTGTCTACCTGGACTTGCAGTATTGCAGACTTCATTCTTAATTAAGGTAAGGAATTCCTTTTGGCTCCCACAGCCAGAATTTTCCATTTGTTCCACGTGGAGTGCCAGTTGGCTTCCACAGCCTGCAAGCATGTGCCTTTGGCACAGCCGGACAATTTATGAACTTCTGTAGGATTAAAAAGGTGCCATATCCTTGAGAAACATTCCCAGTCACCCAGATTTCTATTTATTCTCACCACTGACTAACCTGGTCCAAGTAATAAGGAGCACGTGCAGAGCGGAGGTGGGGAACCAAGGGCGTCAACAGCAATGCTTCCAGAGAAGTCTCTTTTTCTTCCTAAGCCTGAATTCCATGAAGATTGATACGGGAACCATCAGCCAACATTCTGACTTCAATCTGGTTCGGAAACAATCTGAAGGGAGAAGGAAGGCCCTTGGGCTGTCTTTTCAGACATCTGGAATTTGTGAGCACAAAGGGAATAGCATCCTTTAGAGATCTGTGTGATAGCAGAGCTGGCACCAGAGTGGCCAGCTCAAGCTCCCGCACTGTCCTCCTGGAGCCACTGGTCGAAGACCTTGAATAGACATTTCACTTCTCTAAGCCTTGGCCTTCTCATCTGCACAGAGAGAGAGTGAGTAGCTCCACGTTTCTCAAGCTACCTGGTATAAAGGAACACATCTTCTCTCCTTAATTTCCTTCCAGCAATCAATCCACTATACACCGAGCTTTTGGAAAACAGAATAAAAAAATTAATTGTCAGGGGAAAAAATTGGTAATGTTTGAATGCTGAAGCAATATCAAATTGCTAGAAAAGTCTCTGAACGTTTACCTTTTCTGTATTGATTTCACTATGAACTGTTAAAAACGTATGGACTATCTGTGATCCTTGGACCATCAGTGATACGTGAACCGTGAGGAGCATGGAACTTAATAACATCTTGGTCCCCTCTCAAATGTCAGTTTCTTACTTCTCATAATCAACCTCCACATCCACGAGGTTTTTCCAAGCATCCAAATGTAAGGTTAATGGCATGGTTACACTTATATTTCTGGAGCACCTTCCATGGTCTGCCAGGACTCCTGCAGAAATATACTATAAAGCAGATGGCTAGCAGACAACAGAGGTCTGTTTCCCACAGTTCCAGGGCTGGGAGGTCTGAGATCAAAATGCCAGTGTTTGCCCTATCTGATGAAAGCTGATTCTTGGTTCATAGTTGACTGTTGTGTTCTCATGCTAGAATGAGCAAGGGGTCTTCCTGGTATATCATTTCTAAAAAAAGAAAGAAAGAAAGAAAGAAAAAATAGTATCAATCTCCTTCCCTCTTGACCTAATAGCCCCTCAAAGGCCCCAGCTTCAAATACCATCACACTGAAAGTTAGGGTGTGAACCTACAAATTTCAATAGAATGTAAATATTCCATTTGCAGATGGGAACATGCAACAAAGACAGAAATGATTATTGTGCAGCTAGTAATATTTCTATCTCTTTCCCTCTTTCTGTCGTTCTCTCTGAACAATAATAACAAATCCTGGCTGTGCCATGTGGTATCAGGGAACCCAAAGCAAGCCATGTAACCTATTGGTGCCTCATGGTTTTCATCTCTTAAATGGTAACACTAATAATGCATTTTTTTCCTAGGAATAGTGTGTGTGTGTGTGTGTGTGTGTGTACACTTATGTATATATGAGCAGAAAGAACCGAGGTAGACGTCAGATGTGTTTTTCCCTTGCTTACCTCCTTGTTTTTGGAGACAGGGTCTCTGTCTGTTGCTCAGTCTCTTTGATTTCACTAGACTGGCTCACAAACGAGCCCCTCCCACTTGGATCTGCCTGGCTTCCCCGCTTCCAACACTGTGGTTACAGATGTGCACTACTGAACCAACTTTTTACACAGGTTCTCGGGAGTCGAACTGCAGCCTTCCCGTTTGCATAGTGAGCACTTTACTGGCTGAGTCATAGCCTCAACTCCTGGAACATTTTTGATAGAGATTTATTTTAATACAGTTTTAGCCTAGAGAAAAGTTGTTAGGTTAGCGTAAGAATCCTATTTTCCTTCTGATTCCTTCTTTTCTTTTCTCAATTGCCTTGTCATTTTCTTTCTGCTTTCCCCTCCATTTCTTCTTTCTTTGCTCTTTTCTGATCTACTTGAGGATAGGAGGCATCGATCATGCCCACTGGACTGTCCTGAGCATTCATGAAAATGATACACGTGAAATGCTGAACGAGTGCCTGGCACACACAGTCAACCCTCATAAATCATTAGGTATTATGCTTAATTTTCAAAGCCCATTCTAGACATTAAAAGGGAGTTCAAACATGATCACTGGGAGGCTATTCTACACGGACTCTCCAGCATGTTGAAGACCCGCCTCTGTGGCTCTGCCCTTCTCAAATATTTATGTCAGGTTCACTTACTTTCAAATGTGTTGAATTTGACCAACTGGGGCGGGGGAGGTTTCTCTGCCATATATAGCTAGCCTTGAACGCTGGTGGAGAGCGTGTCTGCTCTAAATTACCCCATGGCATTAAATCCAAAGAATTCTGGGGTTTGAACTGTTTAAAAAAAAAAAAAAACTTGAGATACTACTGTGGATAAAAAATTAAATTGATGAGTAGTGACTAAAATACAAGCTTCGACTACTCTTACTGTTCTCTCTGTTCTCTGGGGAAATAAAAGCATCGATTTCTAAGAAATTCAAATGTTACCCTTTGAACAACACTCCCTGAACTTCTCAAATGCCTCTTTTTTTTTTTTCCCGTTATCCAATATGTTTGCTGATTTGCACACCGTGTCCCTGCCGGTGTTAGCCTGGTGCTGGTTTAACTCCGAGCAGGACGTCCCTTTCTCACATTCTCTCCTTCGGTTCCTTTATTTCCTGATTTGCTGCCTCATCCAGACCCTGCTGCGCTGAATTGAATTAGGATGGGGGAAAAAATTACTGATTCAGCTTCATCTTCCTGAATCCAGACTCAGCTACAGAGAAAGCAGGACTGTTCAGTCCACGCTCATTTCTTAAAATTATTCCACGTGAGTCATATGCAAGAAAGAAATCAAGTCACAGAGGATCTGGTTTCCAGAAAGACTTGCTCTCCCTAGAAGGCTGGGTGACTTGTCTTGATGACTCATGGCTCTTGGAAGTATATTTCAATAAAGTCCACATCACTTCCTGGGGTTTTTTTTCCTCAGAATTACCACATGACCACAGGAAATCCTATCATTTCTCTAATATGGTTCATCCATCAAAATGTTTGTGAGAAACAGCACCTGGGGATGGGAAAGGAAACACAGTAGGGGCCTCTTCCTCCCCAAGAAGAATTACATGCGTACATCTAGAGCCAACTTAGCCTTGTTTCAACTTTTCCCAGGGGAGACAATGCCAGGTATAATCACAGCCCACAATGAATTGCTCTTAGTATTTGACTAAAGCATTTTGAAGTATTGTGTTAATGGCATTCCTTGGGCTAATCTGTTGCAGTCAAAAGAGTCAAGGTCATGTTATGGTCCCTTCAGAGCAATCTCAGAATGTGTGGGTACTGAGTAGCCATGAACTTCTGTCTCTGGATGGCCTGACCTTTTTTTTAATAGGAAAAGTTACCCCACCTGTCAAACTCTTGTCTCCACTTCCAATGGCTAGGGGCAGCAGCACTCATTCCTCAGCCACAGCACTGATACATCTCCCTCCTGAAAAGGAACTCACATTTCTGAGGCTGTTAGAGACTCAGACATGAAGAGGAAGTCACCATTTACACTACTCACAGTCCACAAGGTCCATACAGCTTCGAGTAGCACCACCATTGTCTTCTAGAATTACTTCCAGCTGTCATGGGGGCAATGTTCTTTCTAGGGGATCCTGTAAAAGTAAAATGATGGTTGAGTTTCAAGATTACTGTCTGGTATAATTGAAAATAGCCTCTGAATAGTTGATAGGGTTTTTCTGAGGTTCCTATTTGTAGTTCTAGCCAGAATGTTGTAGGAAGGTGCACCACTTCAGCTAATCAAGTTGGAACCATCTTGAGAAGCTGGTACCCCAAACCTGGCTTAAAGTAGTGCTATCAGCATCATGACATCATATTAACCAAGTGGAGTTATTGTTGTGGGGCCCCATCTTCTTCCTGGAAACTTCAAAGATTACTGCAGGAAAACCTACTGTTCATACAGACATATATTCAATAAAATATATGATGTAGACAAAATAGGTATGGAGAAAAGTAAATTTTTTCCTAAAATCTTTCTTCTTTCTGTCCCATACCAGACAGCTCCTGACATGATACTGTAACTCTGAATTTTTGTTTCAATAACATGATTGGATTTACATATATATATGTACATATACATATATATAAAATGGATTTTTACCCTCAGATGACCTGTCCTCATAAGTCATATTCCTCTTTGCATGTGATCCTTCCTGAATAGTTATTAGATATCTAAATGTCCAGGGTGTCTTGACTTTTTGAAGATGTGTATTTTCCTGCAAAGACAAGAACAGAACCCTGCCACAACCCTTATGAGGTTTTCTTACCACCTGTATGGTTGTCACCTCTGTTGATGAGCTGTCATTTCTGTATCAAGAGGTTTCTCCTTTTCAAACTGAATCTTGCCGGGCGGTGGTGGCGCACACCTTTAATCCCAGCACTCGGGAGGCAGAGGCAGGCGGATCTTTGTGAGTTCGAGACCAGCCTGGTCTACAAGAGCTAGTTCCAGGACAGGCTCCAAAGCCACAGAGAAACCCTATCTCGAAACCCCCCCCAAAAAAAAACTGAATCTTAATTAATTTTTATGATATCCATAGCTTTTCTTCACCTATTGAAACAAGAACAAAGCCCCTTCCAAAATGTAGCACATCTCCTGATTTCCATTCTGAGTTCAACACATCCTTGGAATACACTAGCTGACTTAATTCAGAAGTCTTTTCTATTATCCAATGTCTCTCTGCTGCCATTGTTCTTTTCTCGTTAGCATTAAGAAAATCCAAGATTAATAAAGCATTATGCAATCTATTTCTGGGGATATTTTTCATCGTTTTCTAATTGTTTAAAATGTCCTTTATAGTTAAATTTGATCTTTCTCTAACTGCTAAGCCTGTAGGATTGTTTCATATACCTGTAATATGCTTTATACTATAATAAGCAAAAAATTGTTTTATTTTCTTTGACACATATGCTGGATCATTATTTATCTTTATTTGTGCCAGTATACCCATGATGGCCATACTTCTAATAAATGCATGATTACTGAATCAGCCTTTTCTGAGTTCAAGGCAGTTGCCCATTGAAAATCTGAATAAGTGTCAATGATGTGGTGTGCATATTTTAATTTTCCAAATTCTGTAAAGTGGAACACATCCATGTGCCAATTTCATTCCTTTGAGTACCCTTTGGGTTACTCCCTTCAGTATTTGATTACAGAAAGAGCAAGTAGGATATCTCTTTATAATCTCCTTAGCTTGTTCATGTAATAGAAAACTCTTTCTTTAAACCTTTGCTATTAACATGATGTTTTTTTTTATGAAATTCTGAGACCTTCAGCACACTTCCAATCAATAATTGATCAATTTCTGCATTATCTTGTGCTAGAGGACCTGGCAGACCCATATGGGATCAAATGTGTGTTATGTATATGGGACAAAGCCTTGAACCTGAATGATCAATGAAGTTAGTTCTGTATCATCTGGTATAAATTCAGTGGTTTCATTATGTAAGACAACTCTTTCTGTATATTGCAAACCAGTATATTGAGAGGCTCTTTAAAATACCTTAGTACCATAATAATAGCATATAATTCTGCCTTTTAGACAGAATTATAAGGGCTTTGTTCTACCTCACTTAAATCTTCTGATTTGTAACCGGCCTTTCCTGATTTATTTGCATCAGTATAAAATGTACAAGCTCCAGTTCTTTGTGTATCATGTACAATTCAGGGAAGAATCTAAGAAGTTTTCTTTATAAGGTTAATCCCATTGATTTTGAGATAGTTGGTCTTAATCGCTCCTAAAAAAAATAGCATAAACTCTTTGCCATGGTTTATTGTTTTCCCATAATTTTTTAACTTTATCAGTAGTAAAAGGCACTATAATCTCTGCCAGGTCTACTCCTGCTAGTTGACAAAGTCTCAATTTTCCTTTTATAATTGATTCAGAGAACTTTTCCACATAAATTTTAAATTTTTTACTTGGTTTATATGGTAAAAAGATCCATTCTAAAATAATATCTTCCCTTTGCATTAAAATTCCTGTAGGGGAAATTCTGAAAAGCAATATGACTAGAATGCAATTAAGATCTGGATCTACCCTATCAACATGAGCCTCCTGTAATTTCTCTTAAACAACAGTTAATTCTTTCTCAACTTCAGCTGTTAATTCCCTGTAACTATTTAAGTCTTTGTCACCATCTAAAGTTTGTTTAAATAAATTATTATATCAGATATTATTTCAAAAGCCAGTCATAGACTGGAAATGTCTCCTAACAATCTTTGAAAGTCATTAAGAGTCCACAATCAGTCTCTCCTAATTTGTGCCTTTTGTGTTCTAATTTTCTGTAAACCTATTTTATAACCTAAGTAATTGACTGAATCTCCTCTCTGCATTTTTTCCAGTAATTTGTAATCCCCATTTAGGCAAAACTTTCTTTATTTACTCAAACATTCTTTCTAAAGTATCTGCATTTGAATCAGATAGCAAAATGTTATTTATATAATGGTAAATTATAGACTTAGGAAATTGCTACATGTTATTTCCAATGGCTGACTTACAAAGTATTGGCACAAGGTGGGACTATTGAGCATTTCCTATTGGAGAAAATGGTTCACTGGTATCTCCTAGTAGTCTGAGAATTATTATAAGCAGGCACTGTGAAGGCAAATTTTTCTCTGTCTTTTTCTTATAAAGGTATTATGAAGAAACAATCTTTAAATCATTAACTATGAGAGGCCATCCTTTTGGTGCTAGAGAATGCAATGGAATTCCAGATTGTAGAAGGCTGAATTCCCTTATTGACAACTCTTAGATCTGTCACCATTCTCCATTTTTCTGATTTCTTTTTAACAATAAATACAGGAGAATTCCAAGGGCTGGTTGATTCTTCAATATGGTGAGCATTCTAAAGCCTTCAGTTTGTCTTCTGTTAAACACCATTGTTTAACTCATATTAGTTTCTCAGTTAACTATTTTAAAGGCAGGGTCATTATTACCTCTGAAGATTTGCTAGTTGATTTGTGTTCTTATACAGACTGAATGGCTGGTGACCTCTATTTCTAATACCTTTTACTTCCCAGAAACATGAGTTTTTGGGACTGCAGGAATGTTAATTTGGGTATGTCATTGCTGCAACAGTTCACAACCCCATAAATTCACTGTAGTATTAGCTAAATATAGCCTTAGCATTCCTCTCTGTTCTTTTGGCCCTAAGCATTCAACCCATCTCATGCTTTGTTACACCTGAGATAGGATTCTAATTCCTAGAAATTGAACATCTGCTTCTTGAAGAGACCAATTTAGATGCCAAGATTCTGGAGTAATGATACTCACATCCACACCCATGTCTAGTGATCCCTCAATTACAATGTTATTTATACCCACTCTTAGCTTTGGACTTTGATAATTTATAGAAGCCTGTCAAAAATATACATTTTCTATTTCCTACTGGAGGTTTTGATTCATTCTCATGTCTATTCCATCATCTAGAACAGTATGGTTTTTTTTTACAGTAGGCACTGGATTGTTTAACTTTCCTGGTGAGATATGTTCTCCACAAAGACTGGGAATGACTGCATTTGACATGGGGGCCTGTGAAGACCCCCCCAAAGAGTTTCCTAATGGCATCAGATTGCCTTTTCTGTCTTTTGTCAATCTACATTCATTGGTTCAATGTCAGTCTTTGCCAAACCTCCTACATATTCCAGAAAGCTAAGACCACCTATTCTTCCCAGAGGAGCCATTATTCTTAGGAATCCCTTGTCTACAATCCCTTTTCAGATGTCCTATTCTACACAATTAAAGCATTTGGCATTTGATGTCTCCTCATACCATTGGAAATCACTTCTCCTACCCAAGCCTCAGTAAAAATAGTCAAATGTATCAATATTCATTGTATACAAATCCATTTACTTATTGGTGCTTTTCTAACCTTTAAAGGCCCAAGGGTCCTTTTGCATTTTAAGTTGGGCATTTTCCAAAGCCAGAGATTCAATAAGTACATATCTAGCTTCTGGGTCTGTTATTCCTACTTGTACAGCTTTAGTTAATCTTTATAAAGAGTCACAAAAGGGTACTCTCTGATCCTGTTTATTCCTGATATATGATTCAATTCTCTCTCCGTGTTTCTAAATCCTGTCCCAAGTATTTAAAGCTGCTGTGCTACATAGGGACAAGGTGTGTTTGTCATAAAGATCCTGGTCCTGAGGATCAGAGTATTGGCTCTCACCAAGAATTTGATCTTGGGAAGCCTCAAATCCTTTTGCTTTTCCTTTTTGTTCTAAAATTTTTGCCACTTCTTACTGATAGCATTTCCCTAGCAGCTGGGGTCTATTTTCTAGGACCACTGAGGTTAATTGAAGCCAATTGTGTAGAATAGCCTTATTGCTTGAAGCCCACATTTTCACCATTTCACTAACAAATGGTGATTGCAGGCCATAGGATACTATTGCTTGCTTAAGTTCTTTTAGACCACTCATACTTATAGATTGCCATGTATATTCTTTGACTACCTTAGGGCATTTTGTGACAGATGGCTTCTCCGAGGTTATTACCAGATAGGCAGCTAAAACTCTGGGTAAGTCATCCCAGACTCTGACACGTACTGGCAAGGCTAAATCCTGTCCTTGTACCTTCTCTCCCAGCTTACCAGTTTTGATAATTTCCTTAATCTTTTCAAATCATTTTACCACTGCCTTTTGTAAAGTCTGAATCTCCTGTTCAGTGTTCTGTTCTGATGTCCTCATTGATGATTCCCAGGTATGAAACTTGTCCAGTAACAATAACATCTCATCCTTGGACATAATTTTGATGGTGTGCATATTGCCTTCCTGAAGAAATACCTTATCCATTAACCTATCATAGCTTTTCAACAGATTCTAGTTGTTAAATTCAACAGCATGAATACTTTCAGATAATGTCTCAGCACCCTTCAACATTGATTGGGTTTTGCCTGCCAAATTAATGTTATCTTTTTCAATAGTATTAATTTTTTCAACTAACTGTTCATTATTAGTCTGTAAAGACTGTATTATTTCTCAAAGTGCCTCATTCTTGGCTCTGTTATCAAACCATGTTCTTAATGATATAATATGAAAAACAAAACTAATTCCCAAATTAAATAAATGGATGTATAAGGAAAATCACATAAGCCTTGCAGAATACCATCCATAGCAGAAGCAAAATGGTTATTAAATTCCTAAATTGTAGTATTGTTCGTCATGTAATTTTCAAATCTTACCTGTCATAGGCAATTACAGTGAATTGGAGTAGATGTAATAATCTTATTGGCCAACAGGTGTTGCGTTTGCAGTCACAGACACGAAGGAGAAGCTCCCGCTGTCTTCTCTGGGATCATTCTCTCTGGTTCCACCCGTCATTGTCTACTTAGATCCTGATAAATATGCTTTGTTTAACAAATTAAGAGCAGTTATTAAGGACAATCAAAGCGAATCTGAGAGTTGATTGCCAGAATAAGGAGGAAGCCCAAAGCTTTCCATCAGTCATGAGTCTTGAACTATGCGCCAGAGGAAGTAATGCTGCCGGGATCGCTGGCTGGAGCAGCTGCAGAGATGTGTGGGTAGTAAGCTGTGGGTGAGGAAAGTCAGGTTCTTAAGCAGTGGGCAGGTGTGCCATGGGCCAGCAAGAAACATGTCTGGGATGGCGAACAGGGAACGCGGTCCCGGTATGCATGAACTTGTTCCCACATTGGTGCGCTAGATGCTGTGAGTATAGAGTCCCTGTTTGGCCTGCAGTTTCTTACCTCAGTCTATACCCAAACCACTGGATAATGTATGACAATAGACAAAATCCCACAAAAGAATATTCACCAAAGCACTATTTAAAATGGCCAAGAGTAGAAACAACCCAGCTCTCCATCAATTGATGAATGGAGCAAAATTTATAAAATGGAATATTTGGGGACATAAAAGGAACAAATTATTGACATATGTCAAAAGATGGACAAACCTCAGAAAATCCTGCCCCTCCAAAAAAAAAAAAAGCTCAAGTGAATTAAGTCAGTCTCTGAGAGACTATGTCATGATGCATTCACATAAAATGTCCAGAACAGGCAAATTCATAGATGGAGTAGAAGACTGGTTCCCTGACTGGTGGAGAGCAAGAAGAAGCAAGGAAATAAGTAATAAAAATAAATAAGGTCGGGTGGTGGTGGTGCACACCTTTAATCCCAGCATTCGGGAGGCAGAGGCAGGCGGATCGCTGTGAGTTCCAGGCCAGCCTGATCTACAAGAACTAGTTCCAGGACAGGCTCCAAAGCCACAGAGAAACCCTGTCTCGAAAAACAAAAACAAAAAAAGAAAGAAAGAAAGAAAGAAATAAGAGTAAGCAAAGAAATGGTCCTCTTTGGAAGTGATAGAGGTTTTATAACGTAGCAGTAATAGTTCTGTACGTCTACAACTATTCTAAAATGCAATGAATTGTGCATTTTTAATAGAAGTGATTTGGGGTATTTTTAAGTCAATCAGTCAATAAAACAGGACTCAAAACTTAAACAGCA
This sequence comes from Dicrostonyx torquatus, assembly GCA_028555095.1. Taxonomy (NCBI): domain Eukaryota; kingdom Metazoa; phylum Chordata; class Mammalia; order Rodentia; family Cricetidae; genus Dicrostonyx; species Dicrostonyx torquatus. The sequence continues at coordinate 13,082,322 of JAQHUG010000024.1, forward strand.
ATAGTAAAATATGTGGTAGTTAGCTTGCTGATTTTCTGTTTTCCTTGCTAGACTTGCCTCCCTTCCTCAGAGTTGCCCTCCAACTCAGCCCAGCAAAGATCGGCTCTTTCTAAAATTCAGCAGGTACTCTGCAGTTCCCACGCCCTGCCAAGATCGGACTGTGGAACCTTGTCTTCAGTGGTTTTTTTTTATATTGTCCTACATCCTTGGACAGGCTCGTACTTCTCCATTTCCAAATTGCTAGCGGTAATTTCCATCGGAAGTGATCATCTGTCTTTCTTAGCTGAGCAGATGATACCCAAATGTTATCCTCATCCATCAAACTGTCAGGATAATTGTTTATACAACATCCAAAGCTACTTGTCACAGAACATCAGCTAACTCAGTCCAAACAAAACAGCCCTCATGTGAAGGAGAGAGAGCCCTGCTGACATTTATGGTGATCAAGGTTCACAAGCACCTTGCCTTCATCCAATGATGAACAGAAACCTAGGGGGTGAGACCAAAACCTTGCAATGCTATAATGGATCTATCTCAAGGGATTTAATTTTCCTAAGTTAAAATTTTAAAGATGGTTTTGATAATGCAAAAATAAATCATTTCTGTCCTAAAAGGCCTACCTAGGCCTTAAGTTTCCACTGTGATGCAATATTAAAAAAAAAAAAAAAGAGCATGCAAAGTTTCTCTACATCACTGCAAGCACATGATCGCAGAATTAGTTACATTGAGTAGAGCCTGATTTTGCAGCCAAGCTCCCCTATGATGGTGGTAGAGTTGGGGGTGGGGGGTTTAGTGCCTATCTAAGGTGGAGCTGACTCCCATCACTGTGGTTATTGCCAGCAGAGCCCTCACCTCTGACATCCCTCTGCCCTTTCCAGAGGACATCACGTGCAGCCTGGATAAGGTGGCAATCTCCTGGACCACAGTTGGTCTAACATGTCTCTCTCCCGCTGCTCATCTCCCAAAGGATTCCTTAGCCAGTTTCTCTACCATTTTCTTTCTAAAGGCAATCTATTCCTAATCTCTTTCACTTGGGACCTGAGCCCATCAGAAACGTTGATTTTAAGGAAGTGGTTAAGCTTGTTGTAAGTGCCAAACACTGTGTTAGGCTGGTGGAGAAATAATAATAATAATATAGTGTAGTGATGGGTTGGGTATGGTGGTGTATGCCTTCAGTTGCAGTACCCAGAATCAGTACTCAGTACTCAGATGAGTGGACAAATGCAGTACAACCTATTCTTCATAATAAATTCCAAGATACCCAGAGTACTAGGTGAGACCCTGTCTCAGAATGAACAAAGAAGCAATAGTCATGGTGATGGCGGTGGTGGTGATGATGGCATCAGGTCTCTTATCCCACAGTTTTTTCCCACCCCCTCTCACTTCTGGCTCAATTGTGAGATCTTTTGTAACTGAGCATTGTACACTTTTAAAATATTTTTTTGGCCTTCAATATATCCAACATGTTCCTCTCCTGAGTTCATCTTCTCCACACTCCATAACTCTTGGTCTTCCCAGGTAGACAAAGAAAATACTATTTAGTTACAGGCATAAAACATAAACAAGGAAACACACGCAGATACCTGTAGTAAAAGAGGGGTTCATGACAGGATATTATAAGTCTTGGTCTTATTTCAGCTACTGAGTAACTGCTTCATACAGCTTTAGAAGATGGAGCTGAGAGAGCTACTAACATAACTGAAGTTCTGATTAGAAAATATCTATCGTCACCATTTCCAAAGTAAGAATTTACAGCTAAGCCACAAACTTCAGAGTTTTTACCCTCTGAACATAGAGGTCCACAGTCCTGCCAGAGACGGAGAGCTACTTCTGTGGTCTGCTTCTTCCCCATGTCTGGGTCTGAAGTAGGTCCTAGTAAATACAGCCTGCAAGAAGATAGTCATGGCGTGCCATCAACTATTGAAAGAATATCTGTCAAATATTTTACAGAACTTGGTAATTACATGATGTAAACAGATATTAAGAGAGGCTCAAAAGAGTGTTTTGAGAAGTTAGGTTTATATTAAAAAACAGTTGATGTCTTTCGGGGCACCCAATTTCTGAAGGAGGATGTTTGTCATTAGACAGAATTTTTTGGCATATTTTCTGCTGAAATGATCCACAAATTAATCTCTGTCCTCTTTAGTTTTATTATAGACAACCCAAGGAAAATCAAAATCAATGCTTTACTGAAAAACACTTGGGAGTCTCACTGGGTTACTCTGAACTGTCTTGTGTATGGACAGGTTATAGCTTCTAGGACTTGGAACTGACTGGAAGAAATTCTTTATTACTTAGTGTTAAAACAAAAACAAAAAACAGATGGTTTATCAACAAATAAGTACCAGTCAGTGTCCTCCAAACAGAGGCAACAGCCACCGTCTCCGTGCAGCCCCTACATTCTCCACCTTTAAATGTACGGCTTAGGGAAAAGAAGAGAGGGAAAAGAACCCTCCTCCCAAAACAACAACAGCAACAGCAACAACAAAAATTGTTAGTGAACCAGGCAAACCCGCATCCAACCGGAATCCCTGCCCTGTAAGTGCACAGACCGGAAATACTGCAGGAAGCTTAGGACTGTTCAGCTGCTCTGACCTTTCCAAGCAAGCATAAGTATCTGGAATCATCTGAGGACCCAACAGGTTTATTGCTCATAAGATAGGAATGGCATTGCCTTTTGAAAGAGATGGGAAATCCAATTCCTTTCCACTGCCCGCACCTCTACTCCACCGGAGACCTTCAGATCTTGACAGAGAAAGCAGACACCACACACACCAATCATTAAGATGTTCATGATTCTGACAAGCAAAGCTGAAGCCACGAATGAGTTGGGGCTTCTTACAGAATTAGCACACATTGCATAAGACTATTCTAAATGATAATGAAACTTTATAGTCGCTGCAGTTTTGGCTTTATGAGCCATTGTCATAAAAATTATTTATATGTGTAATATCGATGAATTATCTCCTGTTGTTAGATTTATATCCTGCTTAGTTCTTCCTGAGAAATGCAACTCTTGATTACTTGATCGCTTCCCATCCGTTGTTTTTATGGGTTTAGAGTTTTGTGTTTTAAGGTGACATCTTTAGAAACTTGTTACTTTGTGTATGGGCTCAGTTGTCCAGACGAGAACCCCAGAATTTCACTTGCCTCAAATAACAATACTGTATTCATGCAATGTGATCGTGTTGGGTCCACTGGGCTGTGAGAACCACCTCAATAGAGGCCTTGCTAGGTTAAGGAAGGGAGAACGGGTGGCACACTGCACACTTACACAAAAGGTTTCCGCCTAAGAGCATTCCCTGCCGGGTTCTCTTATGTTTCATTGGCCAAAGTAAAGCACATGGCCATGGCTAGTCTGAAAGAAACAAGTACAATCCGGAAGTAGAACAGAGATATTCATTACTAACTAACAACTGCCAGAGGCTGTTTAGGAGAGTAACCCCTTCTATTTTTTTTTTCAAGACAACGTTTCTCTGTAGCTTTGCAGCCTCTCCTGGAACTAGCTCCTTGTACATCAGGCTCAAACTCATAGAGATCTGCCTGCCTCTGCCTCCCGTGGGCCATGGTGGGACACACCCCTTCTATTTTAAAATGACTTTTATTCTTTTTATGTATTAACCAGTATTTTTATGTATTAACCAGTATTTTGCCTGCATGAATGTCTGTACTACACGTATGCAGTGCCCTCAGAGGCCAGAAGAAGACATTGAATCCCCCAGGACTGGAGTTACACATTGCATGCTGCCGTGTGGGTCCTGGGGATCAAACCCAGGTTCTCTGGAAGAGCAGCCATTGCTTTTATCCACTGAGTCACGACTCCGGGCCTACCTTTAATCTTTTTCTTATACACACATGTATATATATGTACTGAATGTGTGTGTGTTCATGTGAGTGCATGTGTGTTGCGGTACACATGGAGATCAGAGAGACGATCTTGGGTGTCAGTCTTCATTTGAGAAGGGGTCTTTTTGTTATTCACCCCTGCATACATCCGGTTAGCTGGCCTCCAAGCTTCCAGCGAGGCCTCTCTCTGTGTCCCTCATTTTACTGCCCAAGTATTGGGATTACACATGGGCACATCTATGCCCGGCTTTACAGGGGTTCTGGGGATTAGAACTCAGGTGTTCACACTCACGTAGTGAGTGCCCTACGTGCTGAGGCATTTCCACAGTCGTGTGTTTTATACACACAGATATATGGATCTAGTTATTAATTTACAGCATGTTTTTTCGGCATCAGAATAAGCATATATTTTGATCCATTCATTTAAACTTCAACTCACCTAAAAACACTAACCAACTATAGATTTGTGTGTGTGCCTTTGTTTCATGGCAAAATGCCATAGAAATTAATAATACAGAATCCTGCAACAGATCCCAAGGCAGGCAATTTGGTCTCAAGCCAGAAGACACAGCTTTCCTTTTTGGACAGAGCCGAGGTTTGAGATTGGCCATTTCCTTTTCCCGTAAGGTCAGAATCTGTCAACCTGCACAACACAGAAGGCTCATTTGTCACACCTGGCATGCATCTGAGGCTTGAATTAACACTGTATTTTGAGACTTTATTTGAGCAAACGTTCGTTAGCAGGTGATTTTGCGGTTTCAATCTTATTTCCTTATTATTAATTTTGTACAGCTTAGCTTCCAGTTGTTGAATACGGATTTGATAGCATAAAATTCCTCTGACACAGCAGGCTCAGGTGTAACAAAGGAGTCACTGCCAAGGTCAGAGGTCAGGTTCAAGGTTGTAGTGTAACGTGTATCACAAACGTGTGCCCAGCAAGAGCCCGGGAAAAACAGGACGACTCAGAGTCCTTTCCAAAAATAGGCAGACCTGAAAATGAGCTTCTATAATCAAAAAGCATTGAAAGAAGCATGCATGAGTACTGGCGGTCAAATGACATTGGAGCCATGTAATTCTAAGATGAGGAGAGATGTAGGAAGACCAAACCATAACTATTAACCATCATTAGAGGATTTCATTAAAGTTCCTGAATCCTTCAGGCATGCAGTTGGCATCCTGTGTTAGTTAGGATCATAGCAGGAGACAAATGGTCCATTCAGCTAGGGTGATGAAGGAGATTACTGGGTTGCAGAAATGGCTCAGCATAGCATGTGAAAGTACTGGTTGCTCTTGCAAAGGACCCTGGTTCAGTACCCAGCACCCTCATGGGAGCTCAGAACTCTAATTCCAGCTGACCCAAGGCCCTCTTCTGGCTTTTGTAGTCATCAGGCACACATATGGTGCACATACATCCATGCAGGCAAGACACTTACACACCTAAAATGAGATAAATGAATTTTATTTTACATGAAGGAGATTGTTAGTGTGGACTTCACAGAAACAGGGTAGAAATAGGGGAAATCTCAGGGGCTTTTGTGGAACCCAGAAACTAGTCCTGGCACAAGCTGTTAGCACCACTATGTCTGAAGAATCAGGCAGGAAGTAGTGCCAGAGCTCAGGAAAGCAGCAGTCATAGGAAGAGGAAGCTCAATGGGAGTTGCAAACCTGCAGGAACATGGCCACCATTAAGACAGAGCCAAGATCAAAGGAAGTAGCCATATGGTCTCCTGCTAGACAAACCCAAACTCCAGGGCTTCTAGGGTAACTGAGGCCACCACAGCCAGCCCCAGGGCATAGAAAAGCAGACAGGGACTGTGTTGAGCTGGCATTTGTCCCCTCATTGAATGGAACGATGCTGTCTGTAACTGTGTGCAAATGCTTTCTCTGTTTGCTCTGTTTGACCAGAACCGTTCTGTCCTGTTTCTTTTATCCTCAGTACTCCCTCCATCTTGCTTTTATTGTTGAGTCCAAGAGAGCTCAAAAACAGATGCCAATTTACAAATTAAAATACAAACAAACATATGCTCTTCTCTCAAGCCCCCTTCTGCCAATCAACCAGGATTCTTAAGCATTTCAAACACGTGTACTGTTTGGAGCATAACTTTTGCAGAGTCTACATAGGATATTCATTTAATATTCAACTTTTGGTGTCAAATATCTATCATACTGTCCCTCAGTTGAAGTGGGGGGAAATAAAGAGGCCCATTTAACGTCCTTTACACATTGACGCTAGCCCTCCTTTGATAAGCCCTTTGACTCGTTAATTTTACTTTGTCTATCAGTTTGGCAATTAAATTTTACATTCAGGGAGGAAAGCACATAGTCGTTCTTTACTTATTATCAAAAATGATTGAATGCTTGAAATCATAGCCATAAACTGATCATAAAGTATCGATTTTTAAGTTAAGAAATCTACCATTTATTTTAATGGATTAATCTCATTTTGAAGATGCATTCTAGGATAGAACAACATCTTTCTTTTTCTGACCTTCTCAATAGACAACATTTAAACAAAATCTCTTCCTGAAAAATCTAATGCTACCCGAACAGTAGATTTTTTTGTCAGCATCCACTTATAACAATACTGGCAGTATATCCTTTAAAGTACTTAATAAACTTGAGTGGTTTCTACTTGTCCTGGTTGGTTTCCCAGAATATTTTTCCACTAACTTAAAATGCTCAATTATCAGCAGACTCGAATGTTTAATTTTGAAGTCATAAGAGTCAGATTCTTGTTGTCTCTAATTACAAAAAGACGTTAGGGGTTGGATCTTTATCCTGGTTTATAAAGTGACATTATTTCATTTATCATTCTCAACTACTTCATCATCAGTGTCATTGAGTTGGCCAGAGGCAAGGAGCTTAGGATTTCTTTGATTTCTTACTTTTTTTTTTGCAGTAAATAAGAAACAGACAAAGAGATGAACTGTTCATTCTAAGTCTGCAACTTAATGAGTTTATGAGATGAAACATCCTAGGACAGAGGAAGACAGTAAGCCCAGAATGTGCAACCTATTAAGAACTAGAACAAAATACCCAGCCGAGAAGTTCTGAACAAGAGATCAAAAAATCTAGCACACAGTTCCAAGAGACATTATCCCCAAAGGCCTTGTAAGAAAACACTAAGCAGAGATGATGGACATTCCTGTGTTTCCCAAAGAAAGGGCACCTGAACCCCTGGTGAAGGAGTCATTGAAGTTTGTTCACCCGTGACCCAGGGTGACTTCTCCTCCTGCAGGATGTCAACAGGACTTGCACCTGATTGGCCTCATCACAGCTAGCGGGTGAGGCCTGTGGCTGAGTCGTCTAGTTCTGTTGTACACAGCTTAAAGCCAACGAGGCTGTCTTTTCATCCATGTGTCCACTACTAATGCATGGTGAATGCCCAACAAATGTTCGCTGAATAAAATGGTGGATGAATAAATGAATACATAGCAATTGGGGCTGGAGAAAATGACCCAAATAAAGAAGATCAGAGAGAAATGGGGGGAAACAGAGGGATATCTTAGTCTGTGTCCTCAAGAAGAAAACCTCATGGGTCTATGGCTTCCCCTAACTTTGTCTGACAGTCTGAAAAGTACAGTTCAAGTTTTCCTGATTTTACAAACTCAAGAGTTAATTTTCTCTTTTCTTTCAGTATTTGTGCTTCTGAACATTTATCTTCCTTTTGCTTATATTCTGTTGCTAATTCTTAATTGACCTAGTTGACCTTCTATTTCCACTCACTTCCTTTCTCTTCTTGATACTCAAGAATGTTTCTATCCCCAGACCAGATGTTTAAGATCCCCCTCAGTCCTGGCATTTACAGTACTCCTGAAAGATTCGTCCTTTCCCTACCAATTTCTCCACAACCCAGGAGCTCTACTGTCTCTTCCCCATATCTTGTCCTGGAACAGTCACCTGCAGAAGGTAGGGATAGTTGAATGTGGACAAGAAACTGTCTTAAATACATCAAAGCGTTACCACGAAAAGCAAACCTGGGATGCAAGAGAAGGAGCTGAGTCTCCAAACATTCTCTGGATCCTAAGAGTTTGAGAGATCAGAAAGGAATGAGGAAGGAAAGATAGGAGAAGGAAAAAGAAGAGGAAGGAAATCCAGAAGAATGAGAATGCTGGGAAGAGGAAAGGGGACGAGAGAAAAAGAAGTGGCTTGTTATAATTCAACTCTCTTCCCTAGTGACAACGAGCCCAATTGCTCGTCATTGTCTGCTTCTCAGTCCCCAACTTAGTTAATCACTCTACCTCCTGTAACTCTTTCCTCCTTGCCTCCAGGACACTTCGGTCCTGACTTGTCTACCGACTCTCAACCTGCTCTGCAAATAGATTCCCCCGTCTTGTCCACAGCCATTATTTCTAGCTCTCCCCAGTCTTCTTGACTTTGTGCTCTTTAAAAAAACCCATCAAAACTTGGCTTCAACCATCAGACAATGTTGACTTAAAAGCTCACATTTTGACTTAGCTTCTCTTTTCAGAAATCACTGTATCAGACAGCCTTTGGGACACTGTAACTTGCATGTGTCACAAATAGTTGCAACTGAACCGTTGCATTACTCAACTAATCATTTATATCAAGTCAGTCTTGTAATAGTGATTGGCACCACCAGTCAAATTACTGAAAGCCAAAGTCTGGGTTCACATCTCCACACTCCGATACAAGCATGTGCCTAAGTTCATTTCACTGCCTAAAATTCTCTTGAATCCTTTCAACCTACCCTGAGCTCAGACAGGGCCTCTTGCTTGATATACGTGAATCTATTCATGGTCCCTCCCCATTATTTTCTTAATGGTAGCTGTGATTATAAAATACAACTGTTCATGTCTTAATTAAACTGCCTCAACAATTCCCTATTGCACCCTTAGAATGTCAGCTTTCACTAATACAATGCAAAAAGGCTTGCTTAACAAGATCGTCAAGCAAAAGTTGGAAACACGGGTGTGGGGATGGGGGTGGGGATGGGGGTGAAGGTAGGGGTTGGGGGTGGGGGTAGGCAAAAGGAAGGGGGGTAGAAGGGAGAAGGGAAGAACTGGGGAGAGCCTGGGGGTGGTGGAGGGTGGAGAAGGAGGAAGGGTGGATATTGGAGAAGGGAATAAGGTATCTACATTAAGGGAGTCATTTTATGATTGGCAAGAGACTTGTCTCTAGAGGGGATCCCAGGTGTTCACAGGGAGGTCCCCAACTAGGTTCTTGGGCAGCAGAGGAGAGGGTGCATGAACTGACTTTTCCCCATAGTTACATTGATGAATATCTTGATCATCACCATAGAAATTTCACATGATGGCTGGAGATAGAGCCAGAGACCCACATTCACATCAGAGGAAGGGACTGAGTTACAAGGTCCAATGGAAGAGCAGAAGGAGGGAGAAGATGAGCAAGGAAGTCAGGACCTTGAGGGACTGGCCCACCAACTGAGACAGTGCGCTTGATCTATTGGGAGCTCATCAAATCCAGCTGGACCAGGACTGAAGGAGCACATGACCAAACTGGACTCTCTGAATGTGGCTGCCAATGGGGACTGACAGATAAGCCAAGGATATTGGCACAGGGACCTATCTCTTCTGCATATATTGGCCTTTTGCGAACCTATTCTATATGGATGCACACCTTCTTAGGCCGAGATGGAGGGGGGAGGGCCTTGGGTTTTCCACAGGGCAGGGTATCCTGTCCCATATCAGGGAAGTAGGGGGAGGGCAGTGGGGTAGTGGGGGAGCAGGAGGGCCCGGGACAAGGGGAGTAAATGTAAATTTTTCTTTTAACAATAAAAAAAAGGCTTGCTTTATCGATTGATCCTTGCTTAGTGGTAGCCCTTACTAGTCTCAATGCTCCATCAGCTGTTTTCAGAGACACTAAAAAAAAGCAATGCTTCCTTAACAAATGCTTAGATATGAATGTCATTGATAATTTCTAGTAACCGTGACGTGAAATCAATCACAAAAAGTAAGTTAAACACAAAAATTTATATTTTGCTTTGCTCAGGAATATATGTTAGTATTATTCAAGCAAAGACAGTGCATTTATTTATATATGCAGCTCTGTCGTTTCTGCAGCAGGAGTCTTTATCTTAATACTTTCAGTGTAATTTAATTTTGCCTCTTTTCATTAAGTTGCATTTATTATACAGAGGATATCATGGTCTTCTGAATGTATGCTTGCTGTTCTCTCTGCAAATTGTATCTTCTAAGTAAGTAGCTGTTCTTCCTAGAACTGTTTTTGTTTTTTTCCTAATAGAAGCCTGTTACTATTTTGTCAGTGGCAGCAGAAAGCTGGGTTGTTTATTTGTGGTGGAGCAATCCTAGAGGTCTAGAGCTTAGGTTTCCCCAGATTCCTAGTCCATAATGACACAGTATTCCGATTCTGGCCAAACCTCAGGACTTTTTGCCCATGACCCAATAAATGGATGTACTCACACTGCTTAAATCAATAAAATGTGCTGTTGATGTCCAAGCCCCCAGTCCTTTGGTTACTTAGTAAGCTGATGCAGGCCTTCAGAGGCTTGTGGAGGTTTCAGCACAGGAGTCGTCCCACCTGCTGAAACACAGCTGCCTGTCTTCTGTATCTGGACCTCCTGTCAAGGTGGCCCTTCTTTTTTCTTTCTTTGATTGTTAAACCACATAGTTCTTTAGGAAAATAATTATGGATGAATGTATCATGGTGCTTTATGTATGAAACCAGAAGTGTCTGCTTTAGACAAAATGAGAATATTTTAAAGGGATTCCATAAAGCCAAATAACCATCAGGAGGTCTTAAAACTAAGTAAACTTATGTATTTGTTGGGGGGAGGGATGCAATATCCCTCTTGAGTCATGGTATTGGCATATCTAACTATAGTGGCTCTTTCCCATAGGTCAAGGAACTGATAAAGGATTCTGTTCAATGCCAATTGCATCAACTCTAATCATATCCCCAAAACTGCAACCTGCATCCCTAGGACTGCCACAGGGTAAACTCAGCTAAAAATTGATTCCATGACCAAATAAGTTCTTACCCCCTGACCACAAGATGACACTGGCACTTCAGATCCCAGGAATGATCAGTTATCTCTAGAGGATCCTGATTTCGCCACCGAAGCCAAGGAGTGATTTTTTCAACATGTCACCAGCCTCCTGAGAGCAATCAGCACAGCGGATGAACAGGGACAGTCAGAGAACCTGGAGGAAATCCGAGAGCACCGGGTCCTCCTCACTCTCCTTAGCTCTCCACAAGCCCACATTGGCACCTCTGATCTGTCTGTTCACACCACTGCATTGCAAAGGTGTTGAGCTTACCTTGAGCACCTTGGCAAAGATGCTGCAGGCTTACAAAAAGGCCAGGTTTACAAAAAAGGAAAATGGGTTGCCAGGAAAAATCCTCTGCAACCTTCCTATCTTCCTAGGTCTTTGGGCTCCCTTAAAACATTACATCTCAATTCAAACATGATTTTTGAGTTACCAAAATACCTGGGTGGGTAGAAAACCAAGTTGTTCCCCAAACACTGTAGACATTCTAGGTCCTTATCTCTTCCAGTTTGTGTTCATTGTTCCAAGCACCTCGTTCCAGCTGATGGAAGAAGTTTCGGGGTGAGTGGGCAGTTCACATTTCCAAGGTAGCCAGGGAGTCAGTTAGGCTGGACCACTAGAGAGGATCGAGGATGTCCAGTTGAGCACAGAATTGATGTCACCTCACTACCTCATCCCAGGAGCTGCCCTGTCCTCTTGCCTCAGCCATAGCTAATCTGAAGACCACCCCATCACACCACAAACAGTGCCTTCCCCAAAAAGGATTCCCTGTAGAATCTGTCCTCATAAGATACCAGTTCCTAATTTACAGGCTTGGGTAGTGTGCCACATATCCACAGTCCAGTTTCCAAGGAGGCCAGGAAACACATACCAATATATCAAGCAGCACCATAGAGAGTTTCATAGGAGTATGTCTCTTACAAAATAATGGCAACTATCTACTGCAGAGTGTTTCTATGCTACTGATTTTTCAAAGTATCTAAGGATTACCAGGCATAGAGATGCATGGCTGCACCCTCAACAGTCAGAAGGCAAAGGTGGGAAGCTCAGGAGTTCGAGGACAGCCTAGGGTACATAGTGAGACACTGTCTCATGAAATAAGTAGAAGGGGTTGGGGTCCAGTTTCCCAGGGCTCTCTGATGAGATGCAGATTGATGCTCCAGTGGCAACATAATCCATTGAGGCCTCTTTGGGAGTCAGGCCATTTTTTTAAGTACTATTAAAGAACCATTGCCAAGTAACCTATGACTTGCTGAAAGGGCAGTGTTCTAAAGGATAAAAACTAAAATTATAAGCAACTGTCATATGAATGAATACATAACATAGGTTTTATTCAATTAAGTATTTAACTTTCTGTTCTTATTTCGTTTGCCAGGGAGAGAACCCAATGTCTGGAGCATGCTAGGCAAATGTTCTGTCTCTAAGCTACATCCTCATCCCTCAACTCATCAGTCACTAAGAGAACAGTATGATTTGAGAAGCTGTGTGCATAAAGGCAACTTAAAAGCTTGCTTGGTTAGATTTAAACAAAACTAAACAAAATACTTGCTAGTGTCGGAAAATTCTCTAGACATAATTATTGGGATTATTCATCTCATTGAACATAAATTATCTGCATTTCTACTGGAAATAAATCTACAAACTCAACCACTCCTATAGAGCCACAAAAGGGCCAACCGGAGAGAGAACCAGACCCAGCATTGTGCAGAAAGAACACGCAATCATCTCTGCCTTCTTCCAAGCTTGGGATCATAGTCTTGACCGTCATAGCACTTAAGAGTTACACAGGTCAGTCTCATCCATACATTGAAAGGAATGGGCAAAATAAATTAGAGAATTTAAATCCATTCTCAAATACATCCAAACCCACATTCTTATAATTCACTTATCAACTCGGAGTTAGTAAGGTTCCTATTTTGCTCGTGAAACATTGTCCCCCTTACATCAGGAGGCTGGCAAAGCGGCATTTCTTCCGGTCATTTGTTCATGTGGCAGTGGATATTATAAGACACAGCCATCTCATGTGCTCTGGCCTCAGATTTCTTTTTAAACATGTTTCCTCTGTGTGGAGTTTGGTTTTGAAATGACTAAGTCTGAGACTCTTCTAGTATAGACAAGCACAGCCCCACTGCTCATGGTCAGCAATGCTAAAATGTCCTGCACCAGGCAGGATCCATTAGAATGCCTTATAGGCTGTGGTCTAGCTAACCCGAAATGGCTGGTTATGAGCACCAAGTCCAAGAATCCAGGGGCTGCTCAGTCCATGAGGCTGATGTTTCGGATGATCTTCAGTATATGCCAGAGTCCTAAAGAAGTAGGCTCTAACACCAGTGACAGAATGGACTTGCGAGTAAGGTGAAGGCAAGCAGGCAAAGAGCCAAACCTTCCTTCTCCCGTGTCCTTATAATAGGCTTCCAGCAGAAGGTATGGCCCAGATAAGATCTGGATTAAAAGTGTGTTATTCCTACCTCAAAAATGGGATTAGAAGTAGCTCTTCCCATTTCATACTAAGCAGAAATCCCTCACAGCTGTGCCCCCCATTTTTCCAGTTTTAGTTAATTCCAGCTATAGGCAAGTTAACAACCAAGAATAGCCAGAAATGCTACAATGCAAAATACTACAGCCCTACATAGAAAGTCCTAGCTAGTTATCTGTGCCATGTTTTGACTTCATATTGCTTGATGTTTTCCATCTGTTCTGGTATCAAAATTGAGATTGGCTGCTAAAGATTCAGTAGGATATATTTTTCCTTATTTCATTTCACTAAAAGGGTGCTCCCCCACTTTTAAGTGGTTGTTGAGTTCAATGTACTACTCAGATTACCAATGAGAGATCCCACACACTATAGGGAACTCACGTGTGTTGGTAGGAATCTATCGGAGCCACTGTATCTAGGGTAAACATGAGAACAGAATAGGTGTTTTCTAGGAGTGCTTTAACCTTGAAGAAATCTTGCTGGATATCAGTGATTGTTTTCTGTGATTTATACAGCTGTTTTTCTGAAGCAGCTTTACAACCGCTACGTGACTTTGGTCACAAGACGCTCTGACATGCCTGAAACTTTTGGATTATTGGATACTGCAAACAGTACACAATAAGGGCTAAAGTAGCAGGGGCTTGCCTTCAGAAAATCATATAGATTAGATCAGGAACTTTGGTATTAGGGACTTGTTTACCCCAAAGACAACTTTGTGCAACAATCAATAAAGATGGCTTTGTACGACTGTCTGAGGTTAGGTCCATCTGAGGCTGGACCTTTCTGCTGTCACACTAGAAGACTAAAAAGTTCAGCTTGACGTGACCTCTTTTTTTGATCTATCCACACAACACAGAACACCTGGCACACATGTGTCCTGTAGAAGCTATCATACTTCTCCATGGGAAAAACTGAGCTCTGGAAAACACACACACACACACACACACACACACACACACCTCTCCTATTAAGACAAATTGGTACACCATATTATAGAAATCACAGTGTGGTTACATATATGACTTAGAAAATGGAATCCGACTCTTTCTAGCAACATGAACCAGAAAAGACCTTACACATGTCCATAAGGGATGCTGTACTTTAGTACTCAACAGTAACAACAAATAACCCTAATGGAACATCCAAACATAAGTAGTGAATGGAAGCATGAAATAATAATACAATGAATTCCTGAACAGAAGTAAATGCAAATGTATTTTTCTGTGTTAGGAAATATTTCAAAAGCATGATTCTGAATAAAACCAACTTTCAGAACACACACACTGTTGTAAAAGGGGGCGGCTGTGTCCCGCCACTGATTTTTTCCCGGCACTTGGCTCCCAGCCTCCAGCTAGCTTATGTCCGAAATAACCACACGAAAATTGTATTCATTTAACTTACTGCCTGGCCCATTATCTCTAGCCTTTGCTTGGCTAATTCTCACATCCTATTTCACCCCATTTTAATAGTCTGTAAGTCACCACGAGGTAGTGGGCTTACCGGGAAGATACAGCATGTCTGACCCTGGTGGCTTCATGGCGGGCTCTCTCACTTCCTCCTCTCCCACCACCTTCCGTTCTGTCTACTCCGCCCACCTAAGGGCTGTATCCTATTCTACAGGCCAAGGCAGCTTCTTTATTAACCATTGAAAGCAAAGAAACACAGAAAGAACCCTCCTACACCAACACACCATGAAATTTAAGTCAGTAAATGGAATATAGTGCTAGTCTGCTCACTAACACATAATTAAAATCATGAAAGCACAAACCAGTGGCATGTCAGCAATTGCCTTCAGGAAGAAGAATATGATGCCCGATGTTATTTCAGCTTGGTTTATAAAGCTGTAATTCTTTTATTTTGAGAATTCTGATGAAATGCAAAAAATGCTGTATATCTTGCTGGCCATTCTGAGTAGCTCATAGACAGGGTTTACTGTATTTTTCACGTTTTAGTTCTTATTGGAAGAGAAGATTAATGGAAAGAGGGCAAAAATAAGGGGCATATATGAGAATTGGGGAGCTCCAGCTTTTGAGTTTCAGCTCTGGCATTGCTGTAGTGTGATACTAAAGAGAGTTTGACTATTATTTTGGAACCTGTAGCTACTGCCTAAAGCTGAACACTGTGGCATGCTAATTGCCTTGCTTTCTAAAGGGACAAGACCTCTTGGGATAAACTAGAGGGGCAGAAGTAGCCCTGCCTCTGTTTGAGCTTTCCCAGAGATCACTGGAGAAGCTCTCGCCGAGATCTGGGGAGGGGTGCATTGTGGCTGCTACAGCACTATCACCACCGTTCCTTTCAGCTTTCACACCCAGACCAGGCAAGGAAACTCCAAAAGAAACATCCATGAAGACTCAAGACTGAGAACCTGCATAAATTTGAAGCTGGTATCTGAGTCAGACTTTACCAGTGAACTTGCAGGTTGATACTGGGCCAGTCTCAAGCCTGGCAGAAGATATTCAGAAGGAAGATACAGATGGCTCTGGTGTTTTCCATTTTCTCAACTGAGCTCTCTGCTGCTTTCCTGTCACCCCCTTTCTCTTGTACTCTTTCTCTTGGTATGGGTTACAAATTACAATCTATATCTAGAACCCTTTGGCCAATTTACAGTCAAGCACACAAATTCTTCCCATTAACTTGCGCTGAAAGCCAAAGGCAACACCCTACACAGCTCAGGGAAAATCCGGAGGTCCCTTGCACTTCACCTTCACCTCTTGTGGTCAGACTCAACACCATCAACTGGCTCCAGAGGAATTCCTCCCCACCCCCACCTGCCTCAGTGAAGCTTCCAGTCCAGTGCCATTGCACTTGTCTTTAATGAGTTGTGTGGAAATGTATAAACCAGTCACTGGCATGATAGCCTTTGCCAACTGACAATATCAACTTGACCACAAATAACATAAGCAACCAAAAAAGTCTGTGAGAGAGAGAGAGTTAGTTCCCTCTCCTCAGCTTCATCCCCTTACTAGATTCTAACCATCTCAAGGCTCAGCCTCAGGAGGAGACTCACCCGAAAACTGTCTACAAGCATAACCAACACAAGCTAATCAAACGACCTACTCTAGAAATTGAGTCAGAGCCATCTTTAGCTTCTCTGCCCCTGGTGACACAGTCCTATGCAGGGGTCTAGTCTCGCTATTCAGACCACACGATTAGAAATTCTGCCAAACCACTGGCTCTCAACTGGGGTGACTGGGTCCCCAGGGGACAGATGCCAACAACTGGAAACAGATTTTCATTGTTATAAGGGAGGCAGTGTGTTCCCAGCTTCTAGAGATCACTATAGCATACAAAACATTTGATAGACCGGAGAAGCAGCGAATGTCTCAATTAAGCCAGAATGTTAGGGGGCTGCATAAGGCCTCATAGTGAAGAAAAGTCGGCAAGGTAGGCCAGTGCAGGAAAGGGTCTAAAGTGGGCTCCTGGGGAACAGAAGTGATGAGTGTGCACTTGCCATTAAGGTTTGCTGCTGGCCTCCCTTTGGCAGCTCACTCAGAAAGATGAGAAACGCCAGCAGGAAGCAGGCACACTTCATACCACACTGCCATCCTGACTGGAAGCTGGAAATATCCTGCCAGCTTTCACAGAGATGAATGATTCATTTCCTAAGTACTTACGTGATGTTCCATTCTTTGCTTAGTGTGAATCCTGCCTAGAGGGTTTCCAGAGAAGCCTGCATTTTCTAAATCACAAACAAGTTCTATCCATTCTTCTGCAGAGCTACTCCACTAATACTCCCAAGGGAAAAGGAAGCTTTAAGAATTTAGCAAGTTGAGATTTACATCAGCCTTCAAAGAAAGAATCAGGCTGTGTGCCTATGCATTTAAGAATCACATCATAGAGATTGTCTTAGGGTTTCCATTGCTGTGATGAAACAATATGACCAAAAGGCAAGTTGGGGAAGAAGGCTTTATTCGGCTTACACTTTCACAGCACAGTTCATCACCGAAGGACATCAGGATAGGAACTTACACAGGGCAGGAACCTGGAGGCAGACACCTATGTAGATGCCATGGAGGAGCTCTGCTTACTGGTTTGCTCCTCATGGCTTGCTCAACCTGCTTTCTTAGAGAACCCAGGACCACAGCCCAGGGATAGAACCACCCACAATGGGCTGGACCCTCCCATCAATCACAAATTAAGAAAATGACTTACACTGGATCTTATGGAGCCATCTTTTCCTTTGAGGTTTCTTCTTTCAGATGACTCTAGTTTGTGTTTCAAGTCGACATAAGCTTAGCCAGCTCAGAAATATAAACATTAAATGCATCCATTTCAGCTTCTTTACCCAACCTGATAAAAAAGTTAGTATCGTAGTTCGCTTCTCTGTCTCTGTGATAAAATACTGACCAAATCAACTTGAAGGCAGGAAAAGAGTTTATTTGACTTATGGGTAGCAGTCCCTTATCAAGGGAAGCCAGGGTAGGAACTCAAAATGAGAAGCTGGAGGCAGGAACTGAAGCAGAGGGTGTGGAGGAACGCTGTTTACTGGCCTGCTTCCCCATGGCTTGCTCAGCTACCTTTCATATGTAGCCCAGGTCACCTGTCCCAGAGTGGCACCATTCACAGTGAGAGGAGCCCTTCTCCATCAATATCAGTCAAGAAGGAGCTCCCTGCAGATAAGGCCAATCTGATAGAGTCAGATCCAGGTTTCTCTGGTTTGTAACAAGTTGACTAGATCTAGCCAGTAAAGCTAGTTATTGAAGATAGTTGTTTATTGGATTTGGAAAAAAAATCATAAAAACGGAATGCAGAAAGTAGCATATACAAATTTTCAAAGTTAGACAAAAAATATACTCCAATTTTTAAAAACCAACTGGTATTATTAATCATTCTTACTCTTTGTTACAGTGGAAAACTGTGTTAGCTGTTTTTCCCATATGTGTATGTGGATATGTTTTCCTGTGGCTGCGGGTACACTGTACATGCACATGTGTGTGGAAGGCAGAGATCACCTCAGGTGTCATTCTTTGGGCGTTGGGTACTGTCAACTTTTTGTTGTTGTTTAGTTAATGCCTCTCTTTGACCCTGAACTTACCAAATAGAGTGGCCAGGCTGGCTGGCCAGGAAACACCAGGGCCTCTTCCTGCTTCCCTAGTGTGGGATTACAAGTGCACATCACCACACCTGACTGGTTTGTTTAAATATGAGTTTTGGGAATTGAACTCGTGTCCCTGTGCTTGCAATGTAAGCCCTTTGCAGACTGAACCATCTCCCAGTCCCCATTTATTATCTTCTTATTTAGAAAAGTAAATGGATTCAAAGGCTATCACCCATGGAGTTCATAAAAACATTTCAATTTTTTATTCATAAATAGCATTACAGGTTTAGTGAGTGATGATCAAGATGACTATGAAATGTAAAGAAATTACTAATGAGGAACAAATAAATAATTGATTATATTTTATTTACCTCATAAGCAACTGAGGCTATTCTATAGCATTTATTAATAAAAGAAATTCTGACCACTCAATGATAATAATAATGACAACAACAACAATAATAATCCCAAAGACTGAATGAAAGAGATAGAATATTTTTAAATGGAAAAGGTTCACCAGGGAGTACAGCATGTGTGTGTATATATATATATATACACACACACACATACACACATACATACATACACAATACATGTATACATATATATACATATATATAAACATTTAATGAGCATATTGCTTACTCCTAAGCCTTTGACTTATTAAATCTTCATATTATAATAAGTGCTGTGAGTTTTAGCTTTTTCAAGTACAAGAAAACCAAGTTAAGCAGTTTGCGTGAGGTCACAGTTGAAGGCTGTCCTGTCACAAATCTCCTGGAGAATCCAGGAGCCGAGATGTATAGAAAATGCTTAACAAACTATTTCAGAGAAAGAACAGGCTAGATCTTGACTTATGGGAGACAGTGGCTCACAGTAAACAAATTACATCGCAAAGCAATGACTTCATTCAGTTTGGATTTATCTTTTCCACCAAAAATGATCTTCCTTCTGAAAAGACCAGAATAAACATCGTTAGGAAATTGAAGACCCAACTGCAAAAGAGAATTTGAAACAAGAGGCTTCGTCACACTTAATGGATTCTGATCTCCACTCCCAGATTCATTTGGACTAAAGCAACGTGCAGGTGTGGCTTTAATAACCTCCAGGGAAGGCTGAGGAGCAAGACCTGGATCTTCAGAAGTGAGGAGAAGTTAGAATTGTGTGCATCTCTGGCAAATGTTGGTAAACAGAAGGTGTCACAAGCCCTTGGTGATTGCCAGGAGTCTGTGTGAGCTTCCTAAGAAAGAGACTGCCAAACAAAGCTCATGGCCTGTTGGTATCAGGGAGACCGGAAGCAGGCCGGCTGCCTTTGTGCTTTCTCGCTATGGCACTGAGGAGAGGAAGTGGCTTTGAAACGACAAGTGCCGTGTCACATGGCATTTGATGAGCAAGCAGAGGAAACCCTAACCATCTGCATTCCTCATCCAAAGCCAGGATTTCTAAAGTAGGTTAGACTGCTTGAGAATTTAGCTTTCCACAAAGCCCCGGAAATCAAAGGTTGGGCAGGTAACTAGAGAGCAGGTGGTATGGCCAGCTTGAAACACAGGCTATAGGCTCAAAATACATAGCCTCTGAGTTTGCCAATTGGTTGAGAAAATGATGTCTGGTTGTAATAAATCCAGGAAAATCAACTTTAAAATAAATGCCACCTTCGGCAGAACCCAATGTATTTACAGATCTGTGCCTGAAAACAAAACAAAACACCAGAGATTCCTAATTTCATGAAAAGGCCACGATGCCTCACGCATAATCAAGATTACCTGCTGATATCACTAATGGAAAAGAGAAGAGGTAATCAAATTAAATTGATTGTCTTCTGACTGAGGAAGTGATGAGTTAACAGAAGGGTGGGGAACCACATGGTGCAGAGAACAAATGGAGCCAAGAAATAAGAATTTGGCTGCATTTATCCAGTTGGGTCCAATGAAGACTAACACTGTCTGTCACACTGAGTGTTTTGTTAATATTTTGATGACTCTTCCTCTAGCCATTTTTGTAAAGTATATTGCAAATTATTTTATACTTTAATCTGTTGGCCCATTTTAAGAAAAACCAGCATAGAAATAAAATGATATTTCCATCATAGTATCCCTTCATGTGAAAAACCTGCACTTTAGTTAACTACTCACTTATTTCTTATTTTTAATTTTATGTGATTACCAATATTCTGCAAAAGCACAAACCTTTTGTTCTGTTTTTTCTCTCTCTCTCTCTCATTTTCTCGAGGTAGATTTTAGAAATGCCATTGCAGAGCTAGGAAACTGTGACAGCTTCAAGCTCTTGACATACATTAACTAATTGCTTCCCCCTTGCTTATCAGTATGCTCCTCCTTCACAACACATCCTTGATGAGTCACAAGGTGAAATGCACTTCATTTTAATTCCTGTTTCTTAATGAAGCTGGGAGTTTTTCCATATGTGATTTGCTGTTTGATTTTTCTCTTTTGTGATTTGTATGCTCATGCCTCTGTCTACTTAGTTACTTAATTTTTGCTATTAATTTAATGATCTCTTATAGGTAAAGAAATTAAACACTTATTTGACATAGATTGCCAATTATCTTTACCACTTTTCGCTAATTAAGTGGTTTCTCAGTTTTATGTTTCTACATAATAAAAACATTTACTTTCCTTTGTTGTTCTCTCGTGTTTTATTTTAAAAAGCCTTTGTGACCTTCACATTTAAAATATTCCTTTATTTTAGTACAGATTTTATAATGGTTTTATTAATGATATCTAACTAGCACAGGGAATGTTTTAAAATATGGTATGACTGCTGCTGAATGAGGGACAGTCAGTTTCCTTCATTGAAGTGGCACTCGGTATAAAGACCACACTCCAAGGACAGTCTCATGTCCAGGACTCAATGGGATATTTATGATGAAGAGAGAGAGGTCACAGAAAGTTGAGTGAATTAGGAGGTGAGGGAGATATGGAAGGAGTTAGGGGAGGGGAACAAGTATGATAAAAATACAGTGTATGAAATTCTCAAAGAATAAATAAAAAAGAAAAGAGGAGAGAACGCTATCTAATTAAAATATTGTGACTTTTTTTAGTGCAAAGAACTGCATTGTTTCCTAGCTGAAAATCCAGATGCTGAAAGTTCCATACTAGATCCATCAATATTCCAAATTCTCCTAAAAATAACCACTAAAGTGGTGTCAGTCTGTGAAGTAAGAGAATCCAAAGATATTGAAACTCACCTAGCGATTTGCAGCTCATCCTATTGCTGAAATACTCTGACAGCATCCTTGCCAAGTGATACTCAATTATACTCATCTCCACTGTCTCCTAAGATAGTTGATCTTACATAGAATAAAATGAGTATCCTTGAAACTTCTCATGTGAATAGGTTCCAGTCCCCATGATACCTAAAAATCTACCCCAAGTTTAAAGATAGTTATTCTGTAATTGCTGAATCTTTTATTCTCAAGCTAAGCATGTTCAATGCCTCATTCAAGATGAGATTTCTAATCTTCTCCTCATTGGTTTACCTAGAAATTCTAATTAGTTTCTCTGTTTTGAATTAATCAGAGCTGTGGGCAAGTACACAGTGAAGAAGTGGTGTTTCATTTCTCCCTTAAGACACAGTTCCATGACTGACCACAGGATCCCAGTTGAGCTGGAGAGACTCATCTGCATAACCTAAGCACCCTATTCTCTAAAACAATACATCATAAAAGGAAAATGGTGAGCAGAGCTCATGACAGACAACAAGAGACTTCAAGAGTTATACATTCTAAAGTCACCCTCAGTAAGTGTCCAAATATCAAGTCTCTTTCGTCACCTCGACTCAAAGACTACAGAAAGACAAACACCAAAACATCCAAGGGTCAAAAAGAAAGCTGGGTCTACCTCAGGAAGAAATTGGGGGATCCCACATGGGGCTCCATAGAAAGCTGGCTTTTGAACAAATTCCACTAATATGTGGAAAGACAATCAGGGAGAGAGAGATGGCGTCTTCATTCACCAAAGACAGCCCTTCTCATTTGTTTGCTTTGTTTTGCTGTGTTGTGTGACAGTCTTCCAAGACTGACCTTAAATTGGAAATCTGCCTCAGCCTCCCAAGTACTGCAATTACAGGGCTGTACCACTACTCTTGGTTTATTGTTCTCCCTCTTTTTTTTTTTTTTTTTTTTTAAAAAAAACTTCTTCCTTCCCATTACAGCTGATTGTAGAAGGACTACAGAGGAAATTCGCCTGTCACAGACCTCGTCTCTTGGGTCCCGGCTCCTGAGGAGTGACTGAGCAGAGTAACAAAACTGAGGAGAGCTGATTCCCTGATTCCGAGACCTTGAAACCCAGACTGAAGCCTGCCCTGGGAGGGGATAGGAAGAGATGTGGTAAGAGTTCAGAAGCTGGGGGATGTAGCCACTAATAGAGCACTTGCTTCCTAAGTGTGAGGACCAGGGTTTGATACCTAGCCCCACAAAAATGAAAAGAAGACAAAGAAATAAACACGCACAGAATTCAGATCGAAGCTTTTAATCGGAGACAATGGAAAGAAACCTATGGAATGTGCTAAGATCTCATTGGGTGACTGGAAGAATATTTAAATTGAGTGTAACATCTCTACTGTCGCACAATTAGCAGCATTGTGTCCCTGTCCCCCCAGAGGGGTGCTTGCTCCATACAATAGCTGTAAAGCTCCCTGGTCTTGCTTTGCTTTGCTATTTTAAGGTCAATTTTCAGGAAAATTCCAAAGCTGATTAGGGCCAGTTCAGATGGCTACAAGCTATCCATTGCCCTGCACATCATCCTTGAAATTCTCTTCATACTGTTCAGCAAGGCCCTGAGCACCTACGGTTTGAAACATCTGTATTACTACTTGAGCCAACTCTGAATTTTTGCTTTGCTGCCAAAAAAAAAGAAAGAAAGAAAAAGAAAAGAAAAGAAAAAAGAAAAAGAAAGTAAGGAAAAAAACCCTTTGGTGAACATAGAGGAGAGTATTTGAAAGCTGTGCTTCAAAGCAACATTATGTTCTTCTGGTAGCAATTGTTTAATACCAAAGTTCTTATTACTCAGGGGCTGAGCAGGTGACTCAGGAGGTAGTGTGCCTGCCACACAAGCATGAGGACCCGAGTTCAGATCATCAGCAACCATGACAGCTCAGGACATACCCATAGCTCCAATTCTAGGGGAAAGACTGCAGATCCTCAGAGCTCTCTGGCCAGCCAGTCGAGCCCATCTGAGTGAGAGACCCGTCTCATAGAGATAAGGTGGAGAGCAACAGAGGAAGCTAGCTGATTCTATCTCTGGTCATCACACACACACACACACACACACACACACTACACACACATAAATGCAATATACACACATACTACACACACATACACATTACATATACATACACACACATACACACACACTACACACACACACACACTACACACACACACACACACACACACAAATACACTATACAAACACTATAAAAAATAAACCAAAAATTTTAATCTCCATTTACTTATATATTCTTCTAGTAGAGAACTATGGTAAGCAGACCACTAGGAGGTTTTAATAAGAAATAATTTTTAAGTATTTTTCTGGGTCAAATGAAATGGGAATATGAATTAAAGGAGAAAAGCAAAAGCTGTACTACCAGATGCCGGGAGGGCTGTTTTGTGATTTTGGTCTTTTGTGATGCTGGGGATCAAACCCAGGTCCCTGGGCTTGTAAGGCAGGAGCTCCACCATAGAGTCACATGCCCAGTCTGAGCCAGAGCTTTTAACTGTCAATGACAAGCACCAGACCATTGTCATTTAGATCCTGTTAAATAAGACAGAGGAATGTGTCACTTTCCTTAAAACAATAGGATCTGTATTACAGGAAAAGTACATCCTTTTAAAAAATTGTAGTAACAACTTCTCAACTTTTAACAATCTTCAAATTTAATAACTTGAATAGCAATAAATTAGCTTAAAATATGAAAAATAAAATTAGCCTGTATTTCAATAGGAGTTTTTTGAATAAAAAATAATCTCAAATTACAGTTAACAAAGATCTCATCTTTTTCTTAATGTGAAATTGATATTCAGATAGTTTAATTATAGGTAATGATTATAGGAATTAGGAAAATGAAAATAAATTTTAATTTTTCTGGACATGAGCCCTGAAAATAATTTCAGAGGTAGTTTAAAACATTTCAATCTGAACTGTACATAGTTACATGATTATTTTAAATAGAATTTTAATCTCTTTTTTATAGATGTCTTGGTTGCAAATTGCTCCATTTTTAACTTATAAAATTTTCTTGGTATTAACTGCAAGACGTATAGAGGAGGATACACAGATGTTCAAGAATCCCTTTGGAACAGATGGGTATAAGTATGAGGGTGTACACATACATGTGTATTCATGTGTATGCAGAGATCGGAAGACAGCTTCCACCTTTTGTTTGAGACAGAATCTTGCTGTGCCAGACCTTTACCAAGTACGCCAGGCTAGTTGTCCCGCATCATCTACCGGCCTGCTGCACCGGTCATGCTACCACTCATACCACCTGGCTTCCCAACTCAAGTCCGCATGCTCCCAAGACTGTACCAACTGAGTCAACTTACCAGTCACTATAAATGTTGACAGTTCTCTCATCAAAAGGTTGAGCCCAACTCTGCCCTGCCCCCTTTGAGAGCCAGTGGGACTTGCTGCAGGCTCAGTTCTAACAAATAGGACTTGTTGGCAGTGACCTGAAGTGCTGAAACTAGGCGTGAAGAGAGAGTATTGAAACTTCTTCTTTTCTTCCTTGGATTGCCCACTCTGGAATATCTGGCTGTCATGTCATGAGGACCCACGAACACCATTATAGAGAAGCACTATAGCTTTCTAGTGCTGGAGTTTGGGGGTTGAATGTCTATTTTTTTTTAAATCCATCTGTGAAAGAAAGACCTGGTCCCCAGGGAGGTGCTGTAGGAGGTTGTGGTAACTTCAGGACAGCAATTCCCAACCTGTGGGTCGTGATCCCTTTCAGGATCAAACAACCCTTACACAGGGTCGCAAATTAGATGCCCTGCGAGTCAGATATTTACATTATGATTCATAACAGTAGCAAAGATAGTTATGAAGTAGCAGCAAAAATAATTTTATGGTTGGGCGTGACCACAACATGAGGAACTGTATTAAAGTGTTGAAAACCACTACTTGAGGTGGTAGAGCCTTGTAGAAGGATCTTACGTTAATGGGAACGTGGTCCCAATGGGATTTTGGACATCTTGACCTGTCTGGCCTTCCCATTTGGCTTCTTCGCTTATAAGGATAACAGTTTTGTGCTGCTAGGCACGCCTGCCATGTGCTGCTTTGTCACAGATCTAGAACAATAGGGTCAATGAATCATGGATCAAGACTCTGAAACTAAATGCCAAAATAAACCTCTTCTCTTTGTGAGCAAAATTTCTCAGGTGCTTTGTTATATTGACAAAAATTGAACACGCCTGTCAGACAGAAGCACGAGTCATCTTGGAACCAGACTCCTTGCTCCAGCCTTCCCATTAGCCCAGCTAATGTCATGACACATGGGTGATCCCCAACTAGAAACGGCCAACTAAACTGATCCTGAGTTCCTCAGCACAGAAACCACATGGATTGTTAAATGTTTCTTGCTACTTAGAGCTGTTAAGTTTGAGAATAACTTGTTGGGGATTTGATGCTATTTTATTTTATTTTTTAATTAGCATCAAGGTAAGAGGTTACCTGTGGCATTTTCTTACAAACTTTGGGTGATCCTTTTCACTGTTCTCGCCTCCAACCGCCCCTCTCCCAGGCTTCCTATTGACCAACTCGATCCTTATTATACCCTTCCACCACTAAAGAACCCTTCGAATTTCATCTCCCACATGCTCTGTTGTCCTCTTCACTCCTTTGAAGACCCCATCCTCTGGATCTCATGCTCCTTTTCTCATTTCTTGACTTCTACCCGCGCTCACTCCCACATTAACACGCAAATATGAAAATTAGAATCTGAGACCCACATAGGACAGAGAAAGTGATATTTGTCTTCCTGAGCCTGGGATACTTCAGTTAATTCAATACTCTCCAATTCCATTCATTTCCTGAAATTTCCATAATTTCATTTTTCTTTATGGTTGAAGGAAATTCCATTGTACATATATACCATACTTGCATTACCCATTCATTTGTCCATGGGCGCCTAGCCTGATTCCACTTCCTTGCTATTATGAATAGAGCAGCGACAATGCGCATGTATTCCTGCAGTAGGACATAGAGTCCTTGGGACATTTGCCCGGAAATGATATAGCTGGGTCACGTGGCAGTGCTATTTTTAGGTTCTTTTTTAGGAACTTCCACACTGATTTCCCTAGTGGCTGTACCAGTTTACACCCTTACTAAAGGTGAATGAGAGATCCTCTTTCCCCATGTCCATAACAGTATGTGCTATCACTTCTTTTCTTGAAAACAGCCAATCTAACTGGGGTGGGGTAGAGGCGTGAAGTAGCTTTAAATTTGTGTTTCCCTAATGGCTAAGGATGCCCAGTGCCTTTCAAAATATTCACCAGCCACTGTGTTTCCTCTGAGAGTCGTCTGTCTGGTGTATTGCCTGTTGGATAGTTGGCTTTTGTGTCCAACAACTATGCTTTAAACAGCAGTGCCTTTGACATCTTGTTGCTGCCCCCGTCACAGTTGTCCTTTAATCCTGAGTATGGTTTCCACCCATACTCTCCAAAATCCTTAATACACCTTCACTCCCTTTTCTAGGTATTTGCTTCTGAACTGGTGCCAAGCTCCGGTACACAGTTGTATCTAAGTCATGTGCTGTAACTTTTGGGAAATCCACATGGAAGTTTCTTTAAAGGGAAAGGGAGCGTTTACCAGGTGCTTAGATGCTCATGGGCTTTCTAGCATCCTTATCAAGTGGGCCCTGTGTCTTTGGTGCCGCATTTCAAATCAGTCTAACTTGAATCTAGTCGTTGGCTACAGTGCCCCCTACACTCCCACAACCATTTGCTTCCACAGACAATCTCTGCTGCTCCAGTGGTTGGCTACAGTGCCCCCTACACTCCCACTACCATTTGCTTCCACAGACAATCTCTGCTGCTCCCTGATGTACTCACCACTAACACACACCCATGCAGTGCCCAGAACTGCCCTGTATTGTGACCAGCTCTGATTTCCATTACACCGAAAGTTCCCCTAGAGCCCTTTGATTCTTCTGTCTCTGGTATCTGCTACAACTTACTGCAATCTGTTTGCATGTAGTACAAACATGATTATAAATTAGTTCTTTTGATTAAACAATACAATTTAACTTCAAAGGGAAACTGTAAATTATTTTGCCATGTCATTTTGTGTGTGTATGTTAAGCAATCAGGACACCATGTCAATTATCATAAGCATATATACCCGGTTTTTTTTAAATCTACTCAAATTACTTAGAAAATTTGGATTCTGAAAGCAAGGTACAGAAGCTAGAGGTGGAGTGTTGGATTTAGAAGAAGGTTTTTGAGGAAACCATGCCTGCTCCAATGTAACCCTGCCACTCTAGAATGGCAGTTCTCAGCCTGTGGGTCACGACCCCTTTGAGTTCACAGTGGCCACCTAAGATCATCCTGTGTTTCAGATATTTACATTACAATTCATAACAGTATCATAATTACAGTTATGAAGTAGCCACAGGAAGAATGCTATGATTGGAGTTTACCACAACTGAGGAACTGTATTAAAAGGTCACAGCCTTAGGAAGGTTGGGAACCACTGCTCTAGAACGTTGTGGTTCTAGGTAGGATAATTAATGCATCATCTTCATTGTGAGTGGAGGCAGTTACAGATCCAGACCCTGACAACCAAATGAGTCAATGCGTGTGCCTAGAATATAGACACACTCGGTAGCTGTTGGCCGTCAGCAGGAGGTCTATGCTCACTTGCAACGGATATCTTTACCTTCCCTGCCCTGTTTGTGTGTCAGCAGCACAGACCACAGTTTTTATTTCTTTGTATCTTCCTGTTGTGCCAATGCAATGCAATTCACAAACATGCTCAACATAAGAACCTCAACAGGATTATGAGCCAGCTGTGGCTATTCTCTGTGAATTTTGGTAGCCTGTGGCACCAAACAATAGTGTCGGGGCTGGAGAGGTGGCTCAGTGGTTAACGAGAGTAAGCCACTCTTATAGAGGCCCAAGTTTAGCTCCCAACACCTATGTCAGTTGGCCCAATACTGTCTGCAACTCCAACTCTGGGGGGATCCCCTTTGGCCTCCACAGGAACTTGCATTCTCTTGCATTAACGTGCACTCATACATGCATGCACATGCATGTACACACACAAGACCAAAGAAATCATTAATAAGTGTCATGAAAGTCAGGGTGCTGTGTGGTAGAATTGGAAAACAATTGAAATTGTTCATGAAGAGAATAAAAACTTGTGGTTCTCAACCTGTGGGTCGCGATCCTTCTAGGGGTCAAATGACCTTTTCACAGAGGTAACTTTAGACCACCGGAAAACATAGATATTTACATTGTGATTCATACCAGTAGCAAAATTACAGTTATGAAGCAGCAACAAAATCATTTTGGGGCTGGGGGATCCCCACAACATGAGGAACTGTATTAAAGGGTCCAGCATCAGGAAGGTTGAGAATCATGGCTCTAGACAGTTCACATGTAATTTAGTGCTACAGCCGAATTCTAAGACAAAACGCGGAGGCACTGGGTGTTAGCTGGATTGTGTATTTACCCGATCCTAACTTTAAGGGAAAGTAACGGTCACATCCGCCTCGGAGCAGGTTGTCGCCACATTAGCACCACCGGCTTTAGAGAGAGCTTATTGCCTTGGCTCCACCACATCTGCAAGAAATTGCCTACCAACTGCAGCTGGATGCGCAGCTCAAGGTAGCAGTTACCAGCTGCACATTATTTGTTGGGGCCTGTTTAAAATAGTGCTAACTTGCGTGCCAGCTACTGTAGGCTCCAGATTCTATTCATTAGGGATGGAAAAGCTAAGCCAGCGGCTTGTTCCCTGGCAGCCTGTGCCAGTTTGCTTCCAAAACTCTGCCTCCAGTCCCCGCGGGCCTGCGAGAGACTCCAAGGTAATGGCGAGGCTCTTCCAGGGCATTGCTTCTGAGGGTGGTCCACTCGTGATTTGCATAATAATCACCTAGGGAAACAAACTTATTTAAAATAAAATTTAAATTTCAGTCCCTTTCCTAGATCATAAGAGATCAAAATCTCTGGGGACAGACTCTGGAATCTGCACTTTCGTCACGTATATTCTTACACAGGGCACACTTTGAGACCCAAAGTCATCTGGAGCCTTCTCTATAAGAAATTGTTTCTCGGGAAACCAGTTGGGATTTTCCCCAGCTGGAAACTGCTAACTGCTTTTTCTCATTTTCTTCATTACTCTGTTATTCAAGGTTCAGTAAACTCTCATCTGCTTAATGGCTCTCCGCAACAATTAAAATCTCTTTCGCTAGTTGGTAAAGCCCGGATATAAACTATCTTGGTTCTTTAGGAGCACTGCCCTCGTGGGAGTCTGTGTCCCCTGTTCATTGTGAGAGAGCCTGTGTCTCTCCTTGGAATACACAAAGCTCCTAGAGCATGCGCAATGGGTAAATATGCGTTACCATGGCATCACGCTCCTCTGTGGCTTCCCTTGTAACAGATTTAGTTGTAAACATCTTTCTTGGCTAAGTTCCCTAATTGTGTGACTCTTTGTGCTCTAGCAAGGGGAGGATATATGTGAGCAGTCTTTGAGTACATTTGATGTGTTGACATTGTTTCTGACTCTAGGGTGAAAGGATGCGCCTCTGGCCCAGTTCATCACCTGATCAGCCCTGGCATTTCAATGTGCTTGGAGTAAATGACCAAATGAATACCGCTTCTCTGCTACCTCGTCCCAAAGTCCCGTGGGCTCTAACTTCATGTGTACCAGGCCCTTATGGGTTTGATAGCTCTCGCTATTTACATCTTTCTTCTTTCACGTTGTTTCTTTACCTTCTCTCTTGCACGGACTTTTTTATTTTCGTCCTATCTTGCCCATTTCTTTGGTTCTCTGAGTAGAACTTTCCCCGAGAACTTAAGCTGCCCCTCTGGGTTCATGGATATACTAAAACATGTTCTTTTTCTTTTAGGTCATTGCTGAAAGTAAACCTTCTCAAAAACAGGAAAATTCTGCTGCTCCAAGCTCTTTCCGACCTTGACTTTTTTTGTTTTTTGTTTTTTGTTTTTTGTTTTTTGAGACAGGGTTTCTCTGTGGCTTTGGAGTCTGTCCTGGAACTAGCTCTTGTAGACCAGGCTGGTCTCGAACTCACAGAGATCCGCCTACCTCTGCCTCCCGAGTGCTGGGATTAAAGGCGTGCGCCACCACCGCCCGGCTCGACCTTAACCAAATTTTCTTTCTGTACCAATTGCTGCCTAATAATCAACCTTTACTTCATGTCCATAAACAGATCGAAGGAGAATTAATCCAGAGTAAAAATTCTGGGCTCTGGCCCATGAAATAACTTACTTGTGTCTCAGTAGACCATCCAGACGTAGTGGTAATGTTTGGGCCATGCCTGTGTTTTCTGGTGAGTTCACTACCCATTAACAACTTGAGAGAGCCATTTTTCTTAGATGTTGTACGTAGCTTTACGGAAGGAAGTATTCTATGTCAATTGGCCCAAATAGGATGTGGCTAAGGTCTGCCTAAGACAATTCTAGTCTGCACCTGTTGACCCACTGTAACTCTTTATTGCCACTGTATGCAGTGTGGCCACTAGAACACCTATCTAGTCGCCCACTTGCGATCCTTCAGTCTTAGATAAAATAAGAGTGCTATTTTTTTTTTTTGACACAGGGTTTCTCTGTAGCTTTGGAGCCTGTCCTGGAACTAGCTCTTGTAGCCCAGGCTGGTTTCAAACTCACAGAGATCTGCCTGCCTCTGCCTCCCGAGTGCTGGGATTAAAGGCGTGGGCCACCACCCCCCGGCAGAGTGCTATTTTTTTAAATCTTCCCCTACCCTTTCTTCTCACATCATCCTACTTACCTAACTCTCCTATTTTAAACAACAGATGAACTAACTAATTACCTCTTCCAAATCACCCTAGGCCTTGGCGTTTACTACAGGAGATCTGATATGTCAGACAAAATTATTTGATGATAATGGTGACTCAAATCATAGCCATGTCCTTATAGGGAGATGTCCAGTTACCATTTGCCTTATAAAAATCCATTAAAATGCATTTCTACAACTAATTAATTGTGACTTTTCTAATTAGTAAAGCATAAATCCACAAATATTTATTGAGCACCTACTATGTGGTAGATACTGTCCTAACCACTGTGAATGTAAAGGTTAACAAAAGATTTATGCTTTCATAGTAATAAACATCTAAAAAAGATAAATGAGGGCAATAAAGAGTGGGTAATTCATAAGGAAAATGAAATATAGAGATGGGATATAGCATGTGCCGTTTGGGACACAGATAAAAGTTGGTAACAGAGAAATTGCAATAAAGCACTCTAAAAAAAAATTAGGCCCGCCTTTTGTTGTTTTTGTTGTTGTTGTTCCCAAGGTGAAGGTGGTCCCATTGACAAGAGTCTCCAAGGGCCAAGTTTCCTTCAGTTTCCACAACCATCCTACAGGGTAGTGTCCTTATGCACATGGTCTGAACAGTGCATCAGCACCGTGTCTGCATTTAGCCAGCAAGAATGACAAGTCCAGAGCATGTGCCTCCTGTTATGAAGACCTATAAGCAACGAGCCTAAGTTCCTCTCCCTCCCATGGCCCACACTGAATCACACGGCTTCAACAAATTACAACACTGTCTTGGAAACATAATCTCTAGTTGAGCTAAGAGTTGGGGAGTTCTATTATTTTAATAGTGAGAGAGGAAAAGACACAAGTTGTCATTGCTGACATGATTTATCCTACCATACCTTGGGCTGGAGAGGCAAAGACTTTTCCAATGAGTTCTGTGCAGAGAAGTTTTTAATTAGAGAAGACTTCTGGGGAGGGGGCATTTGATATGAGGGCTAACAAACACAAAGGAGGCAGTCACGTGACATATATGAGCGTTAAAAACTAGCAACTGTACCTGTTGACCCAAAGTAACTATTCACTTCCAACATAGACACTTTGGTTACTACATCATCTAGTCACCCTACTGGGGATCCTTAAGTCTTAGATAAAATAAGAGTACAGTTAAGTTAGATAAATTAAGATGAATAGACCTGTATGTGCTCCAAATTCATTTTTAATTCATTTTTGGTTTAGATTTTTGTCATTATTCTATGTGCTTATTTAAGATAATCTCACTAACAGAACACATCTTGAAATACATATGAAAATGTATGTCATATAAGTAATTTTTTTAATTGGTGAGTTTTTAATTCTGCTCATATACTGTGTCTAGATACTTCTGGTATATCTGATCCATAGTTACACTGAAGGGCTTACACAGAAACTAAATTCTAAAAGCTTAGCGTTTCTGTTTGTTTGTTCAATGACCTGGAATTTTCAAATAGCAATTACCACCTTCTCCATACCCTTTGTCATGTGGTCCATAAACTAAGCGACTGGGTAGCCCCATGCAGAGGACAGAAGACCGTGGGATAGGAAACTTTCTCTAAAGTAAACCAGAGCACTTCTAAGTTGAAGGCACACTCATTACTCAAATGGGTTGTATACAAACCATGAAGTGTTGTGACGTTGATTATGAGGGGAGAAAATGCTGACTGGAAAGGTATCTCGCCCTCATCCCATCCTGGGCACTAGCCACGAATCTAATAAACACGGGTCTAATTAAAACCATAAGAAACACCACATGAGGCAGAACTGTAGTCCATTATGCAAGCTTAGGCAAGAGCATCCGAAGAGTCTCGGCAGGAGGTTCTAGTGCCCAACAATAAGGAGCTCTTGTCCTGGAGCCCTAACCTGCCTCTACCAAGTAAGAGACTGTGAACCAAGTTGTATGTCATCCTCTCCAGAGAGTTCTTCCCTCAGGCCTCCTTCATTGGCCTCTGTGACCAAGAATGCCCACTAATTAAAACATGATTGCAGGGAACACAGACTTCACAGTAATGTCTCAGGCACGAGATAATAGCTTCCTGCAAGATTTATGTACTTGACTGGGTTTGGGAAGATAGGATCTTCCTCCTCCTTCAATGAAAGTACATCTGTTGGCATTTCTGATGGACGGGTGTTTGTTCCTGAAGACTAACGTTTATATTATAGGGCATCTAGGTTGTCTGTCCTTCCTTCTATACGCTCCATGGGTGATGAATCTCACTAAATATTACCTTGGCCGTAAATTTCCCTCTTTCAATAGCTTCCATTTCTTGTGTGTGTGTGTGTGAGAGAGAGAGAGAGAGAGAGACAGAGACAGAGACAGAGAGACAGAGAGAACATGTCATAGGAAGACAATAAATGAAAACTAAGAATACTTTAATCTCCATTTTCCAACTGTCCTCCTCCTTCACATGGGCTTGTGTGCTGGTGGATGTCCTGTGTGTGGCATCCATCATCCTTAATGGCCTTTCTTATGCATCTCACAGATGCTTATTTGCCTCTAATCCATTCTTTGCCACGAATTTAGCTCCTGAGTGCTTCTTCTATACCCTTCCAACCTTTCGACTTCTTCAGTCATAAAACCTTAAATAGAAAGTGCGTGAAGGAGCAGAACGCAGGCCAACGCTTGGGTGCTTCAGGAAGTGCTCTGCCTTCCCTAACTAGAGGACACAGAGGTCCCTTAGCATACCAGTTCCAGCACAAAAGCCCAGACTGACCTTTGGCCTAAAGAAACCAAGGAAGCTTTAATCCATGTGCTACCACTTTCCAAGGTAGATGATATCTTGGAAAATGACTAATTGGCTATAACCACAATCTTGTTTCATGCTTAAAATGATGAGAGTGGCACTCAGAGAGTTCCAGGGATTTGCCCCAGGTCAGAAAGTCTGCCCGGGACAACGCAGTAAGTACCACGAGGGTACCATGTCCTCTTCATTCTAGTGTAATGCTGCTTGGTAGAAATGACGTCATTTCCATCTGGAAGATGGTGTTCTGCCACAGAGCCTCAGCGTACGGTGTTGGCATGGGGTAGCGCAGTGCCGCAATCTTCTTTAACACTTCCCTGATCCTAAAGACTGTATAAGGACTCTGAAGCTATGAATTAGCTTTGACAGAATTGATGTGTTGCCAACCAGTACACTCCATCACACCCACGGCTTCCAGCAGGCAGCGTGTTCGGTTAAATGTAAACGTTGAGACTTAATATCTCAGCTAAAAATGACCATCTGTTCGCACTTACTCACCAAACATATTTATTTGACAATTGCAAAGGAAAACTCCACTTTTAGAGAGGACTGGGGATTTAAAGGTTTAGACTTTCTGTTCAAGAGCTGTCAGTTAAGCCTACAATTATCTCGAACCTGGTTCAAGTCTTACTGGAAGTAGAAACCCACACTTTTCAGATGATTCCAAAAAATACACTCCTGAATGTATTTTTTTTTAAAATGAGAATTTAAGAACAAATCACCAGGGTGGCCAAGGACAGGCTGCCTTTATATTTCTTTCCTTTTTCTTTGTCTCTGTTCATCCTGAGTTTTGTTTTTAATCACATTGTCTTAACAGAAAAAAAATGGATGCGAAACTTGAAGCTCTCGGGTATCCTGGACCTCATCAAAAATCACTTTAGTGTGTTAGCTCAGGTGCCAACTAGCCCTGCTAGCCTCTCAATGTCAGATGTGCAGCTCAAAGGACTCTTCCGGATCTTGGTCATTTGAGTCATGGTACACAGCAAATCCAACATTGTGCTGCTACCAAACCAGATAAAGGCCAAGCCATCAAGTAAAGAAAAGCCAAGGCCTGTGTCTCTGATGAACGTAGAAGCAAAGTTTTTCAATCAAATACTTGCAAACTGAGTTTGAGAACACATTGAAAAGATCATCCACCATGACCAAATCAATTTCATCCCAGAGATGCAGGGATGGTTCAACATATGTAAATCAATAAGTGTAATCCGCCACATAAATAGATATA
The DNA here is from genome assembly GCA_028555095.1 of Dicrostonyx torquatus. Taxonomy (NCBI): domain Eukaryota; kingdom Metazoa; phylum Chordata; class Mammalia; order Rodentia; family Cricetidae; genus Dicrostonyx; species Dicrostonyx torquatus. The sequence continues at coordinate 13,117,650 of JAQHUG010000024.1, forward strand.
AAGGCAGAAAGCATGTGATCCTCTCATTAAGTTGCAGAAAAAGCCTTTGAAAACCCTTTATATATACATTTCTAAACTAACAATGCCAAGTGTTGGTGCAGGCCCAGATTGTTTGCCAATCTGTAAAATAGTGGTGTGGCAGCCTCTTTAAATGTTCAACATATAGATACCATATGACCTAGCTGGTACCATCCTGGGCCTTTCCACAAGGCAGCTAGAAACATGGTCAAAATAAGACTTGTACACAAGTGTCATGGTTTTGTTTGTAATAGCACCAAACTGGGAGCAGTTACAATGTTCCTCACCAGGTAAATGGCTGCAAAAGGTCTCAGCAATAGCCAGTATGGTGGCTCATAGCTATAATCCTAACACTTGGGAGGCCACTGAGGCAGGAGAACAAGTCTGAGTCCAGCCTGGGGTTACATAGTATGTCCTAGGCCAACCTGGGTGGCAAACGTGAGGTCTCATCAAAAAAAAAGAAAACAAAAAACAAAAAAAAACCTCAATTTCAAAAGGGTCTCAAAGTCATTATGCTGAAAGAAAGGGATATAACAAAAAGAAGTATATAACCTATGATTCCATTTCTGTGAAATTGTTAAGCATGTAAGCTGATCTAAAGGGACAGAAATCGTGGCCAACAAGATGGCTCAGTGGGTAAAGATGTTAACTGTCAAGCCTAATGACATGGATTTAATTACTGAGACCCATATGGTAGGAAAAGAGAACTAACTCCCACAAATTGTTCTCCGACTTCATAAGTATGTTACGGTGCACTCATGTGCACACACACACGCATACATGTAATAAAAATTTTAAAAGTAAAGTTATGGAAATCAGATCAGAAAGTGCCTTTGGATCTTGGCAGAGGGAGAAATAGATTTACAAAGAAACTGGAGGAGAATTTAGGGGGGAGACATAATGGTTAGTATTAATGATAACTGCAATATTCTCCTGGGTGCAAACTTTGTCACAGCCGATCCAATTGTGTACTTTAAGGATATATTGTTTATTGTACTTTTTTTGTTCTGCCTCAGCCAAGCTGTTAAACTGAACACAGCATGTCTGCTTGTACTAGGTCCACATTAGTGAATTAGATGTCTGTCTCTGCTCCGGTGAGATATTATCTCACACAAATCATGCTACTGGGCAAAATTCCCAGCTTTAATCATATTAGACCGCACAATAATAAAATGTAGTTAAGAAATGTGGAAAGAATGGAGGTATTAATTACCATGGAAACCATATGTGATGGTTAAGGAGAAAGATCTGAAAGTTGCACGTTTGAATCTCAGTTGTAGCTTTTGGTTTTGGAAAAAAAAAAACAAACCTGTTTGAAACTAAGTTTCCTTTGTCTCTGTTGTGTTGTCTATAAATCAAAAATAAAAATCCCCATAAAATTATTTTGGAAATTCAGATAGAATACATTTAAAGTACACAGGCTTAGTTTGGTAAAATAGTGCCATAATACCCAAATGACATCCTCAAACTTCTACATTTTTGAAAGAATGGAGAGTTAATGAAAGGATGGACAGTTAAATTACCCAGACAAGCCCAGATAGCTAGTTCACGAGTATTCTAAAAGACAATTCTTGAGTATATCTTACTTAATTTGCATAATTGTCAGAGGTATTTCCGTGGGATTTTATCACAATTAAACTATAAGAAAGTTTTCTGTTCCCACCCACATCCTCTTCCTGTTTGGAGGTCATAGCAAAATCCTTTTATAGAGTTCTTAGACTTAAAAACTCAATATGAAGGTTCACTAAAGAACTTTAACTGTTTGTAAGGTGGATTTAACAGTCTATGTCTTTCCTTTGACTATCTTAGTTTTCTGCTCCAGTGGGGAACTATTTCCATTTGGTATACAGTTAGAACTCAATAAGTGTTCATTCCTTTACTTCCCTAGCTTGAAATTGACTTCTGTTAGCATCGTCCAAGGGCACATGGTAACACAAAATCGCAGGGGCCTATTGAGGTCATAGATTCCGTATGTGCTTCCTTTGGTTTGTGCTGAAACACAAGCGTAGCGGATACATCTTTTAAACGCTACAGTTGCTTCAGATTCTCTACATTTTGATCATTCCAAAGAAGACTGGGTGCTTACTCCCTTAGCTATAAAGAGACAGAGGGAAGAGCTGTCTGAGTAAGTGCTCAGCAGACAAAGGCCCTTGCCAGCCAAGCCTGACCCAGTGAGTTGAATCCCCTGGATCTACGTGGTAGATCCCACAAGTTGTTCTTTGACTTCCACACACACTGTAGCACCTGCGCACTCACACAGATACATGCATGCACACTTATCAAAATGAATGAAGGTAATAAAAAAAATTAGGGCTGGAAAGATAGCTCAGCACCACTTGTGTCTCTTGCAAATGACTGGAGTTCGAGTCTCAGCACCCACATCAAGGAGCTCCTATAACTCTGATTGAGCAGCTCTGACTCCATTTTCTCACATCTGCAAAAGCACACAAACACACACACACATTTTAAAAATTGTTTAAGAGACAGGGCCTAAATAAATTGGCGTCCATTACATGCAAACTACTAAGCTAAAAGCTTTCTATGTAACTTCCATAAGCCCTCATATAAACCACCCGCTTCATGGGTCACATTTCACGTATCTCAGCCCTGAGTCATGAGAGTTAGATAGAGTGAAGCCTGCATTTAAACCTGCACAGGACTGGAGTGCACAAACTACGTTCTCTACGTTACCGAATCATAATACTTCTTGACCTTTGCCTAGAAAAGACAGCCGTCGAATTTGTCTCCAAATGGAGATTTTTCTCAAAGTGAAGGTAATGGGGGCCTTTTCAAATAATTATTCCCAGCTAACTATAAATTAGAACCTTATTTGACAGGCCAAAGTGAACAGTTACTCACAGCTCAGTCTTTGGCTATTCAAGCAACATTTCAAAATAGTGAAACCAAGAACATAGAGTTGAGAAACAAGTTTGTCAACCTGGCTGCTATCCAAATGCAAGAGGCAACCCTGATTTTAGGGAGTTCTCAGTGCCTGTGGTGTGGTCTACAGACCACGGGCATCATGTGGGAGCTTAGTTTCTTTAAAGAGCTTTGACTTCTCTGAGGAGACCCAGAACAGAATTTGCATCACAAGGAGATGCCCTGATGATTATGCACATAAAAGTTTGAGATGATCTTGCCTATGAGACTACAAACTTCCATGTCCTCTGGGTAAATTGCGGTGATATTTTTCAAGTAGAGACCACAATCACCCATGTCCCACAGATTCTGGGATGAGCCCAGGAGACCACATTTTGGAATGTCTCTCCATGAGATCACTGGGTGGCCAAGTTTGGGATCCATTTATGCAGAGAATCCAATAAGACAATGAAGAGTCCAAAGGAAGGCAGCTTGAAATGCTCAGAAAGTCGCTGTATTTACATCTTTATTCAAGAAATTTATCTGTTTTAAGCCACAGGAAAAAAATCTTTAAGGTCTAATTTCCATAATAGGAAAATGTATTAGCTGAGGAATTTTGAACAAAATGAAGCAAAGTATAATTTTTCCAAAGAAGGACTTCCAGGTCCTGGATGAAACTCACATTGTAGAAGTGTGCCCAGACACAGACACAAACCTCAACTGAGGCCGAGAAGATAGCCAAACGGCGCTTCCAAGTACCTACGCAGCACTGTGGTGGAGACTGCCTGGCCTTTATTGATTACATCTGTCCCTCTCCCATTCCCGGCCTCCTTTCTCTAGGCACAAACAGTCTGGGTTTCTTGCTCACTTCATGCTAGAGCCCGAATGGTGGCAGGCACCCTGCTGGGTTACTTCTGCTCTTCAGCAGACTTTGGGGGCCCATAAAGCTGTTGTTAGGCATCTAATGGCTCTCTACTGAAATAATACGGAGGCACTAAGTTTTGGTGACCTGAATGACACTAAAAACTCTAACCTGTGATGAGAAAGATACCGTATCAATTTATAAACAACAAGCCAAGGTCATGGATCTAGAAAATTCACCATTCAAAGGCTTGACAGGAATGACCAAAAAGAGTAAAACAAGACAGAACGTGAGGAAGTGATGTTAAACTTCTGCTGCCAGCTGCATGCACACGGCTCACACACTAGAAACTTAATCCTCAGTGCAACTGTGCGGAGAGGAGGGACCCAGGAAGAGGTGGTCAGGTAGCAGGAGCTTTTGCTATCCTGGGAGTGGGGTAGTTATCGATAAACAAGAATCTCTCCTCTGCCCTGGGGTGATAGAAGAAAACCTTCCATGTATAGGCATCTCTGTCACGAACATCTGGCCAGGTGTTCTTCCTCTCTGTCTTGATAGATATCTGGAGTCAAAGGGAAGTTCCCTTTCTGTTGGCAGCCCTGAGCTGTGGTTCCAGATCAAGGTTTATGACACCAGGCTTTCCACATGCTTGATCTGGGCTTAAGACGCCCATAATTTACAGATCTTGAGTTTTGGACATTGGGATCCTCTACTCTTTTCTTTCTTTCTTTCTTTCTTTCTTTCTTTCTTTCTTTCTTTCTTTCTTTCTTTCTTTCTTGTTTGTTTGTCTTTGTTTTTCAAGACAGGGCTTCTCTGTAGTCCTGGCTGTTCTGGAACTTGAAACTTTGTAGACTGGCTGCCTTCGAACTCACAAAGATCCGTCTGCCTGTGCCTCCCGAGTGGGATCCTCTACTCTTTAATCCTTGGAGGCTCTTTAAGTTTGTCTGATGGCTGGTACTTTCAGCCCTTCCTCATCTTCGCTGCCTCTCACCTCCCATCTCTTTAGCCTTTCCCGAGTCCCTTCTTGCCACTGTCCTTTACAGTCTCAGCCACTTGTAGATTCTGCCCTTGGTCATCTAAACCATCTCTAAGCTTTGGGACTCTTAGACTCAGTGACTCTTTAGAGCTTCCAGTCACCTCTGTGAGGTAACTCGTAGCTACCAGAGCTGCTGGGAAATGCAGAATATTATCTGCTCCTTGTGCAACCCATCAAGTCTGTTTTCCCTGTGGTGAAGACCACAAGTGGGGAAAGAAGGCATTTGGGCAAATCTTAGGCACTAATGTTGCTAAAGCAGGGGTAGTGCTTAGGAAGATAACTTAGGAAGACAGAAAATAGCCTGTTTCCATGGCTAGAAAAGAAGCTGACACATAAGTGTTCAGAGTGCAACTCCACCACTCACAGTATGGGCTCCGGCTCTACCCTGAAACATGAGTAATAAAAACTCAGGGGGAGAAATTGGAGTTCAACCTGAAGATCTGAAAAGCAAAACAGCCAGCCACTGGCTCTTACCTCGAACTCAGTCCAAGCTGGCTATCCTGTCTCCAGGAATCTCAGAATGACACTCTGTCTGAGAGTCGTTTCCTCCCATCTTATTCTTAAAGCTGTGCACCACTGGGATTAAAGGCAGGCACTGCCTGATTTCTATGGCAACTAGTGTGGCTGCTGGGATTAAAAGTGTGTGTTACCACTGCCTGACTGTAAGGCTGACCAGTGTGGCTGTTTTACTCTCCCGACCCTTAGGCAAGCTTTATTTATTAAAACACAACTGAAATGTCATTATGTTACCCCATGGACATCACGAGAAACAGCTACAAACCTCGCATAAGGACCTATCACAGACCTAACCTAAACACAGTCTATTTTCTATCCATTCATCACAAGCTTTTTGCTGAGTCACTGGAGAGGTACTCCTCAGTACCAGTCCTTAATCAAGACTGTTGTTACCAGTCCGGAACATCTGTGTATATGTGTGGTGACATCTGGAGGTTGCAAAGGCTTGTCCGGCCCAAGAGGAGTTCTCCAGTCTTTGATACCTAAAGCAAGGTCTCCAAAGCTAAAGTGTGCAGCTTCGGCAGCACTCTGATACTGGCCCTTGCATCCAGGATGGCACTTTATGAGAACGACTGTGAAATCTTCAGATAGCCAGACCATGGTGACAGAATCTGTTGCCAAGAAAAGAACAGTTTGGTTGACAGCTCCTTGCTCAAGGAAGCCAAAAACAAAGAAAGAACTGATAGTTGTCAATTGAAATTTCTAATTTGTCTGATTCCCAACACCTTACCTTACTTTAAGCTAATCTAAACATTGAAGGATGCCTAGTATGAATATTTAACAGGTTTAACCTCTAGTCAAACAGTCTTAGGGACAGCCCGGTTCCCCTGATCTGTCTCACCTTGTCTTTGAATTGCTCTGCCTTCTAGGATGATAAGAAATAAACTTCTATTTTATGTATTTCTCCATCTCAAATGCTCTATTATAGTAATACAAGATATCTTTGGAACCAGATCTGGCAATATATCCATACTTCTGCTGACCAAAGTTGATCTCTTTCAATGAATATTAGAAGTTGTAAATCTCATGGGTGCAATTTCCATTCATTATATTCTTTACTCTTTCACAATATTTCATCATTTCTAATGCTTCCTCTTTAAATATTTCATAATGAAGTGCAAGGATGATGACCATCCAACAGCCAGGGTCTAGATTCAATCATTGTTGGCATTTTGCTTTACTTGACTGTTTTCTACATTTGTGAACAGTTCCCATGGAGCTGCCATGACACTTCGCCACTACTGAGTATATCATTGTGGGCTCTTCCTTCTCTTGTGCTTCCAAAGTCATGAGTTTAGTAGTGGCTTTGCTCTGCCACATCTTCACTTCCAAGCATCAAACTATAGGACCAATCAGTCATGGTCTGGAACTGTCAAATTATGAACCAAAATAAAATTTTCTCTCTGTAAAGTAATTATTACAGGTATCTACTATAGTGATGGAAAGCTATCTAACAGTTTCTAAGAAAAGTTTTGTACAACTTTTGTGAATATATATATATATATATATATGTTAAATATTTAAAAAAGAAACGAAACTACTGGGCCCTAAAGTAGAAATATCAAAAACTTTAGACATTTTGCAAGGTGAACACAACCTTTAGAGTTCCACCAATAACAAATGAGATTCCTGAGTGTTGTGCTTTCTCTTGTATTTTATTCTTGCTCCTATCTCTTTAAATTACTCCCTTCCACTAACTTGGGATTTACTCCATTCTTCTCTTATTATCTTTTTTTAATGTACCCCCAGCTATTGCATTTGGCTTTTTAAACATTATAATGTAAGCATTTGAAAGCTGTAAGTTTTCCTTAGAAGCATCACTTTATGTGTTCTCTACAAATTCTGAAAGCAGGTACTTTCTTTTCTTTCACATTAAGACAGTATTTGGTTTGCTTTGTGACTTACTCATTATAGAAACCATGTTTGATATTTTCTTATAAAAAAATAAGAAAATTTCAATGTCATACAAAAAAGATTAGGAATACTGTCCCCTTTCAAGACTTAGGGACATATCAACATAAATGCAATGCCTCAATTTTTCTTAAATTCCTGACCATTTTTGTGTACACAACTAAACTCTGAGAGACACAGTGATGCAAATGTCCCACTTCTGTTAGCCAGGAGCTCACCATCATAGATAAAATGCAACTGGATTATGTAGTCCTGAGCAGATGGCGTAGAAATGGCTCACTAAGGTGAAGAAGCTCAAGCAAATTCCACAAAGGCTCCTGCTATGTACTTCTCCCATTGGAGTCCCTCAAGAGAGGTCTACAGTGTCACAGTGTGCTACATGAAGGGAAAAACTGTTCATCCTGCTCACTCATGCCACAATTCTGTCTTCATTGAAAGCCACGAGCCACTACAAAAGTAAACTAAGTTGTACACATGAGCTGCTCCTGCTTTGACTCTGGCCATGCGTGCTGTGCTAAGCTGTCCACTTTAGGAATGTAGCATCGTCTCTCCATCTGTTGGGAAGATGGTAGCTCTGCTGATTAGTCCAATTAAGAGCAGCCATGCTAACCAAATCTCAGCCCTACTAAGGAAGCCTTTAGTCAATGACTGGTCAACCTAGATAAACATTTTGCCCCTCACTGCAGTCTCGTGCAACTCTAAAGGACCATGCCAACCTCAGAATTTCCTCCAGCATAGCTGAGCTCTGTGCCATGTCCTCTTTGATCTATTCCTTCCACATGGTTGACCTCAAGAACGTTCCCTAGTACTCTTTCTGTGAGCCGTTCTCCATGTTAGAGTCCGCTTCCTAGAGAATCTCGCTTGCACCCAGGCAGCATAGCCGAACACCTTTGATCACGATGCTCACATGTGTATATCTATGAATATCAAATTTATTCCTTTTTACAAAAGGGGAAACTAAGGCATAAATTCTCTTTGCTTCCTTGCAATAATCCACAGTGCTAACACTGGGCAAGGGCAGTGTGCCAAGGCATGCAAACATGCTGCCAAGTTTCCATCTATGTTCAAAATTTATTTTTGCTACAACAGAGTAAAACACACCACTCCAGCCATATGTACCAGATGGGGTGCTGAAATTCGTGGGTTTATGGGGTCGGATACAGCATTGGGCAAAAACAAACTTAAAACAGTGTTAAGATGCACAGTATTCAAGGAAAGGCAGTGTGTTTAGTAGAACTGATATCTGCTCTCCCCATTAGTAAATGACAGAAAAATGGGCAGAACCATAAACCTCCTTCACAGCTAGTGGCTACTGCCAACAATTGTATCTCATGGCTTTATAATAGGAATAGTGATATTTATATTTTCACCATTCACTTTATTAAGTGATGTGCTGTCAAAATCTCTAGGATTCAGAAATCTACATTGACTACAAAGAAGTTGAGAGACTTTGAGCGGATGCTAGAACTCAGAAGTCTTGGACCCCTGTGAATCCTATTTGTACCAAGTTGCATTAGAATAAAGAATCAATACAACTTTTTAATGTTCCAAACTGAGGGCAGGACTGAGAGTCCTTGTTGCTGTCACAGAGGACTCAGGTTTGGTTCCCAGCACCCACAGTGTTGGTTCACAACTACCTGAAACTTGAATAGTTCCAGGAGATATGATGCCTGTCCCTGGGGTGAGTTCAGCCCCACAGAGTGAATACAAACATGTATTTCACATCAAAAGCATCTACACTGCCTTTCTGTTTTCCTCTCTCTACAGGGTTGTGGCGTATTCTCAAGCACGCTCCAGCAGACTTGATCAGTAGTACAGCACAAAGCTTTCTTTGTGTGTCAAGAATTATTGATCAGGAATCACTGGGTCAGACAGATTTCAAAACCTCCATAGCTGGGGCTGCACGCTCAGATGCGAACTGCTGAATTTTCTAGCTTCGGGTCTACTCTGAAACAAGAAATCTGCTCTCTGCCATCAAGATGGATTGTGGTAACGACCTTAAATCTATCACATAACCAACCACACACCCTTCATTTCACTCAGGATGGTGAAAAAGGCACACAACTTGCTCACAGAGCTTTCTTTTAAAAGAAATACTTGAAACGAAAAGAATAACTTTAACCGTGAATCCAGAAGTGAGGCATATTGTGATCCTCTGGGACTTCTTATCAGTCATACCTCCAGGTTATTCTCCTAATGGGCTCTTGTTTTCATTAATGTGACTGGCAACTCCGACTTCGCCTAGTGGGGAATGTAACTCGGCAGCCAACAAGAACTGGAAACTCTCTGGGTTTTGTCACTGGCTATTAGAGTCACTGCCTCCTCTGAATTTTGGATAGTGAATCACAATAAAACAGTGACCTGAGTATGAAACTTCCTGAGGTTCAGCCAAGGGTGCCATCAGCGACACATCAGATCTTAAAGGTTGACAAAGTTCATCCTCCAGTGTCCTGTCCTTGTCCAGCCTCCCTGAAGAAAATGACTCGTGAACAAGGCTTTGCTTGGAGAATAGAATACAGATGTGCTCAGTTGCATAGCTGAGCTCCCCCTCCTAAGGCTCACAGCACAGAATTTGTCACGTGTACATGTGTCAACCTGCATCTCCAAGGGATTAATTTCACTTTATCCAATATGTTGCTGAATCTCTGTGGGGATTTATGGTTTTGTGCAATGGGCAGGCAGCACTAATGTAATTCAGAATCTGGGCTTCACACAGTTGTAACTGTTGCAGCACTCTGGGTCATTTCAGACAGGACTGTCTAAGACAGGGAAATGACAAGGTTTTTTTTTGTCCCCCTTAATTCAAGCCCTCGCCCTTCCAATCCAACAAGTCCTGGAGGTTTGGTGAGCCTGGCTCCATCCATATTTGGCATCTCTGAACTGTGGTTGCTTCATTCGGGTCTCCTCAGCTTTCTCCGGGCTCTCATAATAATGTTCTCCGTGCCTCTTTTAAGCCAGAGAGAATTTCCCTTGTTACCTAAGCAACCCCTAAGGACAGGTATTCTTGGACTATAAGAAGAAAAGATATGGTTTTATGGAAAATACAAAGAAGTTCTATAGTTCTATGTCACCATATTACGTAAATGAATGAACCATCACAGCCTACAGCCTTGTCCTCACATTCATAGGCTCAGAAATTCAGTATTTAGGAAGCAAACCCATGTTGACTAAGTATTCCAGAGTCACAAAGAGCCCAAGCTTCCAGCATATTAATTTTCACTGAAGCATATCTGCTAGACAATTCTGTAATCCACCTTTGGACTGAGCTGTGTGCCCCTCCCCCAGAAGTGGTTATGTGAATAGTCACTTTGTGATCAAGATTCTTTGTGACTCACGGAAAGTGAGCTGTTTAGTCAGCTGAGACCTGAGGTAGATGATGTTCCGTCTGCAATGACCAGGCTCGCCTATCTCTCTGCAGGTGCATGTGATAGATACAGCAAGCTAACCATCACCAGCATCTCTTGTCTACATTCCAGGTCAATACCCATTGTTTTGTTTCTGTTTTTCTTTGGGGTTCTGGAGACTTGGGCCTTGAATACACTAAACTGTTAGACATACACTCTGTCCCTGAGCTGTGTTGGCAGCCCCATACCCAGAGCCCCTTCACCAGCCCTTTTCTGTTCACACAAAGGAATGGATGAGGTTCCCACATTCTGCTCTTGTCTTCTCCCTGAGACTACATTTCCCTTGGAATTCTGGGAGTTTCTTGACTCTCCCATAACCCACTGATGGGTCCAACACGTTCTATTTATGTTTGCATGAAGAACAATCTTATTTCACATTTCCTCTAGATCTCTTCCAAACCTGGGCCCAGTTTCATTTCTACTGCTTCTCACATCTACCAGTCTCCATGACTACTGTGGAGATATTTTCTTCTCTCTTTTCTTATTGTAGCGGGAGAGTCTTAGAGGTCAGCCTCAGAAGGTGGTTCTGGTGAATGTCAGGCTACCAGTGAATGTGAAGTAGCCACTTACATTATCAGAGACAAAACTGAAAAGCAGCTTCCAGAAAGGGCAGAGACTAGAAGGGACCAAGAATCCAGGTAGCAGATTTCTTGAAAAGGACACCAGGGGTAGGGGCTAGAGATACAGCTCAGGGACTAAGATCACTTGCAAAGGACCTGGGTTTAGTTCCCAAGCACCTACATGGCACAGTTACAACCATCTAGTTTTAGCTCTAGTTTCAGCAGATCTAACTGCCCTCCAAAGGTACTGCATACATGTTGTGAACATATACACACACAGGCAAACATACATATATATAAAATAAAAGACACCTCCATGATCAATCAACTCTCAAAATTTATTTTTTGCTGAAGCTTTGAACCCCTTCAATCCATTTTTTAACAAAATGAAGACAGGATGCCTCTACTAGCAGAAAATCTGCCAGCCAAGAATGAGAGACATTCATTCTTGAGATATATAAAAGAGAGATATAAAAGAGGTGGGGGCTATTTTATTGAGAGTGAATAAATTGTAGAACCAAAACATAGAGTTGAACCTAAAGACTCAGTACAAGAGCTTATATGACCAAGTAGTCTGAAGGCTAAACAGGGAAAAGGCTAAGGATACAGCACGCTGGGTAGAAAGAAGAACGGAAACCCCAAATACATTTGCGGTCTACGTAATGGCATTACGATATTTCTATAAACAGCATACCAGATATCTTCAGACATCCATCTTAGAAGTGGTGGTACATACCGGAAACCCACAAACTTAGGCAGAGGCAGGAAGACGGTCTTCTAGACCAGCCTGGGTTAGAAGAAAGACCATGTACAAATATACCACAGAGGGAAGGAGGGAGCAGGAGAGGGGGAGGGGGAGAGAGAGAGAAGAAGAAACACACAGACACAGACACAGACACACACACACACACACATACACACACACACATACACACACACACATAAATGTGAAAACTTCATCACCAACTGGGGACCAAGGGTTCAAATACTTTAGTCTGTGAGGGACATTCTCATTCATACCACCACATATGCTTAATTCTTTGTTAATTTCCTCAAAGCCAGCGTCCTCCTACCTTAAGGCCTTTGCACATGTGATCCTACATAGTTCCTTCTGCTGCCGCCTTCTCTCTCTCCTATGTTAGTCCAACTTCTACAGCGAAATAGAACCTGTGAGTTGTTAATATGAGTGTGGGTACCAGCAAGCTCAAGTTTATACAGCAGACCAACAGACTAGAAACCCGTGAGAGTTGAGTCTGGAATCTTAAAGCCAAACATTAAAATTAAAGTGGGCTGTTTATATTGTAGTCTTAAGAAGAATTCAGATTCCTTCTTCTTTGGTCTGGTAAAAGGATATCTCAGTCTTTGCTCCAAAGGCCCCTAGTATATTGAGGACTAACTACTCACTATAGAGAGTAATCTATTTTATTTGAACAAGTCTATTGATTTTAATACTAAAAATAGATTTTAAAAATCTATCTTTTATGGGAATGTCTAGATTGTTTTTTGATCCAACTGGGCTTCATAGATTAAACAAATACACACGTAAAACTGGTCATCACGCCTCTTACATTGCCCCACCTGTGGGAGTCCACAGAGGTGGACCTGTTCCACCTTGACTAAAGGTCAGAGAGTTCAGACCTGTTCCTGCTCCTTCAAGGTTGTATGACCTAAGGTGTGGCTACTAACAGGATGTTTTGACCTAGTGGTTACTTAATGTTTATGGATTAAGAAGGTAATTACTTTGTTTATTCCTTATACTACGGTCTATAAGGCTATGAGAAATAAACGTGAGGCTAATCTCAGAATTTACTGGAGGCCCTCCTGTCTCTCTTTATTGCCTCTTGTCTATTTCCATCTCAATCCTCACGCTCCCCCCCCCCAGCACAGAAGGATATATTGGGCGGGACCTGATTGATATATGCACTGCCTCTTACTTTGTCAGATCAAAACTCAGGCCTCTAAGGAACACTTTTCTGATCCACTCATGATAGTTTGAATGATAATGACCTCCATAAACTCATATATTTGAATACTTAATCCCTAGTTGGTGGAACTGTTTGGGAAAGATTAGGAGGTGTGACCTTGTTCAAGGAGGTGTGTCACTAGGTGCTGAGCTTAGGGGTTTCAAAAGCCCATATTATTCTCAGTTTGCTTTCTCTGTGTCTCTCGTGTTGTCTCATGCAGTCCCAGCTAATGCCGTGCCTGGTTGCCTGTATACATGATAGTCGTAGATTTGCCCTCTGAACTCTAAGTCCCAAATTAAATACTTTCTTTTACAACTTGTCCTTGTCACGCTGTTTTATCAAGGCAATAGAAAGGTAACTAAGATGTCAACTTACATGGATGCCTTTATAACACTCTAGACATTGCTTCCTAATCTTTCTCAAAGCCAGATGTTCATACATATGTGTATGAGCCTGAATTTGAATTGTGGGCTGGGACTATAGCTTGGTGGTACAATGCTTACCCAGAATATATGAGGTTCCAGGTTTAATCCCCAGTTAAAAATAAAAAGACCAATTGAGTATTTCTACTATCTCCTCTACCCCCATTAAAATGGGAGGTCCAAAGCTAGATGCCCAGTTTGCCCATCAGAGACTCTCAGTACATTTTTGTTGGTTAAATAAGAGAAAAAGAAAAAAAACTAGCATAAAAATTTATGACCATAGTACACTTATAGGTTTTCCAAGTCAATGGAAGCCTTTATTAGATCATCAGCTTTGTCTTAATGTCCCACAAGGAACATTATATAAAATACTTTTTTTGGGAAGTTTCTTACAAACTACCTCATATTCTCAGCCTGACAAGCATATGTGTTCTAGCTTCTCCCTTTCCTCATAAACCCAAAGATAACGAAGTCATGAAAGCTAATTTGGGTTACACAGGACTTCCTCCCCAATAGTAAACAGACATCAGCGGAACCAGAGAGCAGAGCCTTGGTGACAGACTGAAGTTTTCAAGAACACATATTCATGTGGATGGAGACTGCTATCCTGAAAATCCTCAGAACACATACAGTTTTCACAGATAATGGATTTGTTAAGCATGTTTGGAATATTCTTTAGCATAAATAACTATGAATAATTACAATAGCCATAAGTTACTATGCATCAGCAGAGAAGCAGCTATAACACAGGCAAATTAATCCATTAATCCTGTTTAGAACTCTAGCCTTTTATGTTGAAACCTGGCAAAATTTCCATTGCCATATCCATAAGAGCAAATTTCAAATTTAATAATGTGGCTTTCTGAATAAAACACTTTTGGTTTTGGTTTGTTTGCTTGTTTTGAGACAGGGTCCCTCTACATAGTCTTGGCTGTCCTGGAACTAACTATGTAGACCAGGCTGGCCTGGAACTCACAGAGATCTACCTGCCTCTGCCTCCCAAGAGCTGGGATTAAAGGCGTGATCCACCATGCTCAACCTAAACAAAATACTTTTGATGAAACAAAAGACACTATGAAAAAGCACAGACACACAGAGACAGAGCATGCAGCTGGAAAGGGTTTTCTTTGTTCTTTAAATCTTATACATTCATACAATGTATGTTGATTATATGTAGTCCCCACTTCCAGCTGTCCCCACCCCAGGACTTCCCAACACTCTCCTTCCTAACTGAACCTTTTTATTTTTTTTTTATCACTGGAAAAGCTCTGTGTTTTTTAAAATGTCTTCCATACACCTCCACCTCACAAGTGTGTAGGAGGGTCCGTCTTTATTTCTGTGCTTAATGTAGGAGGGTCCGTCTTTATTTCTGTGCTTTGATTGGTTAAATAAAGACTGCCTGGCTTGTAAGATAGGTCAGCCCTTAGGTGGGTGGAGTAGACAGAATGGAAGTTCTGGGAAGAAAGGAAGTGAGAGGGCAGTCGCCATGAGGCCCCCGCCGCAGAAGGAAGTACTGTAGATCCTTCCAGTAAGTCACCTACCTCGTGGTGACATACAGACTTTTATAATGGGTTAGTTTAGATGTGAGAGCTAGCCAAGAAAAGGCCAGTAATAATGGGCAAGGCAGTATTTAAATGAATACAGTCTCATGTAGTTATTTCGGGCAAGCAACCAGCGGCTGAGCGGGCCAGTGGCTGGGGGTTGGAAGCTGGGTGCTGGGAACACAACATGCACCTCTGCTCTCCCACTCATTTACAACACAAGTGTTCACAACTCTTAATGTTCTGCTGTAATTTGCCCAGTGCAATTGCCCCTGTCAGGTAATGGGAAGACAAGAAAATAAGTCTAGGTAATATTTTGCTTACTCTGTTTTTTGATGGTTGACTAATTATATTTAAAGGAATACGTATGAAGCCATCTCTTTCAATAATAAAATACTTAATATGCATTCGAACAGCCAATGGAAAGCAAAGCCAAGTTGGCCATCGATGAAGCAATGAACTGAACACATGTGCAGACAGAGATGCTAGGGGATTTTAATACACCTAGGGTAAGGCAGTGGCCATGCGGGGATTGCTAAAAACCCAAGGCAATAAATGAGGCTGTTTTTCATTGTGTACACAGATTGCTTTCTAAATTCAGGAATGCTTAGGGTCAGTAGAAATAGGTATCATAGCTTTGGGTGAAGTTAGAGTCTAAGGAAATGTTTAGACCAAGAGACCAGAAAATAGGGTTGTACAGAAGAAAGGATGAATGATTGGGGGTGGGACTTAAGTGAGGTCTAATGAACATCAGCTGGGAAGGAATGGAAATTCTGTCAGAGAAGTCAATGGTGAGATGAACAAAAGATCCTTCCCTCTGTCTCATTATTTTTTGAGTCAAGACTACAAAGGCTTTAGACTTGGGATCACAGTGAACCAATGAAAACCATACGCTTTTGACAGCATCTGTGATGTGCAGATTGTAGCTTGGAGAAGAGGGGTGCAGTCTTGTGAAACGAATATTTACCAGTAAATTATTTGTGCTTATTTTCAAGGGCAATTACATATTTTATGCATGCTTTCAAGAGATGCAGAGTATCCCCCTTTGATACTTGATGGTGATGAACTGTATCTAAAGATCTCCCTCAAGGGGGTTCTAAACTCACTAATGTCAAGTGCACCACCATCTGAAAAAAGAGCTCATCCTGGAGAGGATGTGTGGCACAGTGGGATTGAGTCCTTCTCCCAGAGCCTGCAGAACAATAAACCATGATGGTCTAATGCAAACCAGAAATTCACAAGCATGGGCTTTGTGAGTTTACACACACTCTGTTCCCAGCTGGAAAACCAGTCATTTCAAAAGACAGAGTGGATAGTTCCAGTTGGAAAAGCCCAAGTTCTGAATAACAAAGTAAGTAGAGGGAAGTGGGGGTGGGTGGACGCCAGTCAATGATGCTGCAAAGTCAATTAAAAGAATTAGATGAGGCAATGTGGTAGAAAAGCAATTGATATTCAAGTCTCCTTTATTCAGTTATGAAGCTCGGATTCCTTTCATTGAATTCTGGATGTCAAAGAAGAATAAATCAGCAAAGCACAGTTGGAGCTAAAACTTAAATTTAGTTGACCAGGGTTCATTTCTGGTGAGGCTAAAATATTTGAGATGATGGGATTATTTCTCTTTTTCCATAGAATCACCATCTTAGACAGATTGCTTGCTTTCTCAAGACAAAAATCAAAATTTATTTCCCTAAAAGATGATAGATAGTTTTTCAGTCATTGGTATATGGATAAAACTATAATTTGGGTACTCTGAATATATATCTATGGAGAATATATGCATATTTAATTACAGTAGCTGACACTGCCTGCTCACCACATGGCAAGCATACATTTCCCTTGTATTTCTGGGCTTCTACTACCACGGGGATAGTACTTACTCTTCAACTACCCATGAGGGTTATACCCATCCACGAGGGCCATACTCTTCAACAACCCATGAGGGTGATACTCTTCAACCACCCAACTCTTCAACAACCCATGAGGGTGATACTCTTCAACCACCCACGAGAGTCGTACTCTTCAGCT
>JAQHUG010000024.1:13136161-13147835 GCA_028555095.1 Dicrostonyx torquatus
CCCACGAGGGTCGTCCTCTTCAACTACCCACGAGGGTCGTCCTCTTCAACTACCACCCACGAGGGTCGTCCTCTTCAACAACTACCCACGAGGGTCGTCCTCTTCAACAACTACCCACGAGGGTCGTCCTCTTCAACAACTACCCACGAGGGTCGTACTCCTCAACCACCCACAAGGGTTGTACTCTTCAACTACCCACGAAGGTTGTACTCTTACGAATGTCTCCATTTTTAAAATGGGTCAAAACAACTTTGAGAAGGATAGGTCTCTGACATAGTGTCACCAGCAGCTGGCTGTGGATCCTTTGCCTGTTCAGGCGAAGATCACAAATAGGCCAATCCAGTCTGTTGGGTATTGCCAGCATTGAACTTCTGGGTGCCACAGGCTTAGCGAATAGGCTTTCAAATCTCAGAGGCCCTAAGAACTAGAGACTAATGGGGCGAAGCTTTCAAAGAGAGAGGCATATTGCTCTAGACACTAAGGGAATACCAGGCTCTGGGCCTTGAAGCCCAGTAGCTAGTGTTGGAGCCCCTGAGCGTCAAGTGTTAGAATTCTTGGCCTGTAACCAACAACTAGTGTTTCGGCTCCTGAGTGCTGTGTATCAGGACCCTCAGCTCCTAACGTGTAGTAGCTCTCTGGAATTCTTCCAGTGGCTGGATCTCTGTTTCTGCTTCTCATGGCAGCTTGCCTTCATGGTCCTCCATCACATCCCTGCTTCTCCTTAGGCCATTCTCTCCACAGTCCTAATTCCCAGACTACTTCTAATGGTTTTTTCAACAACCTCCTATCTCCTGGAGGAAGCCTTATATCCCAGGATTCCCAGTGGTTTGTAAGCTTAGGGATCTCCTTCTAGTCACTGCCTCTGAGTGAAGGACTAGAGGAGCAGGGCTCTAGCTGCTCCTAGTATTGCTGGCTCAGCCCACTCTACCTGTGGCAGAGACCATAGTAATAAAGGACCAATCTGGAGACATTTTTATTTGACTTAATGTTTCAGTTCTGGGAGAAATACACAGGAGAAGCCTCCCAGACTCACCCAACAGGTCTGAAAAATGGCTTGTTTACAGAGCTAGAAAAGGGCTGTCGTATGCCTTGCCCACACTGTTATTCTACCAGTTGTGATCCTCTATGCACATAGTTCCCACCTGTAGGAGGATGACACTTGTTCATCCTGGTCACCCAGAACCAAAATAATCATATTATTTAAATCCATATTATTTAAAATAAAAACCATATTATTTAAATCACTGCTTGGCCCATTAGCTCTAGCTTCTTATTGGCTAACTCTTACATATTAATTTAACCCATTTCTATTTATCTGTGTATCACCAAATGGCTGTGGCTTACTGGCTAACATTCTGGCATCTGTCTTCAGCGGCAACTTCATGGCTTCTCTCTGACTCTGCCTTTCTTTCACCCAGCATTCAGTTTAGTTTTCCCCACCTAACTTAGTTCTGCCTCACTATAGGTCCAAAGAAGTTTCTTTATTCATTAACCAATAAAAGCAAAACATAGACAAAAGGACCTCCTACATCACCCACCTCCACATATCACAGGCTTTGCATTATGTCCCAACAGCAAGCCTTTTGCTGTCACTTGGGAAGTGCTCCTCGTCTCACCTCGAGTGAGAGCAGTTGCAAGGTGAACAGGGCCATCTAGGTGAGCTTAGTGAGGCTTGTCTTGGCCTGACTGAGCTTGGTGAGGCTTGTCTTGGCCTGACTGGAGTTGCCAAAAACTGGAACAGGTTACTCGAAGCAATAAACAGAGCAAAACTTCCTGAAGCAAAAGTCATGGCTGCAGCAGGGACTTGGGTTGCAAGAGTCTCTGCAGCTAGAGTGGAAGGCCCTCTGAGTGGTCAGGGGGTGTTCAGTTTGCCAGAGAAGGGGCTGCTTGGTTCACAGTTCCCCACGCTAGGAAGCCAGGCTTATGGGAAATGTCTGTCGGCTGTCACCCAAGGAACTAAATGGCTCACTTTCTGCTTGCAAAAGTTTTGCTTATGCATGGAAACAAAAATGCTAAAGGATGCTTGTGGAAATAGCCTAGGAAATTAATGTTCTTAACGGTATTCAATAGTACTTAGTCTCTAACTATATGTCCTTCTGCGTCTGTTTCAATAACAGACAGCTGGTGTTTGAACCTAGATGGCCAAATTCTATCACTAACCTCTATCACTAACAAAGATCAGATGTCTTTGAAAGAGTATTACAAAGTAGGTTCTATATAATGCTAACGACGTTATTATTCATTAAGTGCAAGTAACAATCATGTTGAGTGTCAAAAATATATTTAGAATTCAGCAGATTTTAATACCTAACTAAGTAAGTAGAAATGTTGGAACGTCTAAGCATGATCAGTTAAAGGGATTGTATCTTGGTCACAGCAAGAGTTGATTTCCTTTCCTTCCAGTGTTCCTGTTCTCTTCCAAAGTTCTTGGCTCAAAGGTGTTTTAACAGAAGGGAAGCCCCCGTGGTCATGATACTTATAATAACCAAATGCTTATCAGTGTCAACGCTGAGAAGAGCAATTATATACTCATTAGTTAGGGTCCTGTTTATATTCATCAATTATTCAAATGAGCTCTATATTTTAAATGCATCAATATGCATGAATTCTAAATTGCTAGTAGGTTCTTCTATTCAGATAGCATCTTGAAATATCAGTTCATATAATCAGTCTCAATTTTTGTGTACTGCTAAATTAATTTTACATTAAAATAATATTTAACAGACTGGTATGAAAAATGTCTGAGCTTACTAACTGTTCCTCTGCTGTTTGAAATTACTTTCTGCATTGATGCAGAGGTTTTTTTTTTTTAAATCTGTAATAATAAACGTTTTTAGAGGAGATGGGATTTACATCAATTTGAATGTTTTAGTATTTTTGGACTTTCATACACAGTCAGTCATTCTGGCCAACCAACAGAGATCTCTATTTCCTGTGAAACATCAACCCGACAAAGGAAATCAGGCCTAAAACAAGGAAAGTTTATCCTTTACGAAATAAGTTACCGTTATTTTTCATGTGAGGAATGAAACTCATTTCTAGGTTCAGAACTCAGTGAAAATGTAGATGAATGTGAAGCCCACTAATCTATCAAAATGCCAAACCCCATCATTTTAGACACAAGGAACCACATACATCACCCAGCCTTGTCTTCACAGCGCCCACCAGGAACCACTTGATCCTGGTCCAGAGAACTAACACTGAGGTAGACATAGGCGTTACTACCTATAGGCACTGAATAGAGTCATCTCTCCCCGAAGCCAGGACTTTTCTCCTCGGGATTTATAACACCTTGAAACAGAGCTGTGATTCAGACCTAGATTTTGCAGCTCTAAGTGAACTCGCTTCCAAATAATTATGTCTTGCCCACTTTAAGCAAACCTAACACATAAAAACAGGTATTTACAAGAAGATTTTACTGTAGTTTGCAGTGCAACATAAGAAATACTGCTACCTTATATTTATAAAAGTCTACATAGGTTATGAGAAACCTGCTGAACTGACAGGGAGTCCTTGAGCGGTTTAAAGCATAATCATAGCTATTTTTTAACATGTTGATCTCAGAAGAAAATTACAGAAATGAACAGCTAGCTACTCAAAACCAGAAAAAGAAGCCCAGCTGGCAAGCTGAGGCTTCAATGGTCCCTGAAGTATCCGGAGTGGAGTTCAAATTTCAACATCCACCCAGAAATACAGGAAATTTTTTATTCCACAAGAGAGTAGAAGCTGGAATTGCATCTCCTGCAAAAAGACTCCAGAAGTACAGGCTCCCACTAGCCCAGGGAATAAGTAGAAGATCTTGTCATCTACAAGGTTCCAATAATAAGAAAGAAAAAAATCCCAACCTGTGACTTGATGGAGATGGAGGTCAAATTTATGCAACCCGGGTGATGATGAAATAGTAAGTTGTTGGTTTAAAAATTGTGCTGAATCATAGAATCCCTTTGGGTTCCCAGTAGAAACAAACCCAAAAACTCTGTAGAGAAATGCCCACAAAACTAAGATGAAGGGGAAACCCATACAAAAAGTGGTACTTTCACACAGATAGATACAACCAACCTTTGGATACCGGTCCGTGAAAATGTGAAAACTGATATGACAAATGAAACCAATGGCAGCCAGAGCTCAGCAACAGAAAGTGTGAGCAACAGCACGGCAGCATTAACCTGGTGTGGGCTCAGCATTCGAAACCAGTAACTTGAAAACTGGACAAATGCACACTTGGAAATAGACCTCAAAAGTATTCAAGCTCTATGAAAACAATCCTAATGGAAACGTAAACTATATGGAACTGGATAACTAAAACTCACATGAAATGAATGACAAGAGTCTGAAATATCCATGAAGACAAAATTCTACATGTTTGGACACATACTTGGAAAGGGGAGGACAGTTGGGGGCCCTGTACCAATAATTCAAGTGGCTAAGGGAGGAGCAGAAGGGCAATGTATACAATATGGATATGTTGCAGAAAGGGATAGATTTGGGGTTGGGTAGAATGAACTGGGCTGTTGTAAGTTTTCATACTACTTCTCAGACAGTACTCAATTTAAAAATTGTGGGTTAGGGGAATAGAGAGGTGGCTCAGTGGTTAAGAGAACTTATTGCTTTTGCAGGGGGTGCAGGTTTGGATCCCAGCACCCACAAGGTGATTCACAAATGTCTGTGACTCCAATTCTAAGGGTTCTGATGCCCTCTTTTGAGCACCAGTGGACACCAGTCACATAAGTAAGTGTATGCATACAGACAGATGGGTAGACAGACAGACAGACAGAGAACACACACAAACACTTGTAAAGATTTGAATTATTTATGGAAACTTATTCTTGATAGTTCAGTGTTGAAGTTGACTATGTAAATGAAAACACAGAAAGGTAGTCAACCAATAGGGTGGCTCTTCCTTATTTGATACATAAATATGTAAAAAGTTGGCACCTTAGTTTATTTTCCTGTTCTGTTATATCACTTTAATACAACTCCCAAAATAGTTTACAGAATTACCTTCAAACATGAGAAGACACATTTCTTATGGCTAATAAGTTGTCTTTTTAGCCTTCATAAAGCCAACACAAAATAAAACCAGGACTCCAACCTCAGTCACCTGAATCAGCATGCTTCTCTAAAAATGTCCTTATTTTGCAAAATATGTAACAGAAAAGATGAAGTTCTGTAAAAATCAAGACTCATAACTGCATCTGATATTTATTTCTATTTAGTTTAACTGTCAATCAACTTTTCTAGAAGCGACTGATTTTTGTCCCATAAATAAGCGCTCACTGTCATCCATGGAAGTTCATGCTGATCAACTGGCAAGATATGTCAGCAACCATGTCACTGTCGTGTTCTAACTGGCATCTCCACAGGAAAGTCTAGGAGCCTAAGCAACCTTGGCTCTAAAAGTTCCCTTTTCTCTGCCCAATAATCTCCCAGAGTTAGAGGGAGAAGCGAATCCTCAAGAAATTGCTATCTGTGTGGACTTAAGCCATCTTGACATTGTTGAGAAAATCTGTGACTTGGCAGCCATAGTGACTTACAAGCTCCGTTTAAAAATATATGTTAAAACCGTTAAGCAGCTGTTATTTTTCCTTCCTTTGCCAACTGATTATGTACAGCAAGGTTTGTCATTTTTCCACTATTCACAACACTTGGATTATCAGTCTTCTGAACAAATGATAGCATGCTTTACTGGAAGCCAAACCAAAGCTGGACTTGGAAGATAAGTTATTTAGGGCAACTGGGAAGGATTCTGTGGCAGATGGCTTTAATTAGAGGAATGATATCAAATCTGCTCCTACTTTGGGAGTCGAGACACCTCCCAGGGTCTGAGAGTCTTTTCTACCAAAACTACACCTGGTTCTTGAAAAGTTTTTTTTTCTGCAGGATGACAGGAAATCTTTGTATAAAATATGGAAAAGCATAAAAGAAAGGTTAATGCCAGTGGCTGTCCCAGGGAGAGCTGTGTGTGTGTGTGTTCTGCATGTATGTGTGGGTATTTGTGCATGTACATTATCATGCATTCTGGAGGCCAGATGTTCATTCTGAGTATCTCCCTCCATTGCTCTCTCCCTTTTGAGTCAGGGTCTCTCACTGAGCCTGGAGTATCAGTTGGTTAAGCAAGCTGGGCACCAAGTACCAGAGTACCTGAGGACAGTTTGTCCTCAGGGTTAGGGACATCAATTAGGGGTTGATTATAACTGGTATAGGGTTGGGGAGGAAATTATGTAAGCTCAGGGATCTTGTTTGAAAAAAAGGAAAATTGAGTGGGATAATGATGTGGGATTCCCTTCTGTATGCTGTGAATATTAATATTAACATTATTAATAATAATTAATATTATTATATTTATTATATAACAATATATTATTGTATAATTAATAATTAATATTATTAATAATATTAATATTAACCATTGGCTAATAAAGAAATTGTCTTGTCCTGTTGATAGGGCAGAACTTAGCTAGGTGGGAAAAACTAAGCTGAATTCTGGGATAAAGGAGGTGGAGTCAAAGAGAAGCCATGTAGCCCCGCCAGAGACAGATGCTGGGAACTTTACCCGGTAAGCCACAGCTAGGTGGCGATACACAGATTACTAGGAAGGGGTTAAGTTAAGATATATGTGTTAGAGCATGGGGCTGAAGAGATGGCTCAGTGGTTAAGAGCACTCTGCTCTTCCAGAGAACCTGAGTTCAAGTCCTAGTACCCACATGGCAGCTCACAACTGTCTGTAACTCTAAGATCTGATATCCTCACAAGGACAATCATGTAGCAAAACACCAATGCAAATAAAATAAAAATAAATTATATTTAAAAAAAAAGAAGTTAGAGCTAATGGGCCAAGCAGTGTTTTAAATAATATAATTTCTGTGTGGTTATTTTGGGTCTGAGCTGCCACGCAATTGAAAAACAAACAAGCGGCCTCCTTACAACAGGATAATAGGTAGATTAGTGTAAGTTTACTCACACTAATAATAATAGTGAGTAATACAGTGAATACTTGTGAACTATGATTTATAAATATGTTATTTTGGTATAGATTCTTGTATATTGACACAATTTCAAATTATATTTGTTATATTGAATATGTTCCTATTTCTGTTTACAATATTTGTATACCTATGCAAAGTTATTTTGTCATATTGTATGTATGCATACTTCTTCCTCTTTTTAAGAAATTTTATATATTGATACAATTTTAGGTTATATTTATCATATTGCATTATACATTTCTACCTCTGATCAAGATACTTGTACATTGTTTACATTTTGAGGTCATTGTCCTCATCTGCTTCACAGTCATTTAAAGATTGTTTAATATTCTAATATGAAGTCCTAGTCTTTAAGCTATACAGATATTAAATATTATATGTCAATAGTCATCCGTGTTTGTCATACTTACAGTTAGACTAATCAGTTTCTTTAGATACATAGAGATTGTATTCTGCATAGATAGGTAATCTTCAACCACTTCAAAGAACTGTAGACCATGGCATTTAAATAATTTAGGGTTCTGTTGATGTGATACACAATTGCTCCTGGCAGCACCAAACTATTACTGAGAGAATGTTGAGCATAGAAGACACTCCCCTTGAAGCTTGTTTTCTTCTTGACAAAACTGACTTTTGGGCAAGAAACTGCCCATGCCTTTACCACTGACAAAATGCATGGTTTCCAGACTGGACAAGCAGGATACAAGAAAAAAAAAACTGCCAAACCTTGCCAAGACAGGGTAAGATGGTTTTGAAAATTTTCCTACCTCTGAAAATGGTCTGTCAGTTGCTCTAGGCCTTAGCCAAAGTTGGTTGTTTCAACATTGCAAATGAGACTGTGGGTGATTGCCCAGGTAGCCAGTTGTCTCTGTCATTTATTGCACATTTTGGAAGTTGCTTGATTGCACTTCCTATCTATTCAAGTAAGATTATCTCCCTTCTCAGGCCTTGAATGGGGTTGAAGATTAGATAGGCATAGTTGTTTTTCTTTCCTGACCTAGCCAAGCCGTTTCTAATGCAAGACTTAGACTCATTAGGATAGAATAATTATTGAAACATTTAGCATATGTTTCTTGCTTAATATTGTTTATACTGGTTGTAATACTGTTTTTTTATACTTCATATCTATTTTTATTGTATATATTTTGTAGTGTGTTTGCCACTCTCTTATTTAGACAAAAGAGGGGACCAGGTTGGTCCAGAATCTTGGGTACAGAAAAACAAAACAAAACAAAACAAAACAAAACAAAACAAAACAAAACGCACTTGCTTGCTTGGCTACTGGATTCAGTTCCTGTTCTCCCACTTGTGCAAAGGACTGTGACCTGTGAGTGTACCCCTAATTAAAGAACCCTTTATTATACTCAATTCTGAGCTAGTGTGGGATTACTACTACTCACGTTCCCCTACAAGAGATCCTCCTTTAGTTCCTTCCCATTCCATCTCTACTCTCCAGTACTGGGATTATAGGCACTGACCACCACACCAAGGTTTTACTTGGCTCCTGGGGAATCTGAACTCAAATCCTCATGCTTGTACAGCAAGTCACATATCAACTAAGCCATCTTTCCATTTTCTCATTGTTTATGCAAAATGAATAACACCTAGCACGAAAGATGGATATAACTCCTTTGCGGCTCCGAACAGCTGCTTCATTCTCTAACCAAGTACATTTCTCCATTCCCGTCTTCTATGAGCAAGCACTATACTGTCCACCCAGATGTTCATGGCCAAGAAGGATATTTAAGGATCCAAAGGCGTCCACGGTAACAGTTTCTGTCACCCTAAGAAATTCTACTTTCCCTCTTCTGGAGTTCAGTGTGAATGCCTGAGAGATGCTCTGCTTTCTCATCAAGTCCCAGACATCTTCTGATTCCCTTTAAAATAAAACCCATGGCCAGCCAGGTGGGTCAGTGGGTAATAGGACTTCCCACCAAGTCTAATACCAGAGTTGATCCCTAGAACCACAGGAAAGAACCAACATTTGCAAGTTGTCCTCTGACCTCCACATGCACTGTGTAGCATGGGGATGCAGGCACGCATGCTTATACACAGAGGAACAAAGAAATGTAAGGTGCAATAGAACATGTAAAGGCCATATTTTAGCATAAAATGATTCCTTTTTGGATATTTTTAAAAAAATTTCTTGTGTGTATGAATGCGTGGAGGTCAGAAGACAACTTGTACAAGTTGACTTTCTCCTGTCACGTGGGTCCTGATAGAGTGCCTTGGTTGTAAAACAGGATCCCTAGGAGATTACAGATGACCTAGCGAGGCTTCAGGAGACCCCCTTACAGCTGCAACCAGTTCCCCTTCCTCAAGGTGCTCACCCTGTCCCTATAAAGGTTCGCAACCAGTTTTTCCCTGGCAGACCCCTTCACTTCCCACTGCCCCTCACTGCATGGCCAGACTCTGGTCTCTTTCTGCATTCTGTCTGGCTATGCTGCCTCAGAAATCTAATGGGTCCAGGAACTCAACACAGGCTTTCAGGCTTGGCAGCAAGCTACTTTATCAGCTGAGCCATCTCACCAGCCCTTAAAATAATTGTTAATTAACCATTTTTATTGTCTTCCAGTGAAGGATATTGACCTGTGTCTGTAATGACAGGAAGAAGGACCTTTTAAAATTGAATATGAATACACATTGGCCTGCCCTTTTTATTCAGCCATGCCTACTATCCCAGAGGCAGAGAAATAAGCTAATAAAGATACATGTAAGTCTAAAGATAATACTAAGGCCCACTTTCTAAAGTTTAGTCATGGGGGCAAATTATGTAAAATTCTAATAGAAAATTGGCAGAGTTGGAAATTTATCTTTCTCACTTCTGATCCCTTCTATCTCCATTAATCTGAAAGAAATTATTCTAAACCAAGTTTCAGCAATCAACTCAACAAAATTTCTTTGAAAAGCAAAGAGGAAAGCAAATTGTCCCATAGGCCTTGGAAAACCAACATTGGCCTGAATAAACAGGGCTAGAACCATAGAAACCTGAAATGGAGAGGGCCAGTCTTTTGGTTTCATAGCTCAATAATGGCCACACTGCTGAACACAGAGCAGGTTCTCCATAAGTGTATATGACTTAGACAAGTTTCCCCCAAAATCCACATGTGTATTGGGGTGCTACTGGTCACAGTGGGTTTAAGCCTCAGAAAGTCTCAGAGATGGGGTCAGCACCACAGCAAGTTTAAGATGTCTGTTAGACCTCCTGTGAGGATGAGTACGAAGCTGGCACTCTGGGAAAGAGATGCAAGGGGGAAGTCACTAATTATCCAAATGCTACCTAAGGCTGGGAGATGAAAAAATAACCTAAAGAGAATGGACGTGACAAGAAGAAAAGAGATCCATGCGAGGCTGCATCCCGAGGTGATCATCAATGAGGGACTGTCCAATAAGGAAGCTGAATTCTGCTTTCCTAGTGGGTTATAATACCTGGAAGGAAAGGAAGGAAAGGGTTTTTCTCTTGCAGCCATTTCCCAGGTTCCTAGAATGGCACTGGGTAATAAGTGGAGGCACTAACTAAACATGATGAGTTTTTATACTCTGAACAATCTTAATTGACAAGCTCAACTGTGCAATCAAGAGTTCTTTCTATAGACAATCTCCCTTCTGTTTTGATCATCATTCCAAAGAGACGATGGGAAGATTGAACAGTGCTCACTTTCAGGTCCCTCCTCTTCTCCAGAGTCATGGAAAGATATCTAAGATATTTAAGGATATCTAAAATATTAAGTAGCAGGAGAGTCTCCTAGCTCTCCCTTCAGCCAGTTCTGTGCCCCGTGTCCATGGCATAGAGGGTTTCTGTGAGGCCCCTAGGCCCAGCATATAGACTGAAAATAAGCAAGGCCAGCTGGAGTTGTACAAGCTAGGATGAAGTGGGATAGGCATTAGAAGCCTCACTGTTTGTCTCCAAGAGTCAGAAGCTAGCCCCATCCCACTGGCCAGTTTCTATGTAGAAATGTGGCCTAGGAACGCCAGGTCATCATGACTTTCAATGGAGAATAAAAGGCTGAATTTTTGTGTGCAATTGTATTGAACTTTATGTGAATGATTTTTCATAGGGGAAAATAAACAAAACAAAGGCTGTGTTGTTCCCGTCATTGCTACTCAGATGAGGCAAGGGTCCACAGGTTCTGCTTTCTGTTCTTATACCCTCTGTAGGACCAGGAAGCAAGATACAACCTTTGAGACTGGTCCTGTCCTAGCTCTCCATGCCAGAGGAATAGTTTCTTACAGTTGAAAAGAATTCCCACTCTCTTCTTTGCTCCTTTGATACCTGGAAGTTCTCTTCGCTTCTCTGGTCTTCGCCCTTTTAAAGGCGGGATCTTGAAACACTGCATTCAGTTTCTGCCTGTGCCATCCAGGGAACTATACCATAGTGGTGCGACTGCACTCCCTTTGTCTCTGCTATGCCTCACTTATGAATTAAATGTTGTGACAGGAATGTAGCTACAAGGTATTTAACAGATAGGGATTCTTACTAATGGGATTTCAGAACCCACAGGGAATTATGGAACACATCCTCCTT
Organism: Dicrostonyx torquatus; assembly: GCA_028555095.1. Classification (NCBI taxonomy): domain Eukaryota; kingdom Metazoa; phylum Chordata; class Mammalia; order Rodentia; family Cricetidae; genus Dicrostonyx; species Dicrostonyx torquatus. The sequence continues at coordinate 13,147,673 of JAQHUG010000024.1, forward strand.
GAACTACTGTATGATTCTACATCTTGATTCTAGGAGAGGGAAGCCCTCCCCTCTTTTGGGCAGGGTCTTTCTATATGTTCCAGGCTGACCACACACTCGAAGCAATATTCCTACCTCAGGATTAAGAAAACAAACCATGCTCATCAAATCCAGCTGGACCAGG
>JAQHUG010000024.1:13149071-13178319 GCA_028555095.1 Dicrostonyx torquatus
CTTCCCGCACCACTCCAGCATGACCACCAGTTGCGTCTTAATAACACTGGGGCATGGGAACAGTGATCTGTAAACACTGAAATCCCACCGAACTACAGCAACATCAGAAATTCAGAAATCACCAAATGGTGACAACATAGTCCACACCATTCACAAAACTGTTCTGAGTAGACCTACCCTCTGGCTGGGTCTGAGATGAGTTTATTTGTTTAAATATTTAGCTGCCATCTGTAAGGGTTGGGCATTCTTGTTTTGAGGGAACACAACAAAAAGAGGTTGGGCCTTTGAACAAAACCAGAGCAAGCAGAAGAATTTTACTATAGTTTTCATGAAAGTCCATCCTATTTGACGTCCTGATTCCACTCATGCAATTGTTACTACAGAGCATGGAAGGAAGAAAAGACACTTGAAGAGTCAATAATGACAGCTCAGGGAGGCACCTCTGCTCTTCAGTGCTTAGCATGACTTGGGAAGGAAGACAGAGCCAACAGCATCTTCCTTGATATGTGCACTGAATTTGCAGATGTTCCATGATTACATTGAAATTGGTGGGACAATCTTTTCAAAATGCTCATTTGTCCAAGTTTGTAGAACTGCAGTGTTAGCCAACTGGGCACTGAGCGAAAGTTCACTTTTCAGGATGAGGGTAAGTCCTGCCAGGGCTGCTGCATAGCTGGATGATTGCAGGTTCTTTCCTTTGAACCTCCAGAGAACAAGGATTGGCATAAATCAAGGTTTTCACATTTCTATATGAAAACTGTCAGAAAAGTGAAGGCCAGAATACCTCTCATTAACTTGCAAAGAAAAACAGCGGAAAAAACACAAATTGAAAGCATTAGATCACCATCAAAGACAATCAGGATAGACCCTGGCTATGAAATATCTTAGCATTCATGCAAATATCATTAAGAGAGTTCAATTAAAACATATTTAGAAGAACAAAGAGAGTCTCCTTCCAAAACTTACAAGTTTAAAACTTTCCTCAAACTTCTTTCTAATCATTGTTGAATCTTTTTCATAACTTCTATGTTTAAAATATCTAAGCTGGAGAGGTGGCTCAGCACATAAGGGCACTTGTTGCTCTTACAGAGGACCCAGGTTAGGTTCCCATCACCCAGATGGGTTGGCTCATAACTGCCCATAACTCCTGCTCTGGGATCTGACAAGCACTTCTGGATTCTGCAAGCACCTGCATGCATGTGCACAATCATATAAAATAAATATGAAAATAAAATAATTTACAAATGTGTCTCCTAAGATGGACATGGTGACTTGCCCCTGTAATTCCAGTGATTGGAGGGTGGGGGAGAGCTAAAGGAGTAGGATTGCCACACAGTTAAGACCAGCCTGCATTACAGAGTTGACTCCAGACACGCCTTATTGAGACTCACATACACGCACATTCATTTTCCATCTCTCGCTCTTTCTCTCTCTCCATATATATATTAATAATTCATACATTTCACATATTATCTTAATCTTCATTCTTAAGATTTAAAATATGAAGGCAAACAATGAGTAGCACTGTCTAACCTAAAATCACAGAAGACGATAAAAGTTTGTGATCAGCTCAAAGTACAGATATTTGGCTCAAAACATCTCTAGGATTGACCAAGTACTAGGCTTGTCTAATAAATTTCAAATAAAGCAAAACTCTCTTGGGAGAGAACTTGACTTGATAACTATCCCTCCCAGGAAAGGGAAAGAAGGCAGTTTTCCCCATCTGACCAGCTGGTTGAACACAAGGACGTGGGGTTCCAGCGCTTACCAGGGTTTTATTTATACAGAGCCACACCCAGAAATAACGTCCTTCAGCACCGTTGTTGTTGAAGGACATCTACTTAGGCTCTGGAACTGGACCCCAAATTTAGTCCCCCAAAGCAGATCAAATATTGAGACCTTTCCAAGGAAAACCAGTTCACGATTAACATCTCACTAAGGCCAGGTTTTACACTTTGACAAGGGAAAAGATTATTTGCAGTATTTTTCCATGGTCAAGAACTTCCAGAAGTAGCAACTATGGGTGTCTACCATGATGGTGGCTGGAAGCAGTCTAAGGGCAAACCGCCAGGAGAGTCCTTCAAAACTGAAAACAGGTCCCGAGAGAGAGAGATAGGTGGAGGGCCATCAGTGTGGTTTCTAATGTGTGGCCTTGCTTATTGGCCATACAGATCGCTGAGAAATCAAAAGATCAAAATTTGTATACTCACCTTAAACCCAAACACTACGAAGACCAACTCTCCGTATTTATTTCTCACTGAATTCTAGGTATTATGGAACAGAAGAAAAGCAATTCATTCTTCGCCATGGTCAGTGGTCCTGTGGAGCAATGGGGGCTGCATGCACTAGCAAATTAGTCCCCACAGCCTCTAACGCTCATCCTTGCCTCAGCTGTCACTCCAGACAGGTCCTTCAGGTCCATCGCCCCCTCATGTGATGTTGCTTCCTCCTAGAAATCCATCAGACTGTTTTCTTTCCTTACTGCCCAGCTCAGTTGTCAAATTCAGTCCTTCAGTGTGTGTTTGAGAGATGCCCTACTTGGGGTTGTACCCATGTCCGAAGGTGTTCCTTCTTCAAACAGTCCTATGATCCAGGACTTTTGGAAACCTCTAGGATAAATGTGGTTTGAAGGGTTTCCTTCTGCAAAAGATGTCCTCAGAGCTCTGAACGTGCTAGCATGCCTTGGGGAAGTCTTGCCTCCAACAGGTCTGCCGGGCCTGGATGCTTCTTGTCACTCATACCTGTGAAAGTCTCATTAAAATAGTCTAGTGACTAAAACCCCTACTGAGTTTGGTAGTAATCTAACTGGACTCTGATAGCCCAACCACAGAACTTTAAATGAGACCTTAAGCAAGGTCTCACTGGTTCTCCTGCCTCTACTTCTCAGGGCCCTGAGAGACAACCATTGTACCCCTTCCCACCTTGTCTTCCCACAAAGCAATGGTTTTCTCTCAAAATCGGAGGCAGGGAAATGTCAAAAGGCTTTCAGTTGGTCCCTGAGGGCCCCTGAAGACAGCAGGGTTCTGGGCTTGGCAGGAGATTCCCACAACTCCTAAGATGAGTGTGTAAGCCATAGCTACCTAGTGTTGGATATTAAAGGAGATAATGAGCGTAATGGCACTCACTGTCTGCAACATAAGGGATCATTATTTTCACATCATTAAGTCAGCCCCTTTTATATAGCACCGTGCACAATTAGGCACTTAATAAATACTTTTTAGGATTGTAATGATTGAGTAAACTGAATCCATGCAATTTCAGTCTTGCAATTAACTTTCTGCAGAATGGCGTAAGGCCAAAGTGGGAATGGGTGGGGGCAAAGAGAGGGTGCTGAAGCAAGTAATTAAAGTAAAAGAGCCTGGAACCCAGCACGACGGGTTTGACAGGTTGAGATTTGCCCCCACAGCGCCCAGAGATGACATCATGGGAATCCAATCAGGATCAACCGTGAGGTTGTATGGCTGAGAACGCCAAACTGATCAAAAGAGCAAGTAGGAGCACACACTAACGAGGCTGGGCTGCCACGGATATAACACGGAATACTCTGGATAAGCTAGAAGTATAAGTGGGAAAAGGGCAGATGTGAGAAGAACAGAAGAGGGAGAGAAAGAGCAGAAGTCCCCCAGGATCCAATAACCCCTAGCATTTGTGCTCTGTAGAAAGACAAGGGTACTAGTGCTATTAATCGTTTCCATGAACCTACCGCCTGGAAAGGTAGGCATTTGTCAACTCCTGGGTTAATGCTTCTTCATAGTTGCTTTTTTGTTTCAGTTAAAACTCTGTAAAGACATTTACAAACACCCTAGCCACCCTGAGCCCTTCTTTTGGACAGCCTGGTGTACACTTGCCTAATTATAACATTATACATGCCATGCCCACAGCAAACTTATCTCCTGTCGTAACTTTTCTGAACAGGTTCTTAAGCTAAGCATGCCCAGGTCTGTATCATCTTTTGTTCCTGAACCGTAAGTTGAACATGCTCAAATATGCACACTTTAAACTGAGCATGCTCAAGAATATGCCTGTCCTAACATATTTTCAATATGAATAATGTGCTTTTGGGAAGAAAATCCCCGTGCTTCCCCCAGGGAGAGGATTGGTTTGGAAATAACCCCAGGGCTCTCTGTTTTGATTCAAGTAATTAAACTACTCTTTTACCTTTTGTTTTTGCTTTTGGTGTTATCGTCACCAAGATAGGACTACATTGAGATGAATTACTCTTGCTTTGTATAAAGCAGTGGTTCTCAACCTTCCTAACGCTGTGACCCTTCAATACAGTTCCCCATGTTGTGGTGACCCCCAACCATAAAATTATTTTTGTCACCACTTCATAACTGTAATTTTGTTGCTGTAATGAATCAAAATGTAAATATCTGAAATACAGGATATCTGATATGGGACCCAGAGGGGTCACAGCCCACAGGTTGAGAACCACTGATGTAAAGGGTGTCTTTCTGCTCTCTTGGCTTGAAGAAGGGCGACAAAACAGCATCCACTTCAGAGAATCGGCAATGCTACCAACCCCCAGCTCTTTGTAGACCCCAGATGGTAAAAAGTGACTTGGACTTCCCAGGGAAAAGAGACACCTGAAGCAGGTCCTTAATTTCCATCAACAATTTTCATTCAAGACAGAATCATTTCCAATATAGGGTAATAGCTTTTTGAAAGACACAGTCTTCTAGAAAGATTAATACATAAAAGAATGGCCTAGAAGGCCAGCACTAGCTTGCTGAGGGTTGGGAACCTAGACCAGTTTCTTCCCTCAGTCCTTCAATGGCCACACTGAAGAATCAGACAATAACTATGAAGATGCTTGAAAACCATAGTCCACCATAGCACCCCTGAAAGTCTATGGAGTTAGCCACACCTCATCTTTCTGATGGGTCCTTCCTTCTTGTAAACTGCAGCGATCATCTTGCACCCCAGTTAATACCCCCACAAATGTCACAACCAACCTAAGTTTAATCTGGATTGTACCTAAGTGTATGTGCAGCATGCTTAGCTCCGAGAAGGTTGTCTTGAGGATTCCAAAGCTGTGTCCTTTCCTTGTGGATCCAAATGTATTTCCTCACTTGTGTTTTTACTTGCTGTATGTGTCCAATTTTATTTTCAGTGATTGACCTGGACTTTGGGTCTTAATGGCCCAAATATCAAATTTTGTTGGTTCAGCTGCATAGTTAGAATGGTTTCACTCTTTTGCCTTTAATTAATGGATACCATTCAACAATGAAGGATTCTGTTTAATCTTTTTTTTTCTTAATGAGATTTAAATTATTCTGTTTACACACGGCCTAAGAGAGCAGCTTTTCCGGGGAGGAATGGTGGAAAGTGGTGTGAGTGGAGTTTCCATGATAGAAAAGGACTCCTTGTGACTGCAGGATCAAGACTTTTCCACCTGGTACTCATTTAAGAAACCGATTTTTTTTTTAAACCTAATCACTGGAATTTTGCACTTAGATTAAATTCCACTCTTGTTAGTTTTGACCTAGCAATTCATCCTGTACTTCCGTTTTTAAATTAGGCTTTTTATTGCTTTTGTTCTTAGAACTTTTGAAAGATTGAAAGGCTAAAGCAAAGGCTGGGGAGGCAGTTGGTTAAGCTCTTGTCACACACCCACAAAGAACTCAATTCAGATCCCCTGCGCCCACATAAAAAGCTGAAGCTGGGGGGACAGGGACAGGTAGCTCCCTGACCAGCCAGTTGTGCTCAACCCATGAACCCCAGATTCAGTGAGAAATCATGTCTCCAAAAAGTAACGTGGAACACTAAGTTATGATCTTTGACCTCTGTGCTCATACATACACATACATGTAACACACACACACACACACACACCAAAAGCTTAATTTTCTCTTTTGCCACATCCTGTACCATGCCACAGTCACAAAGCAAAGCATGTGCTACCAAATAGCTATTTATCCCAAATTCAATCCAGGCAAATACATTCAAAGACTATCTATCGCACATAAGCTGACTCCTCAGTATTGTGTGTCCAAATGCAATATTATCCTGAAAGTAACCCAAAAGGCCAGATTCTGTTTGGACTTCAGGATCGTGTTTCTAAGATGATGGGAACATAAGTGGATCCCTACCCCCAAACACATACCATGGTCTACACACTATAAAATATTTATTAGGTGAGCCCACTTTAGGGTAGTGCTACATGCTTGAGCTGGCAATGATCTTGGTTTCCATCAGGAACAAGATGACTTAAAATACAGTCCTTGAAAGGACTTACCCCAGACCCCCAGGAAAAAGAACTTGTCAGCTGCCAAGCCACTTCAGGAAAGGATTCAGTTGCTCTGGAAACAGGTCACGACAATGACCGTGTGTGCCAAAGGGCTGAGCTTGCAAAGGGCACTGGGTTCCCGCCTCTTGAGTGATCTTGGGGCTTTGCTCTCCAAACAGATGACTTCATTCAGACAACAATGCTTATTTTCTGAGGCGCTGCCAGTTCATACACATTATAAAATAAATTCTCTCATTGACATCGGAGGGGCAGGAACTACAAACACTGCCTTTATTAAAAGTATGTGAATTGGAAAAGGTAGGCTGGAAAAGGAACAAGATTTCTTCCCCCAAAAAGAATGGTGGTAACTATGGAAACCAAATACCCAATCAGCAGCTACCTCATCCACTGCAGTGTTAGAAAGTACGTGTAGCTCCTCACAACTCCTTTATCTTAGGAAATCTTACCTCAGCTTGAATAAGATGTTGTGAAGAATAGGCTCCAATTATGCCCACGTATCTTCTTCCTTTATCCCTCTAGATCTGCCTCCACTAAAGGAAGAAGAGCCAATGGGCTTTACCAAGGGGTCACAGTGCCTTAAGCCCCATGTCCCCATCACACAAAGGATACCACAGGGGTGGAGAGGATAGATAAGGAAGAGATTTGTGTAGTGCTCCCTCTCAGAGCACTCAGGGGGTAATGGATGACCCTTCTCCCCAGTGATGTCTGGCCTGAAACCCAGCAGTAGACACATTTGCAAAATGTACGGATGATTTGGCACTTCACAACTCTAATACGCACACAAACATGTACTAACATATAAACTTTGGCTAACTTTCTCTGTATCAGAAGACTTCACGCTTCTCCTGTAAAAATCCAGACGGCTTATGCTCAGTCTTTTCTTGGCTTATATGCTTATGTATTTCCCTCCCCCTTCCCTTCTCCTCCCTCTCTTCCTCATCTTCTGACCCCTCCTCCTTTTCTTTCCTCACAATGATAAGAATCAATTGACCCACGGATTAGCTGACCTCTGCCCTACATTATATCACAGAGGTTCTGACATCTCCTGCTTACAGTATGTAGGCCACCATACGCCATCCAAGCTTCAGTGAACCAATAAAATACACTCAGAGTCACGGTCAATTAGGCAAACACAGTACAATATCTGTACTCTCTAAATATCTGTGGGTCTCTGCTAAATCCACCTACACTGATAAATGCAAGACAATCCCATAATCAATTCTACTCCGTTCTCTTTGGACTGATACACTTGGAGTTTCTTCCCTCTGAATCCTGTATGCCCCAGGCAGGGAGTTGGGCCTAGTTAGAGGAAGGGAATAACTGGGGCATGCCTTTGCAGGGGAGTTCACCCTGGACCGTTCTTATTTCTCTGCACTGCTTCCTACTTGTCCAGAAGTAATCATCTATGCTCCATCTTCCTTTTGTTCATAATGCTCTACCTCACCGCGAGGCCCAGAAACACAGCCTCCCAGGTACTGGAACCAGGTGCACAAATAAACCCTTCCTCCTTTGAACTGTTTCTCTTAGGAGTTAGTCAGAGCGATGAAAAGACTCACAGCCAGGTTTCCAAGCCACTAACCCATTCCGTCCCCTAGATTCTGTGCTAGGTTTGTCCAGGCCATATTTGCACTGACACTCCTGTGCCTGCAAGAGCGTGACATCAGCTACAGACAATGAAGAGTGAGACTGGCTGGGAGGGGTGGAGAACAAATTACTTTTGCATGACGAAAAGCACCAGGCAGGATGAAAAGTTCTCAATCAATGATGAGACCAAACTAAAGACATATGACCAAAACTAAAGATATATGAAAAGTCTACGGAAATGCATTGCTTTGTAAGTTAATTCAATATATATATATATATATATATATATATAATATATATATATATAATTTTAAAAAAAAGAAGGGTCGACAGAAGTACCCTGCATGGGTGGGCAATGCTTCTCCCATAAGATATGGGTTAATAAATTAAAATGTCAGTGCCAGAGATCTGATATTTCCCTATGAGTCATTAGTCAAGAAGGCCACAGAGGGATCACCCAAACAACACAGCTATTGCCGTGGCTAGATACTAAGACTCTACTGCTGAAGACACAACATACTTTGGATGAATGAAAAAGAGAAGTCAAGCTAGAAATTGCCTGGAAACCTCCTCTATGCTGGCTGGCTTGCACAGTGCAGGGAGATGCTCTTGCTGGCTCCTGGAGTAGAAAAGCCATCAGCAGTATTACCTAATAGTAGACCTTTATTCTATAATACTGGTTTTCCAGGCAGGATATGCCTACTCATACAATAACACCACACCAATTAGGAGGGCAGGTAATTGTTTTCTGATTGAATTCAAGGAAGGCCTGGACTACAGAAGGGAATTTGTTCCTGGTCAGAAGCCCATGGCTGGGGCAGGGGTTATGAGCCTTATGGGGAAAACCTCCTATTGTTTCTCATTTTTTGAGTTTTTTTTCTAAATTGACATTTTGTTATATCACCATCAAAATGTTTATGTTTATGCCCATAGACTAGTGGCACCTTTAGCCTTAGTCAGAGAAACTTTTTTGTTGTTCGTTTGTGATGGTAACAAGCACCAAAAGACTCCTAACTGGTCTAAGTGTTGAGAACATGTGATTTCAATTAGCCCTAACTTTGACATCTTTATCAATTCTCTGATGGCTCAGGGATGTCACAGAAGGGATGGCAGGAAGTATATAAGACACAGAGGGCAGAGGAGAGTGCTGTCTTCTGGCATGACATGGTGTTACACCCGTGAATTTACAGTAGCTTTGGTTACCTGCATAAGACCAACACAAGAGCCGGGCGGTGGTGGTGCATGCCTTTAATCCCAGCACTCGGGAGGCAGAGGCAGGTGGATCTTTGTGAGTTCGAGACCAGCCTGGTCTACAAGAGCTAATTCCAGGACAGGCTCCAAAGCCACAGAAAAATCCTGTCTCAAAAAAACCAAAAAAAAAAAAAAAAGACCAACATAAGATGGAGTGAGTCAGCATTACAGCATGACGGAGGAGGGTCTCATGAGGCCCTACACCTAGCTGAGATGCTATTGGTAACTGATAGCTACCAGGGTTGGAATGATTATTCTTCTCTGGAATAGGACTACTTGTAGCTTACCCATACTATGGTGGATGGCCTCAACTCTGTGCACAGACAAGCATTAACAGGATTTGGTGAATTATACTTTTTTAAGTTTTTTATAAAAAAAAAATATGAAGCTTGATACGGAGAACCTGTGTTGAATTTTATCAAGATTAATTGCATATACATGTATTGAAATTGTCAAAGGATAAATAAAAACATTACATTTCACTAGCTTCATCTCATATTAAACCATTATATAAATCATAAGTTGTATGTATATATGCATACATGTATGTATGTAAGATAGATGGTAGGTAGATGCTAGATTTAACAGCTTTTCCTAGGCCCACCCAACTAAACAGTCTAATAGCTTGACAAACATTATTGCACTGCATGATGGGAGTTAGGCAGAGTAAAGAGACTTCAGCATGTTTGTTGGCCTATTTCCAGTAAAAATAGGAAGCAATGGACTTGCTCCAGATCCAGATTCCAGAACATTCAGAGGCTGTAGATAGCGGTGATCTGTCTGTGAGACCTCCATGTGTATCATTTCTCAGAAGCCAGCCAGCAGAGCGGGACATCTGCCAGGGTATGGTTAGCACATTTACATTGGCCAGTTTGTCAGCCAGGTACCAAAGCTTTTCCTAAGTGCAAGCTTCCAAACCATGGGAACATAAAACCACAGCACTGGCCAAGACAACACTAAGAGACTCTTCTGTGTGTGCCACACGAGTGGGCTTTGCACAGAACGATAGCTGGCAGTTCAGAACAGCGTGATCGCTTCTGACCAAACATGTCTCTCTTTCAGTTGCTGAGTGTTCACACAGCAGACAGGAACAGATCAGATGTGAACGTGAGGGTAATTTTGATATTTGTTATGAAATACTTCAGCCATGTTTCTTCCCGGATCATTTTGGAGTCCTGACTGGTGAGGAAAAGATATACCCAAGTAACTCTAAAAATCTGATTCTCTTCTTGAAAATTCTTTCTTAACACTGAGTTAAAATGGTTTTTAGGCCATTGTTCATCAGACCATACATGACTAAGAAGAGTAATAGAAAAAGGCTGTTCTAGTTGGACTAACAAAGTAATTTCATATTGTCTACTCAGTATATGACACGGTGGCACATATGAGACTTGTATTCTTGCTATACACTGCTTTTTTCAAAAGGGAAATTTATATGAGATTAAAAAAATATTGCTGGGCATGACGGCATAAGCCTGCAATCCCACAGCTATGAGGTAGAGGCAGGAGAATCAAGAGTTCTGCTCCATCCTCAGCTACATAGAAAATATGAGGTCCAGCCTGGGCTACATCAGACCCTGTACAAAAGAAAGGGGGACAGAGAGTGAAAGAGAGGGACAGAGAAAGGAGAGGAGGGAAGGAATTATTTTTAAACATGGGCTTCAACACTACATGGGACATAATTCACAAAAGAAAAAAATAAATTATGTTACATTGTACAACATCCTGATTTCTGACTGGATACTAAATAAAGTTCATGAAGGTGGAATCCAAGCAGACCACAGGATCTCTGGGAATTGGCCATGTTGTCTAGAGAAACTGAGGCAACTTCAACGTGCAAGGCAGAATACCAGAAAAGAGAGAATCATATTGGGAAAGAGCTCCAGAAATCTGCATAGGTGGCCTCTGGAGTCTTTGGCAGAACGTCTACTTCTGCGTCTGTGTGGTAAGACACTATGAAGCTACACATGAGGAAAAGAAAAGCTATACACAAGGACCTGTGAGCTGAAGAATTCCCAGAATTCTTCTTGCGACAGGTCTGGGAGTCATCCACAATCTAACCACCAGTGGTAAAGACATTGTCCTGAACAAGTAGAGCATTCAGAAGACACCCCAGAAGTATTAAGGCTAAGCTGTACCACAGGGAGGACGCAGTAGGCCTGCTCTAAGAACCAGCCTTGAAGGAAGCAAGTCCATCTACATGTAGCCTGTCAGACAAAACCCAACTAACTACAAGAAAATTCCAAAACTGACTTCACAAAGTGATACTCTCTGTCATGTATCTTATCCAAAAAAGAGAGTAATCTATTTTTAGAAACTAGAATAGTAAAATGGGACCTGCAGCCAGGGCTAATGTTGGTCAATAAATATCAACTACAAGGTTCACACGTGCTTTAAGAATGATGTTATACATATCCAAGAATGTGAACACACCAACAGTAGAAATGATGACATTTAAGATATAAAACAGAGCTGGGCAGTGGTGGCACACACCTTTAATCCCAGCACTTAGGAGGCAGAGACAGGTGGATCTTTGTGAGTTCGAGACCAGCCTGGGCTACAAGAGTTCCAGGACAGGCACCAAAGCTACAGAGAAACCCTATCTCAAAAAATTTAAAAAAAAAAAAGATATAAAACAGACATAAAAACAACATGTTTTTTCATAGTTTAATGAAATGGAAAAAAACCTTACATATCTGGGGATGACACTGCTCATAAAGTATAAATATAGAGAAAACATTAGGGCACACCATATTAAAATTGCTCAGATCTAGAAACAGAACAATGACGTGGTAGGGTGGCAGGGTGGCAGGGTGGGGTATGTATAATGCAGAAGAGCAAAGGGAAGAGAACCTCTGATATCACAGCAGAAACAGGATGGCGTTCACAATGAAAGCCACAGACACAAACGACATCATAAGCACTGAAGGGAAGGTGAGAAAACATAAATGTTCATATGTGTCAAAGTATTTATAAATAGAAGCAAAATAAAAACAAAAGTTGAGAGACTCTACGATGGCCAAACCTCCACTACAATAAAGGGAAGTTTCCAGTCCCAAAGAAACATTAACTGGCAGAACCTCAGGTCTACAAACGGAGTAAAGAATTCTGAGAATGGGAAGCATGTGAACCAATATAAAAGAGATTTCTTGAAAACATATGCATGGTGGCTGCAGAGATGGCTCAGCAGTAGAGAATGCATGCTGCTCTTTCTCTGGATCAAGCTGAGCTCCCAGAACACACAGCAGATGTCTCACAACTGCTACCACAAGGGACCCACTCCCTCTACCGGCCTCCACAGGCACCTGCAGCCGTATGCACACACCCACACACAGACACACATGTGTACACATAATCTTAAAATATTTTTAAAATTTATGTTTTATGACAAAATGATAACAATGCATTATAAAAATGACATGGTAGTATCACAAAAATTAAGTGGAAAAGATGGAAGTATATAATTTTAATGCTCTTGTATTTTATATGTAAAGTAGTAACATTATTTGAAGGTAGACTACAACGTCGTGTGTGTGTGTGTGTGTGTGTGTGTGTGTGTATGTAAAAGGCCCTGTTATACACTGTCCTTAGGAAACATCCAAGAGGAACCCTGTCTTAAAAAAACAACAACAAAAAAAATCAACAAAAAAGAAACATCCAAGCACACAGAAGGCAGAGATAGGTGAATCTCTATGAGTTTAATACTAGCTTGGTCTACATAGTCAATTCCAGGGCAGCCAGGGCTACATATTGAGATCTGTTAAGAAGGAGAAGGAGGATGAAGAGGGGAGGGAAGGGGAGGTAAAGAAAGGGAAGGAAGAAAGACACCTCAAACAAACTAAGATGGAGACATTAACAATGGAAGGGTAGAAACAGGTATTATGCAAATATTAAGCACAAAATTTCTATACTGAATATATTTACTTCAGAGTGGACAGAACATTTTAAAAGTACCAAATAGAAAGAGACACATTTTCTCATGGATAAGAATATTTTTTATAAGAATAAATAAATAAATATCCTCAGTAGTCTGGAGGCCCCATAGATGACTCAGCAGTGTAGCGTGTGTCATGCTCTTGCAGGGGACTGGAGTTTGGTTTCCAGCACCACATCTACCATGTCAGACAGCTCACAACTGTTTGTAATTCCAGTCCCAGGGGATCAGAGGGCCTTTTCTGGCCTTCATGACCCACACATACATGGCAGACACATGGTACTGCGGGAACTCTTTCTGCTCCTTTAGCCAATAGCCTTTAAGATACCAGCCCACTGGGGTGTGGTTTCATTCATTTTAAAAAAGCAGTGGCAACCCTCTGCTCTCTCTCTTGCTTCCAGCTCCCATTCTGACTGCTAGACTCTCTGTTTCCTGTTTGCGACGAGAGGACTGTGGTGTAGGACAGTGTTCTGTAAGTTTTCTCCCCTCCAATACATAACCCCTTTTAATCAAACTGGTGTAGAATTGTTTTATGCCTTTAACATACAAATATAAATAAAATAAATATTTTTAAATCCTAGCTAATCTAATGTTAAAAAACCAAATCTATACAAAAATAAAAACCTGCAAACCAGCAACAATTAGTTTTTACCCCACCCAAAAAAACAGTAAGATTATCAAAGAACTGAAAATATTCAAGTAACGTGACCAACTGACGCATTTTATACTCTTCAAGTAACATTTGTACATGCATTGTATGTGCCAACATACAACAGCCATCATGAAGACCTATGCTTGGTCTTCAAGAGAAGTCCTGGTGAATTTTTAAAAATGTGCCCATGCAGGGTACAAATGTCTGTGTATAAATATTCATGTCAATTTTATTCATAATCATAAAAATAATATGAACAACCTAAATTTCAGTCAACAGGAGAAAGGAGAATGGATACACAAATTATAGTATATCCATATATTGGAGCATAATCATATAGAATAAAGCATCTGTCCTGCAGCATGACCTCAAAACTCCTCCCATGAGAAAGGCGGTGAAACTGACAGCCCATGATTGCCGAGTAAAGTCAGGAAAGAGAATGCTTCCCTTTGCCTTGCTGGTAAACAGCAGAGCTTGACCAACCTTTCAAATGGTCCTGGAAGCCAGCACCATGCGGGAAGGAAGCTCAAATATCCCAAGTGAAGAAGCAGGGGAGGGAAAACCAACCAACCAGATTGAACCAGCTACAGACACTTGCTCGTCTAGATGTCAGCTACCCACTGACTACACCTCATGAAACACCATCCAGCCGCCATAGTTCTTCCCAGACGTCTGAGCTGTGAAAATCATTGGCTGATTTGGCAAGCGGTAAGGATAACAGGATAGTAATACTCTAAGAGGTGCAATGCCACATTTGATGCAGACCCCGAAACCACCAGAAGGAGGAGGTGGGCTATCACCATTGTTTTTAATGAATAGAGAGCTCCACTCTGTGGTCTGACTGCCCCATGAAGAGGACTCAGCACACACACCCTTTACTCTGAAGTCGCTGTTCATATGTGTCTCCATTAACCTTAGAGAAGTTGCATTGCATTAATCATCATCAAGACAGCCTGGTCCCTTTACAGGATGGGCAAAGGGTAAAGGGTTAGGCCCACAAGTAAAATACATTTCTCATTTTCTGGGCCCTAGTCTCTTTCTGGGGCCATTAGAGGGAAAAAAAATTACTAAAAGAATACAGGTAAACAATGACGACCTAAGCTTGAAGTGCATCTGAAACGTGGGCTTCTTTCTCAGCCGAGGCTCGTGATACACACGTAAGGGGTGGAAATAGACCAGGCACTGGCCCAAACAGACTCCAAAAACTAGTTCCAGCACAAAACACATCTGTCTTGTTACATCGGCATGTTGACGGAGCAGGCTGAGTTCCAGAAGGGCCAACGCACTGGTAGGAATAAGCCCTTCCATGGCAGAAAATGGGCAAACTGCCTCTCCCCGATCAAAAGTCATCCAAAAACTACAACCACAAGGGACACACACACACACACACACACACACACACACACACTCACCTTTCAAATTCACTCGTCAGGAAAAGAGTACAAATAGAAAACCATGCGTAAGCCTGTGTTCAGTTTAAGTTGGCTGTTTATTTTCCAGTTTCCATAGGAAATAATTGAGCTAGTATTATCTTCCAAAAGTAAACACTTCTACACCAACCTCCCTGAAACCGTTCCCCAGGCCAAGATTCCTGCTTCCGCCTCCTAGTGCCCTTACACCCACAAATTCTCACATTGTGGTCCACAGAAGCAGAGCATTAACAGAGAGGCACAGCCTCGCATCTTCCCTCAGCTTCCTGAAAGTTCATTGGCTGTCTTTCGTCCTACTCCGGCCAGATCCTACTGCTTGACATGAGAGATAAAAATCAAACGGGAAACCAGAAATATGAGACATCCCAGAGGTCTGACCTTCTCGGTTCCCGCTGACCCTGGACACTATTTAAAGGCTAACTGGGTCTTTTCTGGAAAGTACATGAGCCCAGAGGCCTGGAGCTCTTTTCTGTTGTGTTTCTATGGGCCCTGTCAGTAGTATTTTCCCAAATGTTGTTTATTGGGCTTTCCTCACTGGCCCTGGTAAGTCAGCAAAACCACGACCTTTTAACATCATCCACCTAATCCTGCACGAGCTGGGTATGCAAAGTGTGAATGTCATGATCACGACAGGTTTCTGGTTTTGTTTTTCATCATGAACTTCACTTTCTAAGCACTATCCTTTTTGGACATCCAGTAAGTGCCTAACATTCTTTAAGGGGACAGGTCTTGAGACTTCTCTCATCTCCAAATCTCCAACACAGGGATGTTTATGCAGGCCGCTGACTTTGAGCCAAGAGGCCTGAACTGCCTTTGCATGCCGTGGCTCTAACCACATTTTGACCTGGATAAATGCTTATACATGGAAAAAAATATGGCCAGCTACAGAGCCACACTTGCAAAAGAATTAAATTATTGACGATAAGATAAAACTGGACCTGAAAAGAACGAGGCTTCCTGTTCTTTGCAGCAAGTAACTCGTGACCGGTAAGGGTCAGGGGTTGAAATCAGGACGCTAGTTAGAGAAAAGTTAGCAAGAATTTCTACCATTCTGTAAAGCACACAGTTTGATTTTCCTCAGCATGTTTACTAGAGATGAATTCTAAAGCCACGTTTAAGCCCTTAAGTATCATTAGAACATAAGGGTCAAAGTGCAGCATGTCAACCCCAAAGATAAACGCCAAACCAAACTAGTGTCCAGGAAACTATTTCAAAAATGGTAAGGGAAATATTTATTGTGCTCAACCAAAATGCCCAACAAAGACAAAACCAATTAACGAAGCAATTACCTACCAGTTCAATAAACTATAAGACAAACCTTCTAATTACGGCTACAAAATCACATTGTACCTGCCACTGGCCCAAAGCACCCTGAGTTTTTAGGGTACTCTATCCTATTCTCTTGGTACAAGGTCCTTCTACAGGAGGTATTCCTATAACTCTCCTAGATAGCTAAACATGCACAAGTGTTCATTAATTCAGCAAGTTTCCAGTATATTGGTGCCAAAATATTAATAATATTCTGTTTTTGTTAATGTTGTGGTTGTTGTTTTGAGACAGGTTCTCCTCTGTTATGTAGTTCTGGCTGACTAGGAACTCAGAATATAAACCAGGCTGGCCTTGAACTCACAGAGACCCATCTATCTCTGCCTCCCAAGTGCTGGGATTAAAGGTGTGCACCACCATAACCAGAAATATTCTTAATATAACAGCCTCCACATTTGTGATTTACTAACAACTCTTGACTTGCAGTCCCAGCTCTGCCACTGGATGTGACTCTGAAATGGCATTTGTTTTCTCTATTGTTTGTGGGGTCATTAACTTTTCTCTCTGTGAGCTATTGTGCAAATAGAACAAGATGTCGCATACCAAGTGCCTGGCACAGAGCTAGATTTTGTGGGAAGATATTAGTCTTGTTTTTCATGTTTCTTCAACATAAAGCCACTAAGTGTTGGCCTACGCTCACCTATTCACAAATGCACAGAATCAGACATGATTTACACACACCTACCATACACTATTTCTCTTTCTTGGGTGTTTATAGTTCGTGGCAAAAATGGTAAGGTCTCCTTTTCCAAGGTGTAATTTTCACTGAGAATTTTTGTGTTTAGTCCACTTCTTTAGACTGTCCTGGCTACGTCACAGCATGACACAAAAAAGCAGGGCCATTGATTCCTATTGATTAATACTGCCACTGGCCACAGTGCTATCCCCATCTGAAAGGCAGAGAGACTGGGGATGGTTGAGTCACTTGGGCTGGATCCCAGCTGAATAAATGACAGAACCAGGACTATTTGTTTGGCCCTGTTCAAGTCTAAAGAGCACGTGCTTTCCATTCTGTTCCGGCACCAAGCTTAGTTTCCTACCACAATGTCATGAACTACGGTTACAAGAAAATGAGACCACTGTTTACTATCTGTCATGGCTAAATTTTAAATCAAGCCTGAGGATATAAAACCCATGACCTCTAAGTCTTAAGTAAAATCCCACTTGAATTAAAACAAAACAGTGGAAAATGCCTTAGTAATAACATTTGAAAAATCCCCAGAATGTGAGATTTCGGCTTGCTTTTCTTGATGGAATGTCCCTGCATAGAGATGGACTGAGGGCTGTGGGTATAGGAATGGTCAGTTTCTCTATAGTGGAATTCACAAGCCTAAAAACTGCCTTCTTTCCTCCTAGTCACCAACCATAGTTTTATGTGATGTAATTATCCCATGACCGAGTTTATAAACCGTCTTCCCAATGGTATGACAGATTCGGTCTCGGCTTAATTTTAAATGGAGAAAACAAATGTTTTCAGTCTTTTCAGTGGATGAGTTGTATAAAGCAAAGAAAACTGCCTTGGCTGTGCCTTCTCCAGTCTCATGGTGTTCTTGTCATTGACGCTTTTCTGAGGCCCCTGCCTCATGACAAGCACTAGCACTTAACCCACCACACACCCGGCACAGCACCGTGTGCAGCGGCCCCTCCATTTAAAAAAATTGTTCCATGAGCTGGGGATGGTGGCGCACACCTTTAATCCCAGCACTCAGGAGGCAGAGGCAGGTGGATGTCTGTGAGTTCAAAGCCAGTCTGGTCTACAGAGTAAGTTCCAGGACAGACTCCAAATCTACACAGAGAAATCCTATCTCTAAATAAATAAATAAATTGATCAATGAATAAACTAATAAAATCTGCTTGCCTAAAAGACTCAGATATACTTCTTCCTGGATCCTCATACCAAATCTGACCTTTCTTTGCCCAGAACCCCATGCTTCTACTACATAACACCTTTCAACCCAGAGTCAAATGTACTCTCTGGTTTCCATCTGTACTGTCATGGTACCTGTCTCCCCACATGTCCTAAGAGGACCAAACTGGTGAGATGGCCAAAAATGACAAATCCCAGGAGTTCACCCCCCATGTCCTTGAAGATGGACAGAGAATGTATCAGAGGTTCATCCTTGCTCATCGCCCAATTACATGGGAAACATAAAAGAATTAACTTTACATCTTTCTCAAGTTAAACCTGATTTTCTAGGGTTTAGAATGGAGCATGGTGTTTAAAAATCTCCCTAGTAATTTAAATATGGCCCAGGTTAAATGGAGTGAGGCTGGGACATGCCAGAAAGGATGCACACAGACAAAGCAATAGGAAGCACTTTGTTCTCCTAACAGGAGATTATGAGAGGAGAATGCCCACTCTGGGAAAGCAGCTGCTGCCCTCCAGTCATGCTGCCCTTCCCACCTCTGGGGTCCTCACTGCTGTCTAGACTCCTCCTCTCATCCCCTCCCTCTTGAAAGAGTCCTTTAGGTTAGGTCTCCTTATTGGTGAGGTAACGGGAATTTGCCCCACATACTCTATGCTTTTAATACAGACCATGCTATTCACCAAACATCCCAGCCCCAATCTCCACAGGATCCTACTGCTTCACCCTCCTAACTGGTCCTTCAAACTGGAGATTCCAAGCAGCGAGTCCTAAAGCACATTGATGGATTGTCCATAAGTCCACGAAGAGCACTGTGGAAATCCGCATTTCAGAGTGCTAAAGGCAAATGTAACAGAGTAACCCAAGATCCAAACATCAGAGCAGTTCCATCCTCCCCATTGTGAGAGTCACTGGATGCAGAGCAAAACAAAAGCCATGTCTCTTGGACCCAAGATGGTACAGAAAATGCATCCGAGCACAAACACACATGCAAGTACATGCTGCAGCCAGGAAGGTAGGACCCTGACCTAGTCTGCTCTCTATGGCTTTGATGAAACACTCTAGCCAAAACCAAATTAGGGGGAATATTTATTTAACTTAGACATTCACGTCACAGTCCATCTTTAAGGAATGTCAGGGCAGGAACTCAAACAGAAACCATGGAGGAACACTCTTTGCTGGCTCACTCAGTTAGCTTCCTTATATAGCACAGGTCTAACAACCTGGGAGATGGTGCCTCCCAACACCAGCAATATCAATTAACAGTCAAGATAATCCCTCACAGGTGTGCCCACCAACCAACCTGAAAAAGACCACTTTTTTTTTAGATGTGTCTAGGCTGTGTCAAGTTGACAAATGATAACTCAGGCCACAGCCTAGTCGCTATGCACTGAATGTTTATGTTCCTCTAACATCCATGTGCTGAAAACCAAACACTCAGTGTGTTGGATTTGGACCAGGGGCATCTGAAAAGTAATTAAGGTTAAGAAAGAGCATAAGAATTGGGTTTTGTTCAGATAAAAGTAGTGGCCTTCAAGCTCACCTCTTGGCTGCTTCCCTAGCCATTTGAGGACATAGCAGGAAGCCAGCCATGGAGGTAGACCTCCACCAGGAATCAAAGCTGTGGAAGTTTAATGCAGAACTTCTGGCTTCCAGAGCTGGGGGGAAACGAATATCTGTTGTTTAAGCCATGGGTCGAGTATATTTTGTTACAACAGCCCAAGATTCACACACAAACCTGAAACAAATCACAGTACTGCTAACCCTCAGCGTCTCCGTCAACGAAAAGATAATAAACCCTATCTCTTCACAAACATCAAATGAGGCAACGTGTGTTTGTTTTAGATGTTGTTGCTTGGGGTGTTTGTTGGTTTATTTGCTTGTCTTGTCTGGCCTTTAATTCCCTATGTAGACCGGACCAAACTCACAGATATCTTCCTATCTCTGCCTCCCCAGTACTGAGTTTAAAAGTGTGTGCCACCTTTCCTGGTCAAGGAAATGTGTGCTTTCAGAGCTTTGCTATGGCCAGGCGTTAAAGAAGCATTTCATCCCTCTTCAGCCTCCTCTGTGCTCTCATGCTTTCCTCTTGCATGAACCAGCCATCTACAACACTGTATCTAGATTGAATTGCTTAGATCTGTCTCTGCCATTAGAATCCAAAATCCTGTGGCCAAGGCCCCAATTACATTCACTCATCTTTACATACAGTTACTGGCCAGGAAAGGATCACAGAACAATCCTCAGGTGGTATTAAATGCCTTCTCTCGGTGTCTTCTAACACTTCTGTACCTACTTCCATCACTTAGCAGGAGGCTCTCCTAGTTCTGTGGTTTTCTAACCTGCTAGGCTGTAGGCCCTCAGATGGCAGAGAATACATATTGTCTTTACTCTATCCCTACCAATTTCAATGCCTAACACCTAGTAGGAATTCTTTGAAAATTGATAAAAGGTAGACAATGATTAATTTGCTATGGAAGTCCCATTGTTGAATTGCACTGTTCACAGCTGCCTTGCATAGTTCACCATCTCCAGAACAAGCTGAACACAACTTATGCCACTGGGTCATTTCTTACAAGACTCCTAAAAGGTCCCAGCTCATGCGACTCTTTTATTCTACTGCAACCAGAAAAATATCTGAATGTACCATTTTATTGTACAAATCAATATCATCCCCCAGAGAACCAAGACTAGTCATTTATACTAATGACAGTTGCTATGCAACCACCCTCCAAGGCTTGGTTGTTAGATTCAGGACTAGGCAGTGATTTTTCCCACCTGGAAAGGACAATGGTCTCTAAGGGGGAAAATATACCATTACACAGTTACTCTGTCTTCTTGCAAAAAGAGAAACTTAACCATATCAGAAAATGATAAGCATATAAAGTATTTGTACAAATAGATGTGTGTATTTAGCTACTAGCCCCTTAAGCATGAGTTTACACACATTCATGAATTATATAATTTTATACACACTATATTTGATATGCTTTTATTTATGCTAGCAAGAGAGTAAAATAATTTTTTTCATTCCAAAAAAGTTTCATAATAACTCGTTTTGCTTTGCTTTGCTTTGTTTGTGGTTCTGGGGATCAAACTCAAGGCCACAAGGCCACAAGTATACAAGACACACATCCTTGTTTTGTCATTTTCCACTTCTTTTTACAAAATAAACTTTTTAAAGTACATTGATATTTTCTGGATGCAAAAGAAAACCTCAGAAATAAGATAAACTTAAAAAAAAGATAAGGGTATAATCAAATGGCCTATGTAAACCACAGTTGGCTTTTGCTGTGTGGGCTTCCAGATGTTTATACATTTATATGTATAAACATCAAAGTAGGAACATGTACATAGTTTGGACACTCCTTTACTTTGAAATTTCACAGCATTCCATGAATGTCTTCCTGGATCAACATATGTTATCATTTTTAACACAACATGACATGATCATGTTTAAATATATCATAATGTGATTGCTTTCTTGTGGTGTACATTTTTTCACCATGATAGTTATAATGTTATATTGCATATTTTTCTAACTTCATCTAATTGTTTTAATAAGATTTATTTTATGGATCAGATCAAAGACTATACACTTATTTGAATTAAGCAATTTAGAACACTTAGACTTTTTTCTAAGCTAACAGTATGTATTTGTCTCCCAGAGAAAGATTTTGAGAGAGAACAAGTTTAGTGAAATTTTAGCATAACTTAAAATTGCTTTCAAATAGTTATTAAAGCACTTTTGGGGATCCAGTATAATAAGGTAATTTTGGTTTCCCCTTCATTTTGCTGTATAACAACACAGTTGACATCTTCCAACCTGGGCATATCTATGGCATTACTCTTTCCCACCATAATGCTTCCCCACCCTCCTGTCTACCTGGGTGTTTCTGTCAAACAGTAGTGTATTTGAGTGCCGGGCCTTAGCTTGGCTTATTTCTAGCCAACTTTTCTTAACTTAAATTATGCTATCTACCTTTTGACTATGGGCTTTTATACTTCTCTATTCTATATACCTTTCTTTCCTTCTTACTCCGTAGCTGACTTTGCGACTGGATGGCTGGCCCCTGGCGTCCTCCCTTCTTTTCCTTTTCTCAATCCTCCTTTTTCTTCTTCCTCAACCTAGATTTCTTCTCCAGTTTATTCTCTCTGCCTGATAGCCCTGCCTATCTTTTCTCCTGCCTCTCTATTGTTCATTCAACTCTTTATTAGACCAATCAGGTGTTTTAAACAGGCAAAGTAACACAGCTTCACAGAGTTAAACAAATGCAATATAAAAGAATGCAACATGTCTTTTCATCATTAAACAAATATTCCACAGCATAAAAGAATGTAACACATCTTTAACTAATATCTACAACATGCAAGAAGTGATGACCAACTTCCTTGGGACAGCTAGAACCAAACTGAATTGAACTCTGGATCATTAAGTACCACGTATTTTCAGTGGGGTGGTTATCAATATGTTTCCACAATCCCAACCCAACCCCTAGTGCTGAGACATTACTCCCTTGAGTTTTCTCATAAATACACAGTAGTTTGGGTTTTTTTTTTATTTTAACTACAGTGAGTTGACCATTGTGACTAGTGGTTAGTCCATTTTCAGTGAAAATGTGAAATCCTAAGAAACCACTGCTATGACCCAGAAGGTTCTGGATAAGGGCTGGACCCTGGCTGGAAAACAGAGTCCCTACCTGGCTCAGCTCTTAGCTTGCTTTATAATTTCAGCTGTAAGATCTTCTGTGTTTATTTTCCAGTTCCTCCTCTTCAAAATGGGGTTAAATCCTATGACACTCACAGGCTTGGTATGAAAGTAGACAGAATACAGCGTACATCTGTGCTTCAACATGGCCCCCAATTGTGATAACATAAGATGTTATTGTGAACGTGTGCAGCCCATCTTTCGGCAACCCTTGGTGCCTCAGTTATGGGAGGGATCAAATGGGGATAAAGAAGGAAGAAGAAAGAAAATTGGCTCAAGGTGTGTTATTAGCTGGATGAAGTGAGGAAGCCTAAGCTGCCCAAGCACTGGAGCTGGTTCCTGGTCATGTTATTCTATGCTCTTAAACTCCCACGCATACTCTAGCCGCTGCCAAAACACATAAACCTCTTTGAATTACACTCCTTCTCTTACAGGAGCAATTGACTGCAGTTGGATGTGATTTTCTTTTGTTTGTTTTAATTTATAGATGACCAGGAATGCTGGCCTGCCTCCTTTTATTTAAACACCCACCATTCTTCTATTAGGGTTGCTCGCTCTTCTGGGGTCTTAGTTTTCTGGTATTTTCCCCCCTCTAAGAATAGTTGTGGTTAGAGACCGCTCCAAGCACAGCCCCAGATCATTGGGCTCATTAAAGACATTCAGTAACCCTCAGACTGGAGCAATAAATCACTGGTCCAGGAAGGGAGAGTAGGCGTGGAGGGCAGCTGGAGAGCCTTCAGTTGGCTTCAGAAGGGCTTCATGGGTCTGCGTCCAGGATGACAGCCCCTATAAATGAGAAATGCTTGAGACATGCGAAGGGGAAGACACCAAGCCTTATGAATACACTCTCCATCTGACAACCAACACCTGTTAGGCTGAAAACCTTGCAGGCAGGGGAAGGAGAGAAGCAACCCTACTCAAAGAGAAGTGTGTCAGCCCAGAGTCACCCAAAATTCCTGAAAATGGCTTCCCACACACTCCCCTCCCAATCAGAAGGGAGCTATTGACTGAAGTCAATTGTGTGGCTACATCTCAGCCCTGAGCAGAACAATGAAGCGAATCGCTCGTGACTGTTTTCTGACTTCACTATCAGTAGAGGACTAGATGTTCAAGACTAGCATTTGCCCAAACAGAAAGAGCGTGTAATGGAGAGAAACCTCCTTTTGGAGAGTCCTAGCACATAATAGTGCCCTTGAGTTGTGATCAAAAAATGTGTTGTTCTAAAACATAAAATTTCTCTTGGGCTGGGGAGATGAATTAGTGGTTAAGAGCACTGGCTGCTGCTCTTCCAGGAAGCCCAGGTTCAGGTCCCAACACCCACATGGCAGCTCACAACTGTCCGTAACTCCAGTCCCAGTGGATTCAACACCCTCACACAGACATACATGCAGGTAAAAATGCATAAAACAAATAAATAAAACAGTTTTTTAAAATTTAAAATATAGCATTTCTTGACTTTGGCTACCATTGTTAATGCGCCTGTGTATCACCTATTAGGTAACATGTGGCAGGAAGCCCTGTGTCCTGGAGGGAAAACTGCATTGAGCCCTTTCGGTTCTGTTTGGTTTGAAGAAAAAGACAAATTCACTTCCAATGAAAACCTCCTCACTCTGATTCCTATCTAGAACATGGCTGATATCCCAAGAGCTTCAGTCCTGGGTCAGGAACTGGTGACACTTATCTCAGCCATTTCCTTGTCCCCCATGGCCACATTCCACTGCCTCTCAACTTTCTCCTGCCACATTTTCTGAGGGAAGGCTAGCCAACAGCTTCACACAGACTCGTGGCACACAGCAGAACAATTCAAATGGAGGCCAGCCAAAGAAATCTGTGAGGCAGATGATAATGTCAAATATACATTCAATGCATTTTTCTGTGGTTCTTAAATGGAAAGAAAGATTTCTCCACTTTTAAACCTTCTGTTTATAATTTTTAACAAATGAGCTTCTTGGAATAAGTACACTTGAGATGGGAGGGGGAAAGATCTGTACATAAAAAAAAATTAATTTTAATTAAAGAGAGTATCCGAAAGAAAAAGTGCCAGGCAACTTGCAAGACCCAACTGAGGAATGCCCCTAAGTCTATGTGTGAGAAATCATTCACAGTGTATTGTTGAGTGATGAAGCAAAGCTCAGAACAGTATAAACATTCTTGCGAATGCAGTAGACCCAGTGTTTGTTGAAAGAACAAAGAAGCATCAAAGGAGAATGGAAGAATTTGTACCAGAGACTGGAGAAATGGCTCAGAAGTTAAAAACACTAGCTGCTCCTCCAGGAGACGCTGGTTTGGTTTCTAACACACACATGCTGACTCACGACCGTCTGTAACACCAGTTCCAGGAGATCCAGTGTCCTCTTCTGGCCTCCACAGGCACCAAATGTGAATGTGATGCACAGCTATACACGCAAGCCCAACACCCACACAAATAAAATAAAATAACAAATATTTAAGAAATTTTAAAAAATCAAGTTCACAGATCTTTTTCCTTCTTATCCCCCTCCTCCTCTCCTCCTTTTTTTATGTCTCATCTAATGGTTCTCAAATCAAACCAACATTTACAAAATAAAAACAATTTTCTCACGCTGATGTGTGAGTAGTATTGTGTATACATATATGTGTGTTCACATATGTGTGGGCACACAAGGATGGGGAAGTGCTCATGTTTGTATGCATGTATGTGTGGAGGCCCTAGGTTGATGTTAGAAATTTTCTTTGATTACTCTTCTACTTTATACTTTTAAAGAAGAGCCTTTCAGCCCAACCCAGGGCTCATCAACATAACTAGTCTTCCTAGGCAGCTTGTTCTACAGATCCTTTTTCCCATCTCTCAGCATGATCCGTCTAATGGGCTCTGCGAATCCAAACTGTGTTCCTTTTGCTCACACGGCAAGCACTTTAACTGCTGAGCTATCTCCCAAGTCCCTGTATTAGTCATAGTTTTCTAGAGGAGCAAAACTGATAGAATAGAATAGATAAATACAGATACATATGATAGAATATTTATATAATAATTTATATCTATTTTTATTTTATCCTATCATAATCTATTTATAATTTATTAGAGTGGCTTACAGACTGTGGTCCAGCTAGTCCAACAATGGCTGTCTCCCAAAAGAAAGGCCAAGAGTCTGGCAGCTAAGGCTAGGTGTCTTAGCTGGTCTTCAGTCTACGTTGGAATCGCAAAGTAGGTTCTATACCAGCAACTGAATGCCTCAGCAGCAGGAAGTTAAACTTGCCAGGAAGAGTGAAGGTAAGCAAACCAAAAGCAAATCTCTGTGCCTCCACATCCTTTTCTGTGAGCTGCCACCAGAAGGTGCAGCCCAGATTTAGGGTGGGGTTTCCCACCTCAAATGATCCAATAATGAAAATTCTTAACATTCATGCCCTATTGCTTGGGCTTTGGTTCATTACAGATGTAATCAAGTTGACATCCAAGATCAGGCATCACAGCTCCCCAAACCAATATCTTGCAAAAGTTCCAGTCTGCCACTCACGTTATATGTGCAAAAGTATTTAAGGATGGTGGGAAGCAATTTTCCTCATAGATAAGACGAATCATGACAGCAGACTGTGTGGACCACTATTTGTGAAGTGAGAGACAATGGCCTCCATGGTACTTAATGTAAGATACACATAGGAATACACAATAATTTGTCATGTACAAGATAATCAATAAAGGACCAACAGCAAGTCATGATTCTAAAGACTGAAGACAACTAGCATGTTCTAAGCCAGAATAAGAAACCTACAATAAGTTTCCCCTGTCTTCATACTCAGTGCAAAGCTGCAGGTGCACCTCCATGGTCTTCATCTCTACTCACCAGCTGGAGTCCCAGACTTCTTTTAGAATGTCATTTGTTAACCAGTCCAGAGAATTCCTTGGACTGTAATTCAAGTATCTACTACTTGGTAGGTCTCTAGACTGAGTTCCTTAAGATAACATAAATAAAGAGATAGGGAGTTGCCATATCTACATGTCTGAGAGTTGACATGCCTGGGGGAACCAGAGAATGAAGAAAGGACAGATACACAATCAGAAAAGCTGGGATCAAATGGGATGTGCTCACGCGGATGGAGCGTTGCCATGGCAACCCAGAACCTTGGCTTGTTGGGGGGGGATGGGATGTTGTAACTAGTTTTGGTAGACGGTCTCATTATGGGAACAGTCAGTCTTACACTGTAGTCATAGAGTGGAGGAAGCTGTGATTGCTAGTTTGGGCACACACTGTCAACATCCACACTCAGACCAGAGGAAAGACTTTGCCATCCCTCCAAAACTTAGCCATGGAAAACTTTGCCACCTTGTTGGGTCTGAAGCAGTGGTCCTCTTGATATGGCTGTGTCCATGTCAACAATACACATTGCCTCAGGATTTCACCCACTCCTGACAAATTCAGGGCTTCCTCAGTTCCCCAGAAAAGGTCACTTACACGATGATGGCCTCTACTTGCCCTCTTCTGTCCTCCCCTGATGAATACTTTCTCTTCATCACCTACAAGTCATTGTTGCCCCAAGACTTGAAGTCACCCAAATCACCCAGTTCTCCCTGACCCCACTACAACCACCGGCCATTGGCACAACATCTGCCCCTTCGCGTCCTACTCCTTACCCCACAGCAGAGGCAAGTCAGGGAGTCTCTCTGGTTCTCACCTCTGTGTCACAGCCCCTGTGTCCATAAGTAGATGGGGTTGGAGGACATCAGGAACCAGAGGCATAGAAAAAGAGTCTCATCTCAGGCAAGGAGACTGGGAAAGCAAAGTTTTGTCTATGATAAGGGCAGGCTCACATCATAGCTGAATTCTAATATTATCCTGAACTGCTCAACAAGGCACAACATGCCAAAATTCTTCACACAAAAATGATCTTTTAAATCAGATTTAGCTCATTCTGGTTTCCTTCAGACCCCCCACAAAGTATCTCAGAACGAACAATACATATCAAAATTGCAAAAAAAAAAAAAAAAAGACAGCATTCACATGCTTTTCCCACAAGACCCTTAGGCTCCAAGCAAAACAAAAAGTATAGTTAAATCTTATTCCCTGAAGGTGTACAAACACTCCCGACTTGTGGACACAGACAGAAAGGAAAGTCTTCCTAATTCTAACCTCATCTCAGCCTTGACAGAGACAAAATGCCTGTCACAAAGTCCAAGCAAGATTTTTGTCCAAAATTCCTACTGAATATTAGGGAAAGGGGTAGCCTCAGTAATCTACTCTAGTGCACACGCGTGCGTGCATGCACACACACACACATATCACATCACAGGGAAAAAAAAAAAAACAGGTTCATGGTCTCTCCAGCCAGCCACAAAACCATATTACTTAAGCTGATTGCTCAACCTTTGACTTTTAACTCAGTCAAACAGGAGGCCAAAACCCTAATGCTAAAATGAAACAACAGGGTTAGCATACTATGCATCATTATAGACAGATGATCAACTTGATTGCAGGTCTAACCACGGTTTTCTTTAGCAAATGCCACTCACTTTTGTTCCTACTAGTCTCCACACTGCACAGATGGATTAACTGAGGCTCAGAGAGCCAACCTGCAGGAGCCTGGAGAGATGACTCTGTGGAGAAAGGACTTGCTGTGCAAGCAGAAGATCTGAATTTGGGTTTTGTGCATCTATGTGAAAATGTAAGATGCCACGCGCACCTGTAATCTCAAATTTGGGGTGGGGCGAGGCAGAGAAGAAGATTCCTTGAGACTTTGTCGCCAACCAGTCTATCCAAATCAGTGAACTGCAGATTCAGTGTGAGCTTCTTTCTCAAAAATAATATATAGAATAAGGTATAAAACATTGACCTCTAGCCTCTATGCAGGCATGCGCACCAGTACACAAACATCACACATACATAGACACATAAATACACACACATACATATGTATTTTAATCTAATTTAAAAATAGAAATCCTTTCTCAAATCATAAAATTTGAACATGGGTGTAGTGATTGATACCGTCAACCTGGTAGACTCTAGACTCACCATGGAGACAATCCTCTGAGCATACCTATGAGGGATTACTAATACAGATTTATTGATGTGGGAAGACTCACACTAAATTTGGATAAGGGGTCCTGGAATGGATAAAAAGGAGAAATCAAGTTGAGCAACACCATCATCACTTTCTTCTTCCTCGGTACAGATGCAATATGTCCTGATGCCTCAAACTTCTGCCACCCGGACTTCATTGCTGTGGTGTTTGGAGGAAGTGTGTCACTGGGGGTGGGCTTTGAGGTTTCAGATGCT
>JAQHUG010000024.1:13195172-13208489 GCA_028555095.1 Dicrostonyx torquatus
CTCTCTCTCTCTCTCTCTCTCTCTCTCTCTCTCTCTCTCTCTCTCTCTCTCTCTCTCTCTCTCTCTCTCTCTCTCTCTCCCTCTCTCCCTCTCTCTCTCTCAGCAGTGTCCCACACCCTCTCAGGACAATATATATGCTTCTGAACAAATCTAACCAAGGGAAGAATTCATAAGGAAAGCAAGTTATACTGCCCTCCTCACCCTGCCCTGAGAACTGACTGCTCAACCTGACTCCTAGTCACTGTCACTCTTAGCCTAACACTTCAGAAGGAACAGAAAGTAAGATCTTGATGCTCTTACAGCCTCCCTTCTAATTTGATTAGCCCATCAGTCAATAACAGAACATCTACAATAGGGTCTAAGTGGGGAGCAGAAAGTAACATTGCATTTTTTTTCTATTCTCCTGTCGCATATTTGATTGATACTCCAGGAGTCTTAGCCCAGAGTTGTCCTCCTAGCAACTGACCATCCCCTTACCCTTACCATAACTTGGACTGGTCATCAACGCCAACAAAACTGGAAACCTACAAGCCTGCCAAGGTCATAACTTTAGGAAGCTGATATTCCGGGTATGGGTGTTATTTTACTAAAGAGTTTCATATCTAATTTGCTGGCTATGAGTTTCAGGCCAATGACACATTTGGGTTATATCAATACCAATCAGTTTGGCTGGTTTTAGTAAAATATATGTGTAAATAATCCAGTCTGATAACTTCATTTTGCTTATTTACATGACAGTGGAGATTTCAGCCACCCATCAGTTGCTTTGACAAGGTGTTTCAATATTTAAACTATCATTTTGTTTTTCTGATTCATAGGAGCTGAGTTTGAAGAAAGAATCCCTGGCACAATTCTTTAAATAGCATTTTCAAATCACAGAGGGGATTTACCATTTCCTCCCAAGCTAAAATGCCTCTAGGATGTATGTTTAACTGCATTCTCACCCCATCCCACACTGCTCGGGACTTACAAGCCCTGGTGGAGAAGTTGAGGCCAATTTTATCGTTAAATAAACTCTGGAATGCCCCAGGCAAGGTCGTTAAGTTGTCTCCACTATAGACTACAGTCCAAATAGTCACCTCCCTTCTATGGGTTCCCACAGGGACCTGGGTGTGCTCTATGCCCACCCCCTGGAATATAGGACAATTAGACCATTATATTTGCACAAAGAGCAAGCAGCCAGCTCAATTCAGTTGTGTACACAGAGATGAAAAAAAACGTAGTGCCACCAAATATAGACTCCCCGGACAATTTATTTGTCTTGAAAGTGTTTAAGACACACAAGCAAGTCCTGTCAGGCCATAAATGGTTGGCTTTGTACAGTTATTACCACACAAGTCTGGAGGGCCTTCTACATACATGAAGTTTAAAGACCTTATCATGGATCACACCACCTAGGTGGCCTGAGAAGAGCCTCACTCATTGTACCCATGACAACCCAAGAGATTAAAATCCCATCCAACAGTCCCCTCCACATTGTGCCCTTAATGATTTAAATCTTCTTCTTACTCAAAACTTCCATTTGAAATTCCCATCTCCCCCAATAAAGTGCTGGAATTAATAAAGCTTCTCAAGGCTCTTCTCATCCGAATCAGACTGTTGGAAGAGATGGCTGCCTGAGGGGTTCACATAGAGAACTCCATTCTGGTTCTAGCTCTACAGGCGCCTTGTGATCTGCTATACTTTCACCAAAATAGCTGCACACACCTATTGGGTGTGGGAATTAAAAAAAAAAAAAGAGGAAGCCGGGCGGTGGTGGTGCACGCCTTTAATCCCAGCACTTGGGAGGCAGAAGCAGGCGGATCTTTGTGAGTTCGAGACCAGCCTGGTCTACAAGAGCTAGTTCCAGGACAGGCTCCAAAGCTACAGAGAAACCCTGTCTCGAAAAAACAAAACAAAACAAAAAAAAAAAAAAAGAGGGAAATGAGAGAAGGATGAAAAGCCAAGAGAGAGAAAAGAGAGGGGGAGGAAGGGAGAATTTGTTTAGAACCTGATTATTTATTCATCATTTATAGTATGTCTTCTGCTGATGGGGAGGATTCCCTTCTCCCCAAGAACTTTCTCCTGTCCATCAGGGAGCAACTCTCTACCCATCATTCCTGAGGGCTTCACCTGACTTGTCTTGCCCCTCAGCCTCTCCAGATGAACATACTGTTCCTACCTATTGTTGAGTGCTCCTGTGGACCACATCTTAACCTACAGTAGAGGGGGGCCTCCGCTGCTCTGTAGAACTCAGAAATATCAAAGGCAGCTGCCCATGGTGAGAAGGATGGAGTGGGGCGTGCATAAGTAGAAAGGCCACCTGGGTGACAACTATGAACCTCTCTCAAAGACATAAACAGCAGATACTTAGAATCCTGGACAGAGAGAGGGCAAATAAAAACCACCCAAGCATAGGAATAAGAATGAAGAAGCAATTAACTATCTATTAGGACAAAATGATTCAGGATGGCAGCAAGGACCTGGATGTACCTGTCTCCCCTGAGAAAAGCAGACAGCTACCAGACAGCTACAAAGCCAGGATAAGGTCAAGTAGGTTCAGAGTGTTTCTGTTCAAGCCCCCACAATGCAGGCAACCTTCAGTGAGTCTAGTGACTACAGATTGGGTGAAGGTGGGTACAGCCTCCAGGAGCCCAGTGGAGGCCGTGTGTCTGCTAGTAGCCTTCTACTGCTTGTTCCGTGCTCAGACTCCCAGATTCAACTCACCTCTTCCTCATTTCCTCTTGGCAGTTTGCAGATGCTATTCCTTCATGATGAAGAAGGAGGAGGAGGAAGGAGGAGGAGGAAGAGGAAGAAGAGGAAGAGGAAGAAGAAGAAGAAGAAGAAGAAGAAGAAGAAGAAGAAGAAGAAGAAGAAGAAGAAGAAGATGATGATGATGATGATGATGATGATGAAGATGAAATATCTGGTCTACACTTCTCCCCTGGCCAGCTAAGATTCAAGACAGGTCATTGAGCTGGTCTGACCTTTGCTCCATAGATTCTCATTGTTAAGTTGAGGTAATAACCAGGAAGCTGTATACTTAACTAAGTAGGTGACTCTGGAGTCAGAGCTCCAGTCTTGAGCTTACATGGCAGCTCATGTACACACTAGGTAGGCAAGCTTGGAGAAGGGTCTTAACCTCTCTATGCTTCAGCCTCTGCGGAGTAGGAATAAGAGTTGTATCCGTGAACTGAGATGAAAGAGCCACCTACCATCCCACCACAGTGTTTGGTACAAAGCAGAGCACAGTAAAGGCATCCGTCAGCATTGCTATGGTTACCACCTTTACCAACATGGTAAAACAGTGTTGACCTTCACCCTGAACTATCCTTAGCAAGGGAGTCTGACTTATCATTCTCTTCAGCTTCTGTCATTAGATAAAAAGGCAAAACTCCTTTCATCTCTTTGGGGAGTCTGGAGATAACACATTTTGCCCTTAGTTCTCAATGGATTTAGAACAAAAGAAACATGCGAAGCTCAAGTAAATATGGGGGAAACATCACCAAGCACAGATTGTTCTAAAGTCCTTGAAACTTGTGCATCTCCTAGTGGTGATATCTCAAAATAACTGAAAGTTCATTATTAAGAGTAAAGGGAGAACCGGAGGAGTCACTCAGAAGCAGTCTGGGTGCAGCGCTCCTAGACAGCTCCCTGATAAAGAGGTGGAGAGTAAGCTCATGTCTCCCTGGGAAAAGCATTTCTTCTACTACCAAAGGCTGACAGGACAACCTTTGCAAGGGCTTATCTTTTCCACACTTTCCCCTTTGCCACATTCAGTCAATCACGTCAGGTCATGAAGTCAAACTCCCACCAATGAGATGAGAGACAGTTGATGTGAGAGCTGGAGTTACTTTTTAAGTTTTAATTACTATGCCTAAGAGAGCTGTGAAGCAAAAATGCCTCTGATCTGGAAGTCTTTTGCCCAAGGACAGACAGTTCCTGAAATACTGAGGCTATTGTTTATGGGAGATAACAAGCCACATGTTTTCACTCCCCTAAACAAGTCTGTTTGATCCATCTGCACTGAATGTGCTTGATCACATGTGAGTGGGCAGGAAGTACGTCAGGAAGTACCCTTGCCCCTGATTGGATGTAGGCAGGAGGTGTGCAGGCAGGAAGTATGTCAGGATGTACCCTTGCCCCTGATTGGACCTCATGGGAAATTCAGTGAATTATGGGTTTTGCCCTTTTTAAGCTCCTGCAAAACAACTTGGGGCCATTTCCTGGGAACCCAGGTATGGACCTGCCAAGAGCCCACCCACTTGGCTAGTATTTAATTAAAACTTGCTTCAAATTTGGCTTTAAACTATGGTTGTGGTCTTCTTCTCCTACAGTGAGATTAACGTTACCGCCTACATTATGGACAGAAGATAGCCGCCATCTTGGGCCTGGTGCACTTGTTAGCCCATTTTTGGGTCCTGGAGCACTCTTTTGCAGAAAGAATCACCTACCTGAGTTACTTTCATTTTGTTCATGAGTTCTTTTGTGTGACAGAAAGATTATTCTAGCATCCTTAAAGAATTATTAGGGAAACTGAGAGCAAATAAATTCTCACCTCCAGTTTTTAGGTGCCAGAGCCTATAAGACACATGCTTTTTGTAGTCATACATTAGTTCTGAACTGTAACAAAATGTCTGAGTTGGCTTAGAGAGGGGTAAGTTTTTATTTTAGCTCACATTTTTGGAGGCTTCAGTTGGTGATAAACTGGCCCCACTGCTGTGGGCCTGTGACTACTCTATACACCATCATCCAAACAGCCATCCATCCCATTGCTATGCACAAATAGAGGAAAAAGGAACTGGAGTCCCACAGTCTCATTAGAGTCCAAAGAATGGGCGCGTCTCCAGAATTCCAAAACTTCTGCTAGAGCTTTTAGTGTTCCCACTGCACTCTGATGACAGCACTCTGGAAATCAAGCCTTTAGCACACGGCGTCATTAGGCAATAGCTAAGACCCAAACAAGAGCAGATCGCCAGCAAATCTAAAAGAAAATGTCATTACCAACTGTCTTGAGTGGCCTTTGCTATATCCTGCCCAATCTGCCTTCTCCCCAACCTCAGGAAGAGGAGGCAGCAGACAGGGATGTTTCTATTCCATGTCTCTCCAGAATTCTTTAGCCTTTCAAGTGTGTCCACAAAGAATGGAAGGTGGCTAAAACAAATGAGAGCTGTGCAAAGAACATGAGCTTTAGAATCAGACAGACCCCTGGAGGATTCCAGACTGTGCCACCACTGGTTATGGCCTTACAAAATCCTTTTAAAACAGATTCAACATCCATAATCCCCAAAACTAGACCCCATAAATGCTCCAGTTTGGGGCATTAATACTTAAATGTTGCTTCAAATAAAAAATTATGCACTTGACTTCAGATGACATGAACACACTAAAACATTACAAAAATCACCTCCCATGTATGTATATAAGGCATCTATGCAACAGAAATCCTTTTGTGAGCAGATTTCTGTCACATTTCTGAGGTTTCTCCTGTGTATGCAAAAATTCCAAACTACAGGGACAGGGCAGAATTCATAATTCAAAGCCCTACAGTCCCAAGCATTCTTGATAAGAGACACTCAGCCTGTGTTTGTCAGCCCCAGATCTGTCCTAAGTAGCCATACACCTCACCTTGTAGATGCGGAAGAGGCTCTCTGTGGATCTATCCTTCCTTCAGTTCCCTCCTGCCCATGATCAGAGAGCTCTGTAAGATGTTAAAGCTGGGAGAGCTAAGAAACTGGATTTGATCACGGGAGCTCCCCCGTTCATCCCTGTGCACTTAGGAGGGAGTTGTCTCTTACACAGAAGAATATAGTACCTTCAGGTTCCCTATGTCATCCACACTGCGGAGGACATCCTTGTTAAAGACAGCACCCTCATGATTGCTACAGGCCAAGCTGGCCCCACTCACACCTGTAATCCCAGAACTTGGGAGAATAAAGGAAAAGGATCCCTGTGAGTTTGAGGCCACAGAATGGGATCTGGGCCAGCCTAGGCTACAGAGTGGGACCCTGCCCCCAAAACAAAATATGAGTGAGTGGTTGCATAAACCACTATAAATTCAAATACTGGGGTACCATGCAGCCATCAGCATGTTTATAAAGAACTGTCTACCAAGTGAACAGTGTTACAAAATCTGAAAAGCAGGGATCTCATATACATACATCGTGATCACAATGATGCCAACATTGCAAAGAAAGGATTTGGGGCAAGAAATATCCCAATTTTGTTGCTGTTGTTGTTATTTCAAGACAGGGTTTCTCTGTGTTGCCTGGCTGTCTGGAACTTGTTCTGTAGTCCAGGCTGGCCTGGAAATCAGAGATCTGCCTGTCTCTGCCTTCCAAGTGCTGGGATCAAAGCCATGTGCCACCACACCTGACTAGAAATATCTCAGATTATGAGCCATGACTCTCTTAGTGGGTGCTATATATTTCTCAGGGGGAGATGATTGCTACACATTTTTAATTTTCAAGTTTTTCTCTACTAGCAGCTGTACTAGTCAAGTAGCCATCAGTGTTCCTAAATATTTAAGATAAGCTAAAAGGGAAGAGGGCTAAAGATATGTCTTAGTCAGTAAAGTGCCTGCGTTCAAGCACAAAGACATGAGTTCAGATCCCTAGCACCTACATAAAAAGCTGCATGTGGTAGTGGGTACTACAACCCCAGCCTTAAGCAGGGAAGTTCAGAGATGGGTGGATCCTGAATCTCATTGCCCAGATGAATAAATGGACTCCAGGTTCAGTGAGAGACCTATCTTAAATAATAAAAGGAGAGAAACATCAAAGACAGATGCTCACTTTTAACCTCAGGCTTTCACATGCACACATAGACATCACATATGCACCAGGGCACACACACCATACACATACACAACACCACACATGCACACATAGACATCA
The DNA here is from genome assembly GCA_028555095.1 of Dicrostonyx torquatus. Taxonomy (NCBI): domain Eukaryota; kingdom Metazoa; phylum Chordata; class Mammalia; order Rodentia; family Cricetidae; genus Dicrostonyx; species Dicrostonyx torquatus. The sequence goes on from JAQHUG010000024.1 coordinate 13,202,048, forward strand.
CATATGCACCAGGGTACACACACCATGCACATACACAACACCACACAAACACACGCAGAAAGTAATAGAGGAAAGATTTATTTGGGGTAACATGGCTCCTTTGCTTGTGGGCCTGTGGTAAGGCAGGGCATCATGTCAGAAAATGTTTGGTGGGTCAAGTTCTCCATCTCATGATGTCCATAGAGAGAGCAAGCAAAGAAGGGACTGGGGATAAAGTGTATCCTTTTAGAGCACACCCCTAGGAACCTACTTCTTCCAACAAGGTCCACCTCCAGAAGTTTGTAGTACATCTCAGTAATATTATCAAATTCCATCAAAGGATTCATCAGCTGATGTGGTCAGAGCTCCCAGATCCATTCACCCTCCAGAAACCTCAGCTGCAGTGAGAACAGCCTTCATCATGAGCCTTTAGGGAACATTTCAAATCTAAATCACATCAGTGCTATATTCATTTGCTCCTCTTTTTAATGCTTTGCTGAACTAGCAGGACCAATGATTTGAAGCAAAAGAATGCAGAGATCTAATGACCATCTTAGAAAAATTCACATCAATGACTTACTAAAGAGTAATGAGTGCCCAGAAAGCAGTCATGGTGATCCCGTGAGAAATTCAAATCACTATCTTTTGACACCAAGTAGTAGAAACCTCATCTGTCAGTTTAGTGTCCCCTCACGCTTTTTCTCTTTGTTTTCATCTAAATTGTAAGAGACTTAAATGATGCCAAAGCAGTGCTTGAAAGGACAGAAGGGTCCAGAGCAAGGATGGGAACCTGTTCTCAGCTGGTCTCAGCCCTGATTATCTGTCCACAGAGACCCAGAGAGTAGGTCTGCTGGCTCCCCTCAACCACAAGGTTACCTATGCTGCTTTGCCAGTGCCTCCCCCTATCTCTCTCTCTTCTCTCTCTCTCTCTCTCTCTCTCTCTCTCTCTCTCTCTCTCTCTCTCTCTCTCTCTTTCTCTCTCTCTCTCACACACACACACACACACACACACCATCAGTTCTCACAATATTCAATAAGGTACAATCGTAATTTTTTTTTCTCTTCATTGCTTTCTTTCAGATCCTGTTGAACCTGTTTGTCTATTAATACCTTGATATTCTTTACCTTCCCGGTTTCTTCAAGATATGAAAAAGTTTTTTTCCAATGCAAAATTTCAACTCTTATGTGTAATTCAAGGGCTTTCCTTCCCCACCCTGCTCCCAAGCTCTTAGCAAATCCTACCCCCCTCCCAAAAAAAATCTTGGACTTCCTAGATTAAACCTCCCTCAATAGAGGGTTAGTTCTCACCTGCTTTCCTCCCTTGCCCACATGGTGTAGGGAGCAGAGGCAGGCAAGTGGCTTTGCTCTGTTTTACTCTCCTGGCTGCCTTGGTTGGCTGCACCATCCTGAAAGCTGGTTTCTGCAAGTTGCCTCCCTTATGGAACTCAAGCTCACCCCAAGTGAGAAGCTCCCCAGTATATCATCTCTTACCTCTCCTTGACCATACACTGTGAATTTCTACTCTTGGAGCATGCTGTCCTGAAGATAACCTTATTGCTGGGTAAATCCCCATCCTTTGCCTACAGGAGAACCGGGAATCCTTGTTGGGTAAAGACTCGGTACCCATGCAGCCCTCGTACCTTATGGTCTCTCTTCATCACACAATCTCTTGACATTGTCCTTTGCCCCTCTCAAATAGGAGCCATAGGAAGGAAGGACACCAGTTTGCTGCCTCAGAGAGATCCAGCTGGATAAGGTGATACTGATCTTGCTTTCCCATAGTTACTCCATGTCACCAGGGATTTTTAGGTGGCTCCCACAACAACAGACAGCTCATGTGGTTGGAGGCTAGGAAGAAAAGGCACCATGGGAGAAAATCCGGGATTTCTCCTTAGGACACTCTTGCTCCCCAGAGAATTTTCCCACCCTGTAAATGTCCCTTTGATTTGGAGTCTACTCTTTATAATGGGTGGGTATAGATAGTAGAAAGCTCCCAGAACAGGATTTCCAGTCTCCCAAGACTTTCTAGAGTTAAGACTAATACCTTTTAAAATTTAAAATCTATTTCTTTCATCTTAAGGATTGAACCAAATAGCTTCTAAAACTCCACTTCTAGTATGCCTCAGTTTTTAATTTAGTCGTTGAAGATTTTCTTATGTATACAATATATTTTGATCATATTAAATTCCCTATTTCCTCCCTCCAACTCTTCTCTGAGTCCCACCCCACTGAGTTCACCTCTAAACTTTATGTCATCTTTTTGTTACCCAGTGAATCCAATCAGTGTTCTCTGGGTATGCATGGATAGAGGGTTATCCACTAGAGCATGGGCAACCTAGCAGGGGCCATGCTTCTCTGAAAAAAAAAATACTCTTTTTCTACCCCAGCAGCCTTCAACTGATAAACCTCCTCATCTAGGAACAAGACTTCCTGAGCCCCCGTCTATGCTGAACATTTAGTGATAGGAAAAACCCAATTCTGGTTACTAAGTTCAGACAGTTTTATAGATAAATCTTAGCCCAAAGATTCCCATCTTAACACAAGCCTCATTCACTCAGGCTACCATCTCTACCTGGTAGACTTAAATCACCAATTGCCTGTCTCCATATGACTGAGAAGGTCTGAGAACTGACTCAAGCCCCCTCTATTGTACCTGGAATTAGTCACAGGGACCTCACCACCAACCTGGGTTTGTCTTAAGGCTAAGAACACAGGTTCCCTTCTGCCTCAGCTTCACTAAGGCCACCCAAGAGTTCCATCTTGCTTCTTTTCAGAATTATCCAGTATCTGCTATTCCTTGTTTTCCATCTTTCCTCTCCTCTTAGTTTATAAAATCTTTATTCAGTCATTAAATGAGTAGGAAGAGAGAAGGACTAGTAAAAATCTACCTCTGATAAAGAACACTTTCCCAAATCTCTAATTCACTTCCAAAGTCTTCAGCACTTGAAACTGAAAACCAACAATTGAAGCCAATAAATATCATCCAGGGGTGGAATTCACACACACACACACACACACACACACACACACACACACTTTTGGATCATAATTTTCAGTGACCATTGAAACAGGACTAACAATGTCAGGTTGAGGACCTGGAAAGATGCTTGACTAACCAGAGTTTGGCAGACCGTTATGACCATTTTAAAACTCCTTCAAAATATCAGTTGAGAATTATTTTAGTACCTAAAAGCTACAGCTCATAAAAATAATATCTAAACAATTTAGCTAGGTATCTCTGTCCCTTTCCATGCAGCTGCATCTCCTAGTAAGTCTTCCATCCTCCCTGTCCATTGTCAATAATAACAAAAAACAAAACAAACAACCAAAAAACTAAAAACCCACCCACACAACTCACTTCAAAGGGCATAAAGGGATAGGTTATTACAAGTCAAATATGAGTGGCTGTGATTAGGGAATTCCAAATATATACTACTAATCTCCATGTTCCAGTGTGGAAACAGTTCCATTGAGATGTTATAGTAACAGAACAAAGAAAGCCATGAATCAAGCACCTAAAACATATTGGCAGAAACAGTAGGTAGGTAAGTTTAAGCAAAGCATAAAAATCTTCATTAAACAGTCTTTAATGACACTTTTAGCCTATTGGTTAGTGGGTCTAGCTCTCTGTTCATACATTCCAAAAGATTTACCAAGTGACCCCAAAGGCATCATCTCCCACACAGAGGAGGTCAATAAACGACTATGAAAAGGGCTAAAGATGACCCAAGACAATTTGGCTCTGAACTGATAACATTCCAACCTCTCCATAATGATTGGTGTTCTAATTAACCAATCAGCCTTGCAGAAAGTTCAGTGGATGGTGCAGGTAGCTTCCTTCCAAGAACTGGCATTCCTACCAAGAAGTGAGCAATGTACCAGCCTTTTCTACTCATCTCCAAGTGTCTGTCTGTGTATCCCAACACATTTCTCCAACTCCTGTGAAACCCATTGCTTTATCTTCGCTTTAGTTCTCACTTTCAAACTTTTCTTCCTCCTATAGGCAGCATCAGCAACGTCCTCCGCTTTCCCCATTCAGCTGTGAACTCTGCAAGGAGGAAGACGACGTCTGGTCCCCCTTCTCCCAGGAGTCCAGCAGCTACACTCTAAGACAGGCTAACAGTTTCATAAGTTTTAGTCTCAAAAGCAGCCAGGCCTTATAGAACAATGTCAGAAGCTCTATCTAACCTTTCCTCTTCATTGAGAGTTATCTAGGGCTTGTCTAATTCAATGTTCTGTGATGCAATAAAAATAGGAGAGATTCAACAATATTGGCTGTTTAATTCTGGTCATTGCATTAAGTTTTTAAAATGCCCATAAGACAGAAGTGCCCTATTAAAACATCTCTAGCTCTCACTTATATTCTTGTCTCATTTATTTTTATATGTAAAAATTTTAAATCAGTTACATGAACTGAGAAGCACACAGATCTTAGATGGAATTTTACTGGTAAAAACATTATTAATGCAAGTGAATGGATCTTTGTTTCCTCAGAAACTAGGTCAGTTGGCCACTAACACATATAAGGTGGAAAAAAAGAGGCAGAATTCAAAACTGACTCAGACCTCTCCTGAGTCACTTGCCTCCTCTCCTGAGTCACTTGCCTCTGGCAATAATATGTATATGTGTGCCCAAGAGCCGCAGGCCCATGAGGAGGAAATAGCGATATCCTCCCCTGCCAGATGGCCAGGACAAAATCCAAACTGAGACATTTAGGACATTCATCCCTGCTGCTCTGACTAGAGTCCAGAGGACGTTTGTGAGAAAGGTCTGGAACAAAATACTATAGTTCCCTGGCAATATTGACCTAACATCAGCAAACTCCTCTGCCCACAGAAGGACATTGAGCCCTCCTGTTTGTGAGTAAATGCATTCAAGCCACACCTATGCTTAAACGCACACGCGCGCGCGCGCGCGCGCGCGCGCACACACACACACACACACACACACACACACACCCGTACGTGTGTGCGTGCTTTTCTTAACATTTCACTCCCATCAAGCTACTTTAACTTCCTTTTAACCAAAATTTTAAACTTTGTTCTCTCTCTCTGACTCCTCTTTCTCAATACTTAGAGCTAAGGTTTATATAAATCATTATTTCCAGGGATGGTGTTCAACCGAAATATTAACCCAGATGGATCTTGCATGGCACAGACTGGCAGCATCCAAGCAGAGCCATTGTGACTGTGCCGAGGGCTCCAGTGAGCAGCAATCACTCCCTACAGCATTTATCAGTGAAGAACGCAGCCCGAGTTCAAAATATGAGAGCCTCCTGTTTTCCAGGAGATGTGCCCTAACAGTTCTTTCCCCAAAGTCTTTTAGTTCTATTCTGACTTAGAAGACCTAAGGAAAATCATCTTTACTCTGTTCTCCTGGCTTCCCCTTACAGTCTATTGGGATCACTGACTCTTCCCACCTCTCACCTAAGAATCCTCAGACTACTCAACAACTGGAATAAGTTGAACCATGTGTTCTGCAAAAGACATCTCAGAGTCCTGACCCCATAGACTTCCAAATGTAGCTTTGTCTGCAAGGGAGTTGCACATTCACAATGATGAGGCTAGACTGGAGTGGGATGGGTTTCTAAAAGAAGTGATGCCTTCTGAGAAAAGAGAAACTGGGGTACACAGCAACAGGGACTGGGGAGCCTCTGTAAGACACAGCACACGTGGCCTGCCAGAAGCTGTGATTCAGAGGAAGCCTGGTTCTGCCCACCTGTATATTTGAGACTTTCAGCCTCCAGATCTGCACATGAATAGAGTTCATTCACATTCCTCCATTAGCTTGAAAAATCTTTTACAACTGAGCAAGACAAGCTTGACCTCCTTTCTTTGTCTTTCTTTCACAACTAACCGCCCCCCATCTCCCTTAGACTCCTTTGGGGCTTCACCCTCAACCTCCAACACTCCTCTTGTATTCTGAGATGCAAGATAGAGCTCGCAGTAGGTTTAATGAGAAATGTCCCCAAGGGTTTAGGTGTTTGAACACGTGGGTACTATTTGGGGAGTTGGGGTACTATTTGGGGAGTCGTGGAACCTTTAGAAGTTAGAACCTTACAGAAGGATGCACAAGCATGTCCCTAGGCATGGTTTTGAGTTTATAGTCTCACCCCTTGTCCAGTTCACTTTCTCTGTTTTCTGCCCTTGGGTGAAAATGCTGTAGCTAATCTTAAGATCCAGTTGCCTGTTGCTTGCAGCCGCTGCCATGCATCTCCCTCCCCTTCTTGAATCGCTAGTGAACCTAAAGGTCAGAGTCCTGGCACACCTGGCCCCGCCCCTTGTGGGGGACCTGGCAGAGCGCTTCACCCCAGGGTCATACCTGTGTGTAGGGCAGGCATTATCCTGTCCCTTTAAATGTCGAAACTCTGCCTACTTCTTCCTCTTCTTCCTATTCCTCTTCTCTCTGTCTCTGTTTCTCTCTCTCTCTCTCTCTCTCTCTCTCTCTCTCTCTCTCTCTCTCT
>JAQHUG010000024.1:13219138-13246277 GCA_028555095.1 Dicrostonyx torquatus
GGGGTCTTCCACTCAATTCCATTGATCCCACATGTCTTTAACAAGCAATTTCTTAAGAGGATGTTCTAATGATGCTGCTGGATTAGATGCAAAAATCATGAATGGCATACAGAATGACAAAACTATAATTTTCTTGATTTATTTTGGATAAATATATATAAATTAGCATATAATAATGATATCTGTGCTTTTGACCAAGAGAAAACAAAAAGAAAAATACAGATATATTCCTCCAAATCAGTGATTCTCAACCTTTCTAATGCTAACACCCTTTAATACAGTTTCTCATGTTGTGGTGACCCTCAGCCATAAACTTATTTTTGTTGTTACTTCATAGCTGCAATTTCCCTGCTATTATGAATTATAATATAAATATCTGTGTTTTCTTATGATCCTAGGTGGGTACTGTGAAAGGGTCATTTGACCCAAAGGGATTGTGACCCTCAGGTTGAGAACCACTGCTCTAGAGAACCAGGTATGCTCTGACCAGTTAGATAAACTGTGCTTTAACATAAAGAGAACATGCTTTCTTTGCTTGCCTTATTGTTAAGTTTCAGATAAATTTCCTTGACATGTGTTAGCTTTGTTGGTTTATATGGAATTTCTTTTAGGCAAGAGAACTCACAGTAGCGGGAATAAAATTATAGCCTTCGGTAAAGAAGAAAAGGCTTTCAGCTCCACTGTTGGACTGGCAACCCTGTAGTTTAAACTTTTTTAAATAAACTACAGAGGATCTCCACTGTGAAGTAAACCACTAGGCTTCCATGGTTCTTGTTTAGTAGAAGGTTACACCCAAGTCCCCGTTACATCATCCTCAGCCCACTGACCCACAGACTCTTTACATCTGGAGCCAGCCATGCCTTAATTAAAGGCTTGCCAATATCTTCATCCTTTCTTATCATATTTTCTTCTATCTCCTTTGTCAGCCTGCCTGACCAGACCAAATTATCTCCCCGGGTACCAGCTATTGATTTGTTAAGTGCACTGCAGAAAGTTGCCTAAGGATTGAGAGATATGCCCCGAACACATTTTTCTCATAAGCCCTAGCATTTAGTGTATCATGTTTATGGTATGCAAGGCTTTCAGAAACATGCATCACACCAAAGAAGAAAGTCTTTACTATATAAGGTGCTAGAAAATAGCAGAAGACCGTCCCCAAGATTTGAGGGACACTGCAAAGAGTGGACAGAAAGAATGGAAGAGCCAAAGGAGAGGAGCATGCATGGTGAGGCACTGTCTTCCAAACACAACACGGCCACTGGACTCATGAACTCACAGCAGCGATGGCTACTTGCACAAGAGCTGATAAATACTGGATCCATTAACATCCCAGCATGGCTGGTGAAGGGGCTCCCAAGACCCTATCACTAGCAGAAGAGCTATTGGCAAGTGATGGGTTGCTGAGGGAGAAGTTCTTTTTCATACATTAGTGTGGCCACTGGCAGGTTGTCTGTGCTCTGATGACCCCACAGCCAGGTGCATATGGGCAGAAATAGTTGGACTTTGGGGTAATAAGAAATCTTTAAAAGAAAAGGACATTCATGGCATAATGGTACACACCTTTAGTTCCAGAGGTAAGTGGATCCTTGTGAGTTTGAGATTAGCATGGTCTACATAGCAAATTCCAGAACAGCCAGAACTACATAGTGAAACCCTATCTTAGAAAGGAAGGAAGGAAGGAAGGAAGGAAGGAAGGAAGGAAGGAAGGAAGGAAGGAAGGAAGGAAAAAGAAAGAAGAGAGAGAAAAGGACACGAAGATGGGAGGGAGATGTGTTGTGGGGGGTCAAGGCAGGTTGGGAAGGAAGAATGATAAGCGTGAATATGATTAAGATATGCTGTATACATGCTTGAAATCGTTAAAGAAACACAAAATCATCCTTTTTAAAATGATAAGAGCTGAGAACTGGCAGGCATTGCAAAGAACTGGTCTGCTATTGCAAAAAGACAGTGGCATCGCTGGTAAGGTTGTGGTAAAGAATGCCTAAGACTATAACTTAGAATAGATTATTTATTTCCTTAATGGGGTTGGAAACACATTAGGCAAGAAGCTCCTTTGAGAACTGAGAACTGCACATATCTGTGGCTAAAAGGTTACGCATTTGTAATGCAGTTAGAGGGTGAATTCATTTAGGAAAGTAGCGGTTTCTAAAGCCTCTGACCTCGCCAACCACAACACTAGACATGATCCTGCCTATTAAGCAGATCTTAACTCTAATTAGATACCTATTAGTTACCCCTAGATATAAGAGCTGCTATTTCATCATTGAAGACATCTTGATATCTTGTCACTGCTATGGTTTTATGCTTTTCAGTTGGGTAGAACTATTGATTGCTTTTCTTAGGTATCTTCTTCCATACTATGAGAGCTAGCCCTCAGGGAGAAGGATTCTAAGTCTGATATAGCCAGATTCCTCCAGGTCCTGTTTCCTAAGTACAAACTGCATTAAGCAATAGGGTCTCAGCTTCAAGTTCTAGGAAGCAACCAAAGGCAATAGTGATAACCTGTATTATTTCGGAGGTCTCTTAGATCCTCTCAACCAACAACTTATAGGGAGGTTCCTTTTCCTGTCATGGGGGGGGGGCGAGGACAGGAAAGTATATTTTATATGTAGAAAGTGTTAAGGAACTACTAATAGTTTGAGTTTGAAGTGTTCCTTACATAGTCCTACTTTGAACATTCGTTCCCCAGCTTGTGGCAATATTCTGAAGCCCATGGAGCCTATAGGAGATGTTGTCTAGGTAACAGAAGTAGCTCTTTCAAAGGCTATGCCTCTGCACAAGCTCCTTCTGCCAGAGACTGAGTACCACCATATCTTCCCCACTGTAATGGCTGAGATCCCTCTGAAACTATGAGTTATGATCAATCTTTGCTCCATTCTTGCTGGGTCCTATCGGCTCCCTTGGGGGAGGGGGTGAGAAGCTGTGGAGTCAACAGCACAGACACCAGACACAGAGAGTCAGGTCAAAGGCAAATGCAGACTCATTTATTCAGCAGTGGGGAAGAGCCTTACATACCCTCCTCCCAGCATCCAGGCTGCATGGTCACCTCTCATTGGCTAGGCTCAATCAGGACCTCTGATGGCACCTGTTGCTAGGCCCTCAGGCAGACTCCAGACTGGCTCATCTTGTCCTCACAGGCCTCATCTTCCTACATTCCATACACTGTCTTATTAGGTGTTCTATCACAGCAATGCAAAAGTAACCAGCTCAAGTTTGTGTCAGAGAAATGGAGTCATTGCTAGGATGGATCTATGTGGTCCTTGGGCTTTGGGAACTGGCTTGTAGGAAGACTGTGGAAGAGTTTGGAGAAATTGCCTAACAAAGTTATAGAATGTTGTCAGAGAGCTTGAAGGGTCATTCTTCTGGGAATATGGAAGAGCAGAATGAGGACAGTAAAGACTCTGCCCCTGAGGTTTCAAAGAGAAGCAAGAATTCCAGAAACAACTGAACTCAATGGAGAACATTTGTGTTGCCTTCTGACAAAGAATCTAGCTACATTTTGTTCATGTTCTGAAATTTTGCATGAGCCTAAAAGGAAAGCAAACTTTGTCTGGCAGAGAGGATTTCAGGGAGTACAGCACTGACTTGTGATGTCTGGTTGTTGCTCGCTGCTTTTAGCCAGATTGATAAGAAGGATTCAGAGCAAAAAGTTCAACAGAAGGGAGAATGTGGGGGGATGAGGTGTGAGTATAGTTAAAGGTGCAGATAAAGTCCTAAACCTAGTTGCACAAAGCTGTCATCCCAGATCCTGGGGAGGCAGCATTCACGAAGCCAACAGTTCAAACCCCAGGCCTTCAAAACCTTTTTTTCTCTTTTATTAAAAACTTAAGGTGTAGAGTGAGAGCTAAAGACAAAGCAGAGCTACTTGTTAAAGAGACCAGTGCTGTTAGGGAGGAGTCCAACACTGTGCGCTGAGATAATAGGACGGGGCACCGCCCACTCCATCAGAGGCTGAAGGATGTAAAAATGCATGCCCATATCTTAGGCTTTCATTTGAAAAGAAAATGCCTTTTTAAAAAATGCCTGGCTCAAGAAAGCCTTCAGCGTGCCCTGCTGTAACAAGGCCACCTTGAGAAGTGTTTTAACGCGTTCCACTTACCAGGCATTCTGAGGCAGGAAGAACCACGGGAAAAGAGGACCTGGTCAAACCGTCAGCAGAACTTGCCATCATCAGCATGGGTGCAAGTTTTGCAGATATGCAGAATGAAGAGTTACAGGCTCAAGGACCACAGGGGGGAAGCCAATGAGGCCAGACAAGACATATCAGGACCAGATTCCCTGCAGACAGCCCCTGAAAGGCCAGTGAGCTGAGCTATAGAAGAGAATCCTAAGTTGTAAGAGAGACCTGGAATGTGTGATATGCTAGGAACACGGAATATCTACTAAGGAAGGATGCTTACCAAGTGAAGGTTGCCCAAGAAAGAAGCCACGTGCGCTCCAAATGACAGAACTGCAGGAGTGGGGTGGAAATGGGAACCTTTGCTCTCTACTACTATAGATTTCAATGTTATAGTCAGAGTTATTAAAATAATAAAACTCTCTAAATGAGATCTAGGAATAATGTTTATGACCCTGAACTTGGCAACAGATTCTTAGGGCACTATATGAGTTACTTCTCTTTTGTGATAACATGCGATGCCCAAGGCAACTTGTATAAGAGGAGTAAGAGTGTGTCACAGCAGGGAGACACACCAACAAGGGACAGGAAATAGAATGTCTGTCTTCAAATGCAATCATAAAGCAGATAGAGACAACTGGAAGTAGGTCAAGGTTTTAAAATCTCAAAACCCAATGCCAGTGGCATGCTCCCTCCAGCAAGGCTTCGCCTCCTCAACCTCCTGAAGCAGTGCTGCTAGGTGGACACCAAGTATTCAAATGCAGGAGCCTATAGAGACCATTTCCCATTTAAACCACCACAGGCACTCAAGTCACAAGCAAGAAAAACAGGTAAATTAGCCATAATTCAGATTTTAAAACCTTTTTATTTCAATAGTATCTATAAGGTGAAAGGGGGCTGGCTGGGGAGGAGACTCAGTTGATAAAGTGCTTCATGTCCAAGCACAGAAACCTGAGTTCGGTTCCCATCACCCACCTCAAAAAAGCTGGGCACAGTAACCCATGCCTATGATCTCAGTTCTGGGGAAGCAGAGACAGGAAGCTCCCGGGAGCTTGTTGACCAGTCTATCCAAATCACAGGTTCCAGGTTCAGTGAGAGATCCTACCTCAGAAAAGAGAGTGAAACGATAAAGGAAGGCATACCCATCAGCCTCTGGGTGTATGTGCCTTTCACATGACACATACATACACCCAACACACCACATGACACATACACCCACACAACATATGACACATACACCCACACACCACATGACACATACATACACCCTCACACCACATGACACATACATACACCCTCACACCACATGACACATACACCCACATACCATATGACACATACACCCACACACCACATGACACATACACCCACACACCACATGACACATACACCCACACACCACATGACACATACACCCACACACCACATGACACATACATTCACACACTACATGACACATACATCCACACACCACACAAAAACTATTTACTGTAACTGGGTAAAAAAAATTCAAAGATGGGGGAAATATTTGCAACTTATACCAGCTTTAGAAAATATATTCAGAGTAAGTAAGGAATAGTGAACCCTAAAAAGACACATAGCCTAATTAAAACACGGGCAAATAGGGCATGGTGCACCTTTAATCCTAGCACTTGGGAGACAGAGGCAGGAGATCTCTGTGAGTTTGAGCCTGAGTATACATAGAAAGTGCCAGGACAGTCAGGACTACATAACAAGACACTGTATCAAAAATTAAGAAGGAGGAAAGAAAAAGAAGAAAGAGAAGAAGAGGAGGAGGAAGAAGAAGAAGAGAAAAATAAAAGAAAAATAGACAAATAGAATAGATAATTCTACAAAGAAGACATGGACATATGAAGATGCCCAAGATCACAGGGAAATATTATTCCTGACCTATTAGGATAGCTGTTCCAAAAATGATAGATAATAACAAAGGTTAGTAAAAGTGTGGAGAAACTAAAATGAGGTGTTCTTGAAAAACAGTTTGGTAACTTCTCAAAAACTCTCAACTATTAACCACATCATCCAGTAGTTTTGTTTCTAGGTATATTCAAGAAAATTGAAAACATGTATTACGGAAAAACTCAGAACAAATGTTCAAGACAATATTATTCCTAACGGACAAGGAGCAAAAAGAATCCAATGCCCATCATCTGGTGAGTGGATAGACAAGGTATTATATCCACACAATGGGATATTGTTCAACAATAAAAAGGGGGAAAACCACTGATATATACTACAAAATGAATAAACCTTACAACTATAGAGAAACCAGATATTGAAGATTGTATGTTTACCATCTTGTATGCATGAAATGTCCAAAAATGGAATATCTTTGGAAACAGAAGAATAGATCTGTTGTGTAATGCATGACCATAAGTGATGATTGGCAGAAAACAGGCAAAAGAGAACCCTTTGGGATGGTAGAAATACCCCTAAAACAGGAATTGAGTGGCCTTTTCCCATCAGTCAGGCCATACTGCCTCTTCACAGCCTTCAAAACATGAGCCCGTAAGGTCATTTTAGAATCAAACCACAACATTCCACCCCAGAGCCCCAAACCTCATGACTACCTCCTAATGGAAAATACCCTCAGTCTAACTCTAAAGCCATTAACAGTGCCAACATTGTTCGAAAAGTCTCAAGGCAATCTCCTAGTCCCTGTAAAGGCTAGGAAACCTTATAATATCAAAAAGAAAGTCCCCTGCTTCAACTCTACCCTAGCACAGAGTAAGCACGCCCATCCTAAAGGCAGGAAAGGAAGACCAGCAAGGAAAGCTGGGACCACACCACACTGGTTGCACAGATGAGCAAATACAGGGCTACATATGTAAACAGATTTGTTGGTTTTGTTTTCCTTTATTTGTTTGTTTTGTTATTTTGTTTTATTGTTTTAAGTCTTTACTCTTTGGAGGCCTGCCATCCAGCTTCCAAATAAATAGATGGAAACGTATTCTTTCTTATGAACATCTGGCCTTAGCTGGGCTTGTTTCAAGCCAGCTTTTCTTAACTTACATTATCCTGTATACTTTTTGCCTCTGGGCTTTTACCTTTCTTTCTGTATTTTATATATCTTTCTTTACTTCTAACTCTGTGGCTGACTGTATTGGCTTGTCACTCAGATCATACAGGTCAACCTACCCTCTCTAGCCATGACTTCCAGTTACCCAGTCGGTCCCAGTGCAAATGAAATGGAGATTGTCTGCAGTGAGTACTGTCCAAATGAATCTTCCAGGAAGGTCTTATAAACACAATTCTTGGGACCCATGCCCAGGTGGTTAGCAGTCTTTGAACAAAGCCTTGGTATTATATATTTTTTAAACAAAACATGGGGAAATTTGTTCAAGTCAGACTTCGAAGGTCAGTGTGCCTGGATCTGAGTTCTGCTTCAGCATAGCGTGTGCTTGTTAGCGGTCCCATTGCTGTGACAAAATGCCACGAAGAAGCAACTGAAGAGAGAGAAGATGTGTTGGACTCGGGGTTTCAGAAGTGGAGGTTCACCACGACAGGGAGGGCATGCTTGGGAAAAGCTGAACAGACATGCCGTGACAGGCCAGAAATGCCAGCTATAGCTTGGCTGTCTTTTTCTTTCTTCCTCTTTTATTCCCAGGCTAAGGGATGGTGTCACTCACATTCAAGGTACACCATTCCTTCCTCATTAAGCCATCCTAGAAATGGCTTTACTGACACACTCAGAGGTGTGCCTTGGTTTCCCTGGTGACTAAATCTAGTCAGATTGACCTGATGGCTGTCTCACAGGTTGTACCACTTTAATCTCTCCACGTCTCCGTTTTCTTATCTAGAAAGGGGGTGTCTAAAATAAATATCTTTTAGGGTTATTATGAATTTTAAATTGTAGGATGCTTCGAGAACTCACCTGGTAAGCAAGAGCTTGTACCTGTTGGGGGGTAGAGGGAGTGGAGAGAGAGAGATGCATGTGTGCATGTTTCCTAAAGAATCTACGATGATGCAGTCTTGCTACCAGTGCTGATTGCCCGCCATTCTCTCAGTAGTATCACGTCAGCAGCAAACATGCGGCTGGGCCAGATTAAATCAACAACACATAGGAAAGAAAAATACCCAGGCCCTCGGGCACTGCAAGTTGTGACCCTTAGGAGGGATGTTAAACATTTGGACGTGAACTCTATTAACTCACTAGCGTATTCTATCCCAGGCCTTCAAAGACAGTCCTGAGAATAAATGGGTAAAAAGCTGCAAGAAGAAACATGAAACAAAGATGCCACCTACTGGCCACCTGAGAAAGCATTCCCCCTCATAGCTCAGTGGCCCTCACCCAGGTAAACCCCTACTGGCAGCCTGAGGAGCCACGCAGATGGCATTCTCCCCCCCCCCCGCCGTAGTTAGTGGCCCCCCGAAGTCAACTGTCACCCTCTTCCGTATGAAATTCTACTCTCAAGGAAACAGAGGTCTGGACAAAGGTTTTTATGCAATATTTTTTAATCAGGTATTGCTTATTTATAAAAGTATAATCTTAGAAATGCAGTGAGATAAAATAAAAACATTTTGATATATTCATACAATGGACTATCATGGAGTCATAAAAGGTTGTTTTCAAATCGCTTTATTAACATAAAATGTTTTTTAAAACAAACAAAGCATATTATGATTTCTATGAATAATAAAAAATGATGTGTGTACATATTCCCAGAAAGAAGTCTAAGAAGGCCGGAAGCTCAGCAGTAGACTGCTTTCTTAGCATGTATAAGGCCTGGGTCCAATGTCTAGCACTACAAAAAGAGAAGGAAAAGAAGGAAAGGAAGAAGGGAGGGGGAGGAAAGGAGGAAGGAAACAGTGATAATCTCTAATATTACTCTTTTCTTGTCTATGCACTTCTATGCTTCTTAACTTTGCTGTGATACATGTGTATTGCTTTAGAAAAACTTTAAAAAGCAATAAATATGAGTTTTCTGCGAAGCAAACTATTCCAATGACAAAAAAGAACACTTGCTATAAAATGCCAACAGAGGATCATGTTGGAGATCAGGGGTAGACTGCTGCAACTCAGGAACCATATCAGAGAGGCCAAAGAAAAGCAGAATCTGGTCCTCGGGGTGATGTCACCAGAATCAGCACCCATAGCTTCAGAACAGAACAAGAGAAGAGTGACAACAGCAGAAGGATGCGGTGGTACCGTTCCTGGGAAGCAGGCAGCTGAGTCTATTGCTCGGTGATGTCCTCAGATGCACACAAATGCCTCTCTACTTGTGTTGTCTGTGTGGAGGGTTTTCTTCTGTACCTGGCTGTGACTGAAGTGGCTGAATGACACCTTGTCTCCCTGAGGAGTCTGTCAAGGCCCTGGTTCTTTCGCACACCAGGAAATCGCTGACTCCTCTGGGTTTTCTCTTCCCATTGATAAACAGGACAAGAGCCTTGCAGCCGACCTTCTGCAGTTGCCAACTGTACATGAAATACTGTCCCTTGAAATTAACTCCATCTAAAATGCAAACCAAAACTGCACTGAGATTCTATGGCACCCCTGTCTGAATGTCATTAAAATAACAAGTACAAAACCTGGGAAGCATGGCAGACAGAGAACTCTTGTACACTAGTAGTGGGATTGTTAAGTGGTGTGGCTACTGGAGAAATCAGGAATTCCTCAATAATTCCTAATACAGAATTCTCTATGATCCCAGCTATGCTTTTCCTAGGAATATACCCAAAGAAATCTAAATTAGCATACTACAGAAACATTTATTCATCAGTGTTTATTGCAATACTGTTTACTACAGTAAATTCATGGGGCCAGCCTACTTGTTCACCAATAGGTGAAGGGGGTGAAGAAAATGGGTGTCACACATATACAAAATTTTATTCAGCCAGAAAAAATAAAGCCATGTCATTTTCAGGAAAATAGATGGAACTAGAGATCATTATGTTAAGTGAAATAAGTCAGTTGCAGAATCCTGATAAATATTCCATGTTCTCTCTTATATTCAGTGTGTGTGTGTGTGTGTGTGTGTGTGTGTGTGTGTAGAAAGAGAGGGGGGAGAGAGACAGAGAGAGTTGTAGTTGGACTTTTCTGTACCACCAGCCAATCCCAAATAACCACACAGAGATATATATTAATTATAAATGCTTGACCAGTAGCTTAGATTTATTTTTAACTGACTCTTATAAGTTAACTCAACCCATTTCTATTAACCTATGTGCTGGCCCAAGGCTCATCTACCTCATCTATGAACTTCCCATGTTGCTTCTTCCACATCTGGCTCCAGACTCCTTTGACTCTGCCCTTCTTCCCAGCATTCTCTCTGCCCTGAAAACTCTGCCCAGCTATTGGGCAGTCAGCTTTTTATTAATAATGAGAGCAACACATTTTCACAGTGTACAGAAGGATTATTCCACAGCAGAGAGAGGTGGGTAGAGATATGGAGGACTAGGAGAGGGAAGAGGAGGGGGTAAACAAGAAAGGACAGAGGAATATAAGTGCCATGGAAGAGAAAAGGGGGGACACAGTGGTGGGTGAATATGAACAAAGGACATGATATACTTATAAAATTCATACTGAAACCCATCACTTTGTCATCGCATGAAAAGTAACAAAAAGAAAAGAAAGTAACCTCAGGCAAGGTCATAGCCAAAGTATCCTCCATAAAGGACCAGGTGGAGGATGCCTAGACAAGCTGTTCTTAAAGGTGTTACTTTACTTTACTTAATTAATTGGAATCTTGAGAGTAAAATTCCCCCAATAGTCACATAAGAAAAATAAAATATAGTCTGCTTAAATTTGAGTGGGTTTTTTTTGGTGTTTAGTCGTTTAGTTTTGTTTTGGAGTGTGTGTGTGTGTGTGTGTGTGTGTGTGTGTGTGTATGTGTGTGTGTGTGTTTGATTTTTTTGGTGGTGATGGTTTTGTTTTTTGCTTTAGTTTTTGGTGTTTGAGACAGGGTTTCTCTGTGTAACAGCCCTAGCTGTCCTGGAACTCAATTTGTAGACCAGGCTGGTCTTGAACTCACAGAGATCCACCTGCCTCTGCTTCCTGAGTGCTGTGATTAGAGGTGTGCACCACCATACCCAGCCCTTGAATGTGTTTTATATTTCAGGATCCAGATTTGAGTTCAACCCCAAGTCCAAAAGTAAAGCCCTTGAACAACACTCTGGGTGGCTACCTGACTCTTAAGTTCAGAGGATCCCAGAAGATCCTGAGATTGAGTCTATGCTGTTTGTATCTGAGGATACCAAGACCCAGAAAACACCGCGATTGACCCAGAAATCTAACAAGAAATACCACAGACTTCACTTCCAAGGACAGTGAGATCCTTTGTCCAGTCGTTAAACAAATGTGGTTCCTGGTTCCCGGGATTACCCTGGTTTTCTGTTCCACTTAGCACCACTTCCCTTTCTTTGGTAACCAGAAACATGAAGTTCACCCTGCTATTCTGAACCATATTTGGTGAACCTTTGAACTTCTGGGGAAAGTGAATGTTCACACAATCATGTTTCCACCCATGCAGGGAGCAGAGATGTGGGAGGCAGAGGCACCTCATGTAGGATAAACCCAAGATCATGAGATTAATTATCATAATGAGAACTTCTGACCCCCTTTTCTCTGCAGCCACCATATCCACAAAGCAAAGCTTTACCTGAAACACCAAGTTGGGTGTTCAAATAGAGAGGCCAGAACTTAAGCCGAAGGGTCTGAGACAAGAAGCAGAAAGATGAAGGCCAGTTTGAGTGTTCCTGAGACTATGGTCTTGAAATCATCCACTGATATGCTCTTTATCAATATCTAAAGGCCACGTCTCTGCTGCTATCTCGGCCTATTGGTAGGCGTGCACGTGTCTATAGAACAGGCAAACACCAGAATAAATTCACCAACACATCTTTTTTTCCATTTGACTCATGCTAAATCTACCTCCCATTCAGCTATGACAAAAACATTTCTCCTAGAACTTTTTACTTTTCCTTCAATTTGTTTATAAATGTCTGTATGGGAGAAAAAAAATCAAGTATCTTTCATTATCAAATATGATTATCCTCTTAATAACTAAAGCAAGGAAAAACAAAACACTCTAAGTAACACTTAGTCACATGGTCTATGTAAGAGGGTTTCTGACTGTCATTCAATTAAATTGCTTTTTTAATAAATGACAACACAACAGACACCAGAAGGTCACTGATCTGGATTTTATAGCCTACAGTGTCATCTCCAATCCCAAATGCCCACATGACCTTTCATTTGGACACCTTGTATGAATGTCCCTGATCCAATTGCAATTAACTCAATTATAAGTAAAGCAAAGACCTTTGCCTTAGCAGTGTTTACATTTTGAAAAAGAAAAGCAGATAATAAAAATTAAAAATAATTAAATAAATCTTGCAGTATTTTAGAGGGTGATTGAAGAAAGGATACAATGCAGCGAAATCAAGATTTCAATTTTAAATAGAGAGCTCAAGGAAGATTTCACAGCAAGATTATATTTTAATAAGAATCAGAAGAAAATTAATAAATCAGTCAGTCAAGAAACTATCTTGCTGCAGAGGGGCCTTCTCTAGGCAGAAGAAGTAGCTGGTGCAGTGTTGGGACATGAATGGAATCATTTTTAGAGGATGGTCTAGCAAAGGTTTTGAAGACACCACCTTGACGGCCTGAATAAATACCTAAAACCGTGAGTTTGATGACACTATCATCATGGAACGTGGGTTTCAGGGTATGGACCCTGAAATTAGCTCTTGCTAAGAGGAAGAGTTGAAGGTATGGAAAAGGACATGGCCAGCTGAACTAGCCTGTAGCCAGTCAGGTGGTAGGCTTGGGCACAAATTGTCCCACTTCACAGCGTCCTCCTGTGTCACTCTGGATGACAGGAAAGCAGAGTAATTGCTACTTGCCTCTCTGGTGTTTGAGACATTTAGGATGTGGGTGTAGACTCTAAGATTCTCTGCATGGCAAGAGAATCCATCCTCCTATCATATGAGACACTCGGAGTAATTTATCTTCCCTAGAGATAAGGAAGAGCGTTTTTGTTTTAATTTTTTTTGTTTTTTTTTTTTTGTTGTTGTTCATTTGTTTTTTTCTTAGTTTGCCTATAGAGCTAGAGCTGGTCAGGACTATATGGACAGAGCTGGTCAGGACTATATAAACAGAGCTGGTCAGGACTATACGGACAGAGCTGGTCAGGACTATATAAACAGAGCTGGTCAGGACTATATGGACAGAGCTGGTCAGGACTAAACAGACAGAGCTGGTCAGGGTTATATGGACAGAGCTGGTCAGGACTATATGGACAGAGCTGGTCAGGACTATATGGACAGAGTTGGTCAGGACTATACAGACAGAGCTGGTCAGGCCTAAACAGATAGAGGCAGGAGCAGCAGACTTTTGGCGGGTCTTAATTTCCCATGCATCCTTTTCGTCAAATGAGGTTAGCATGCAATTCACTCTAGCAAGATTGTGCTTTACTCAAGGGAACTGTTTGAGGTTGAGGACATTCCTCCATGTAGGTCTATTGTAAACTTAGCCCATTTTACTCAAGCATTTATTTTTATGCCAGTTTTTTTTAATATATACTTTATTTTGAATGTTATTTTTTTACATTAAACAAGCTTTACATTTACTTTAAATTTATTTTGTTATGCTTATTTAAGCTTGTTTTGAGTTATTTACTTCAGGCAAACTTTGACAACATACACAGAAGATTACATAATGAGAGATATGACTGGGTCTCTCCTGTCAAGCTTGTCTCTGTAAATGAATTATATTTGTATTTAATTAACCATTAGCTAGTGTGTTAATTATCTTTAATAGTTTACAATAATTAATTTTTGTAAGATTAGGATTTTATAATTTTATTTCTTGAGTCAGATGTGGTGGCACACATCTTTAATCCCAGCACTTGGGAGGCAGAGGCAGGTAGATGTCTGTAAATTTGAGGCCAGCCTGGTCTACAGAGCGAGTTCCAGTGCAGTCAGGGCTACACAGAAAAACCCTGTCTCAAAAACATGAAAAGAAAAAAGTTGTAATTTTGAATTGAGGTTCTTTTAGTATTAAAACAAACTTTAAAGCAATGATATAGTTCAAAAGGAGGCTGGTAACTCATTTTTATCCTTTTATAGTATACTTTTAATATTTTTCATTGATTTTATTTGGCTATATATTTTTCTCTGCTTTCCTCCCTCTCTCTCCCCTCCCCTTCAACCCATGGCCCGCATGCTCCCAATTTACTCAGGAGATCTTGTCTTTTTCTACTTCCCATGTAGGTCTCTCTTAGGGTCCTCTTGGTTGTCTTGGTTCTCTGGGATTGTGGATTGTAGGCTGTTTTTTCTTTGCTTTATGTCTAAAAGTCACTTATGAGTGAGTACATATATTTGTCTTTCAGGGTCTGGGTTACCTCACTCAATATGATGATTTCTAGATCTATCCACTTGCTTGCAAATTTCAAGATGTCATTGTTATTTTTTTTCTGCTGTGTAGTACTCCATTGTGTAAATGTGCCACACTTTCCTTATCCATTCTTCAGTCAAGGAGCACTTAGGTTGTTTCCAGATTCTGGCTATGACAAACAATGCTGCTATGAACATAGTTGAGCACATGTCCTAGTAGTATAATTGAGCATCCTTTGGGTACATACCCAAAAGTGATATTGCTGGGTCTTGAGGTAGGTTGTTTCCTAATTTTCTGAGAAACTGTCATGCTGACATCCAAGGGGCTGTACCAGTCTGCACTCCCACCAGCAATGGAGGAGTGTTGCCTTTATGCCACATCCTCTCCAGCTTAAGTTGTCATCAGTGCTTTTGATCTTGGCCATTCTTACAGGTGTAAGATGAAATCTCAGAGTTGTTTTGATTTGCATTTCTCTGATGGCTAAGGATGTTGAGCATTTCCTTAAGTGTCTTTCAGCCATTTTAGAATTTTCTGTTGGGAGTTGTCTGTTTAGGTCTGTACCCCATTTTTTATTGGATTATGTGTTCTTTTGATGACCAATTTCTTGAGTTCTTTGTATGTTTTGGAGATCAGATCTTTGCTTGATGTTTTCCCATTCTGTAGGCTGCTATTTTATCTTGTTGACCATGTCCTTTGCTTTACAGATGCTTCTAGTTTCAGGAGGTTCCATTTATTAATTGTTTCTATCAGTGTCTGTGCTGCTGGGGTTATATTTAGGAAGTGGTCTCCTGTGCCAATGCATTCAAGTGTACTTCCCACTTTCTCTTCTATAAGATTCAGTGTAGTTGGCTTTATGTTGAGATCTTTGATCCATTTGGATTTAAGTTTTGTGCATGGCAATGGATATGGATCTATTTTCATTCTTCTCCATATTGATATCCAGTTATGCCAACATCATTTGTTGAATATGCTTTATTTCATTTTATATTTTTTTGCTTCTTTGTCAAAAATCAGGTATTGGTAGATGTGTGGATTGATATATGGGTCTTGGATCTGGTTCCATTGGTCCTCCTTCCTTTGTTTATGCCAATACCAGGCTGTTTTCAGTACTATAGCTCTATGGTAGAGTTTGAAGTCAGGGATTGTGATGCCTCCAGAAGTTTCTTTATTGAACAGGATTATTTTGGCTATCCTGGGTTCTTTGCATTTCCATATGAAGTTGAGTATTGTTCTTTTGAGGTCTGTGAAGAATTTTGCTGAACATTGCATTGAATCTGTAGATTGCTTTTGGTAAGATTGTTATTTTTACTATGATAATTCTACCTACCCAAGAGCACGGAGATCTTTCCATTTTCTGGTGTCTTCTTCAATTTCTTTTTTCAAAGTCTTAAAGTTTTTGTCATACAGGTCTTCCACTTGTTTGGTTAGAGTTATTCTGAGATATTGTATGCTATTTGTGGCTATTGTTGAGGGTGATGTTTCTCTGATTTCTTTCTCAGCCCATTTATTATTTGTGTATACTTTTATAAAATATTAAAGCAGTATATATTATTTAGTTTTTTTTAAGTAGCTAAAGTTAAACAGAGTTAAAGATACACGTGATTAGACCTACATCTGTAAGTCAGGTTTTGCTAGAGTGAATGGACCATTATAACTTTAGGAATTTACACACGACAGGTTGTAGCCAACTGAGATTATCTACATATGGATTCTTCACTACTCACTTTCTTGTTGTAAGCTTTAAGTTAACCAGAACCAAAAAGGTGAGGGGAGTATTTACAGGTAGACACCCATAATTATATGTAGCCATTTTAACATCTCTCTTGATTTAAACATTTTTAATACCATGAGACATAAAGTAACAAACATTATTTTTTGTAAGAAATTTTTCTAAAGGGGGATGTTAGGCAATATTTGGAACCTTTACTCAATGGTACTGTCTCAAGACTTGAAGCCAGGGAGTTTGGTCAGATTGTACCCCCATGCAACACATCAAAACACAGAATGACAGAATGCTTCAGCATGCTCCTTTGACAAAATATAAAGGTGTCATCAGTGTTGAGGAGCTGAACCACGTGTCAAAGATGGCGCACTCCACTCAGTGAAGAGACCTAAAAACCACAATCAAGAGCACCCACCAATTTGAGATGAGAAGCCTGTTGCCCCTAGACAGGTCCTGCCCTGCATCCTTCGGGAGTTACTCTAAGCATGTAGGAATATGTATGAATCAAGAACACAGAAATATCTCCAAAGTTGCAACTCTACAATTAGACTTGTAACCTGGAATTTTAACATTATCCAACTTTAATCTTTTGATTAAACAATGTTTTTTAATTGGGCAGGATAGTATGTGCCTGTAATCCTGGCACCGCAGACACTAAAGCAGGGATGTGCGAGGGTACAGTGGAGTCCAGAGGGTGTTGCAGGCCTAGTCTGGGTTACATGGTGAGGTCTTTGGTTTTTGGTTTTTGAGTTGGGAATATTCTTTTTCATATGTGTGAATGTTTTGCCTGTATGTATGTCTATGTACTGCATACATTTCCAGTGCCCACAGAGGCCAAAAGAGGGCATCAGCTTCTCTGGAACTGGAGTTATGAAGGGTTGTGGACCATCATGTGGGTACTAAGAGCTGAACTCAAGTCCCCTGGAAGAGCAACAAGTACTCTTACCTTTGGAGTTATCCTTCCAGTCTCAAGACCCTGCATTTGAAAGATGTTTTGAAAAAGACCTCTCATGCTTCCCTTTCAACTCCAAAACAGAGCTTGCTGGAAAAGGGAAGTGGGGACGTGAAAGGGAGTGATGGAGACAGAGAAAACCCACTTCCACTTCCATCCCACTCACAGGAAGGAAAATGGCCCAGAAGCAGAAGGCAGACAATGTAGTCCCCACCCCAGGAGTTTCCTTACCGAGAGCTAGTTGTGGGAGGGAGGCCTGGAGATGAGTCAGAAAGCCTCCACTTGAGGTTTAACATATGCCTACACAAGTTTCTTAGACTGAGCTCTTTGCTACCAGAGAAAACGGCCTACACCCAAAGACTTTGGGATACAAAGACGCCAAAGGAGGTCAAGTGCTCCTGTGATGAGCTGAGAGCAGGTTGCTTGCTCAAAGTCTGAAGGTGCTTCGACCTCCCCTCCCACTTCCTCTCTCCTCTGTGAATGTTTGACCTTTTTGCTCCTACCCAAGTGTGTCTATCACCCAGAAACTTCTCTAATGCTGAGTAAGTAGTACTCAGAGCTACGCTCTTCTTTACACATCGTCATTGGTTTGTTGTCTCTTCGTTTTAAAACAGGGTCTTATGTAGCCCAGTCTAGCCACAAACTCAGCATGTAGTTAAGAATGACTTTGAACCCCAGTTAATCCTTGTCTCCACTTCCCAAGTTCAGAGCTTACAGGTATGCTACCATGCCCAAATTCCTCATTATTTCTTCACACAGATATTTTTTTCATCTGTCTTCCCTGGTATTTCTTTTTTATAAAGTTAATTTCTTTCTAATTTTTATTTTGTGTGCATTGATGTTTTGCCTGCATATAAGTCTGTGTGAGGGTGCCAGATCCTTTGGAACTGGAATTACAGTCAGTTGTGAGCTGCCATGTGGGCGCTGGGATATAAACCTGTGTTCTCTGGAAGAGAAGCCAATGCTCTTAACCTCAGAGCCATTTCTCCAGCCCCCCTAGCAGTTCTTAAAAGGTCATCCTTCTGAAAGAGTGAGGTGAGAAGAGGCAAGAGGAAAACCTTCCACCTACTGAACCTTGTGGCCACCACTGTAAATCAGATGCATTTCTGCTGTGGACTCCCAAACTCAACTGGAGACTGAAGGCCGGATCCAAAGCCTGGAACTTGGAGTCAGAAGGTCAGGCAAAGTCACCTGGCAACCCAACACTCTCTTCTGGGTAGCCTTGCCCTATGACTGCATCTGTTTCCTGGTACCTCATTCCAACCACGCTGGTGGATTTGGCCTCAGTAATTGTCAGATCCTTCACGTTTGGTCTGTCTAGCCAGAAGCCAAAATCTTGATTCTTTTTATTTCCAATAACTATGGAAACCTCTCTGAAGCCCCAGAGTGACTCGGTTTGACATGAAATGGAGATGTAAGATACAATGAAAAGGTACTGGCCTGGGTGCAATTCTCCAAGTCTGATGTATGGTCCCACATCATCACAGTATATAAATTTACTTGAGTTTTCATGGCTCAATTGTGGCATAGGACAAGCCTCCATTGAGGACAAGAGCCATTACTGGAGCTGGGCAGCTAGTAGACCAAAATAACAGAGAACCAGGTATCTTTTAATAGAACAACAATGGCCCAGACTAAGGATTGTGAATTTCTCACCAAGAGCTAAAAACCTGGAAAAAAACTGCTATATTTTCAATAAGATGACTTCTGATTATGGGCTAGGCTATTTAAAAAAAAAAAAACAAGGGCAACAAATTGTATGCTGGATGAATAAATAAATAGTTGTTCAATCACCAAATATTTATTAAACATTGCTATACACTAATATTTCTATAAGTCACAGGAAATAAAATAATAAATATAAGAATGATCTTGTCCAGGGCTGGAGAGATGGCTCAGCCATGAAAAATTAAGCTCACAACCAAAAATATAAAAATGACCTTGTCCTCCTTGCTCCTATAATATGATGATTCTTAAGGAAGATTTCCCCAAAAGTGATGACAACTTGAAATAAATGTAAAAAAGGAAATGAGCCAAGCCGGGCGGTAGTATCATATGCCTTTAATCCCAGCACTCGGGAGGCAGAGGCAGGTGGATCTCTGTGAGTTCAAGGCCAGCCTGGTCTACAAGACCTAGTTCCAGGACAGGCTCCAAAGCTACAGAGAAACCCTGTCTCGAAACACCAAAAAAAAAAAAAAAAAAGGAAATGAGCTAAATGTCAAGAGATGCACATATATATGTATATATACAAAAATATGTGATAAGGACATATGAAGGAAGACTTCTTTGAAAATACAAAGAAGCTGTGCTGGGAGTAAAGGATAATTGTGTGTACAGAAAAACAATATCCATAAACCTCTTTTCATCAGGTAAGGGCTGAGTAAGTTCAAGAACAGCCAAAAAGCATATGGAGCGATAATGGACAGAGGAGGGGAGAAAGTGATTTTTGAGTGAAGCTATATGAGAAAACCCCTATTAATTCTTAGTGCAGTTTAATGACACCAGGAATATCAAGCAAAATAGTGATGAGGTTCTATGGCATTCGTGACTTTAAAATATTTCTCTGACTACTGCATGGAGTGCAGATGAAGGAGGGCAGAATGTCACAAGTTCCACTGGGAGGATGCTCTTGCTGCAGGTGACAGGTGAGGAAAGAGGAAACAAGATCAAGGGCAGATCGAAAGCCAAGATGGTTATTAGGCTCTAACGAGACCAAAGATTAGTTTAGATTGCCTGTGCCACTTACAAATGCTGGCTGAAGGTCCAGGATTGGGAAAGACATATTTCCTCACATGTAAAATTCATCCAACAAGTATTTAATAAGTATCTATTATGTGTCGAGTGCCAAGCTGCTCACCAAGGCTTCAGAAGGCAATTGAATAAAGTCCCATTGCTTCATGTGAGCTCACATTCTAGAGGAGAAAGAAATATTATACTAACCAACAAAGAGATAACTACCATCAGTGTTATTTTTAAAAGAACAAGAAATAAATCACTTGGCATGAGAAACCTCCATTTCAGTTGTAGATTAAGGTAGCCCAAATGACTTCCAAAACAATATAGGCTATTGCTGTTGCCTCTCAGAGGTCAATGATAAGGCCTTATTGTTGGAGACACAATGCACTTCAGACATAGGACTCCCAAGATTCAAGTTGGATTTATCCTGATAGCCTCCCTATCTGTGTTCTAGCTTTCATAGAGCAGAACATACAGTGTAGGCTGCCAAGAGTCAATAGTCCTGTCCAGCTGTGGAATAACAGCACAATCCTGAATTAAAACAATGGCCAGCATAGCAAGTTATCCCAAAGAGTGCCATAGCGGCACCCATAGCTGGGTAGTAACCAACAGCTATCTGATTGGACTTATGACCCACTCAAAGGTAGGGAAATCCTTCCAGATGCTAGAAACTTTCCTAAATGCATGAGATTAGTGAGGTTGTGGATCTTAGAGGAGGATCAAATCTACCTCTTTAGTGGGCCAGCATCATTCCTAATTGCATTTTAAAATTTAACCTTAAGCCCACAGATAAGTGTAACTCACTCCCCATCCCAGAAGTTACTCTTTTCAGCAAACAGAGATCACTACAGAAAACCACAACTGACCATAATGCAAACGTCAATGGCCTGTAGGGATGGCTATGACACAATTCCTGGATCTAAGGCTCCACCCCCTCACAGAATATGAGGCTGGGATGGTAGAATGTTTATAAGAACTAGAAGACCAACAAGTCTGCTGTGAGTTGTCTCCCAGAAATGACAAGGAAGATACATCCATGACACCTCAATATACAGCTGCTTAAATGAGACCTAAACAATGACAATATCAATAGACATGCTAACAAAGAAAGGGAGACTCTCTCACAGGCTCCCATCCCTAACAAAGAACTACAGAACTTCTAGTGATTGCTGACAGGACAAGAGTTAGCCTCTCCCATGGACGAGTTCCCTAATTGGTTATCCAGTACAAAGTGGTCAGTCTTGAAATTATAGATACACATGCAACAAAAATGGACTCAGAAGGTTGTATGCATACCTTTATGAATATATATCATTTACATATAAAATTATTATATAGTATTAGATATATTAGTAATCATCACACACACATTTAATAAAAGAAAAGGGGTCCACTTTGAATGAAGGTGAAAGGGGACATGGGAGAGATTGGAGGGAAAGTGAAAGGAGGAAGTGATGTCCTTGTTTTTTTAGTTTAAAAAAAAAAAGCAGAACTAGCTAACAGGTGTGTGTTCCCAAGAAACCAGAGCCTGAGGGAAAACCTTATGGTTTGTGTTGTTCTAATTGGATGGGCAATTTCAGGGAAGTCAAAGTGAGGGGAGTAGGAAGTGGAGGAGGAGAAGGAAAAAGGCAAATGCAAGGGATATTTCCAAGGTGACCAGCTTTGCATCAAATGACAACTGGACCTCTGCACCTCTCTTCTAGAGACACCACTTCTCAGAGTAGACCAATGGAGAGAGGACAGTAGCTAAGCCTTGGTCTGCTCATGTGTCTCATCTATTTAAGTGATTTATACAAGGCCTGTATTTCTGAGTTGTGTCACTTGGATCCTCGGGGCGGCCACTGGAGAAACCATAACCTTCCTGAGTCCAGCTGAGTCAAACTTGGAGCACACTGTGTCATTGAGAATGTGAAATGGAAAACACCTAAAGCTGAAGACAAAATTCATGGTGCTGATGATTTCTAAGGCCAGCTTTCAGTTTCAACAAAATTAGATTCAATGTTTGACTAACAATCTCTTCCATTCTGCTCTGCCCATGCCGTGGTCTGACAATGACCTTGATAACGATTCATGGCTTAGATCACCTCTGCATTGGCCTGATAACATTTATGGGCATCTGAGGGATGGTGTAAGAAGTAGATGTTTTTGAGGCAAAGTGATGACTGAAGATTTTGAACAGAACTTCTGCACTTATAGTCAACAAATATTTCCCTCCCGAACTGACCTCAGTCTTCAGCTTTCCAGTCTTCCTGACCTCAATGGTGCCTGGACCAGGGCTCCTCCATCACTGTTGGCTTTCTGTGGTGGAAAGTTCACCTTTCTGGGTACACTCTTTGGGGTCCTAAATTTTTCTTGGTTTCTAAAATGAAGTGATTTCTCCGTCTTCTGTCAAATTGAAATAAGTTGACCTTTTTTCTTACATCAGTAGCTCGAAACCTTCCTAACATGACCCTTTAATATAGTTACTCATGTTATGGTGACCCCCAACCATATACTTATTTTTGTTGCTACTTCATAACTGTAATTTCGCTAGTATTATAAATTGTATTGTAAATATTTTTGAAGATAGAGATTTGTCAGTGGGGTTGTGACCCACAGGTTAAGAACTTCTACCTTAGGTGAAGCTTTTCGAGTTCTTTCGAGAGAGATAGGAAAGAGATAATTATCTTGAGGAAATGAGAGTTCTGTTGACACAAGTCTACTTTCCTTTGACAAACTTGCATTTGACTGCAGGAGACTGAATGATGAATGCAGGCGGCTGATTCAAAATCTCCGATCCATAGTTACAGCGTTATAGCAGGATGTCTTACAACTCCTACAGTGGTCTTCTAACAATTTGGCTTATGAAGTATGTTCTCATCCTCAAAGACTATTATAATGTAACATGGTTTCTATAATAAGAGGACGAGAAGAGACCCCATACCTTAGTATCTGCAAGAAGTTCCTCAGCTTGCTTGCTCTGATGGACGTTGTTGCTCATTTATAAGGCATCATTTCACTACGCTTTTAGAAAACAACATCCTGCCCTACCTTCATCATTGCAGTTTGGTACAGACTCCTCCCCTCAGATAGGGATGGACCTAAGTTCAACCAGTGTATTTCATCCCCCATCCAAGACTGGATCACCAAAGGCCCTAGAACTCATTTGAATCTACAGTAACCAAGCCTAAGACTTGGTGGAATGTTGTTAAGAGAACAGACTCTCCTCTCATTAAAACTGAAGCTATGGGAATATGAACTCAGACTAATAGCTAGCATCTCTCTTGCCTATGGGGAGAGATGAGAATTTACTCAGCTAAGGGCAAAGCAGGTAGATGAGAAGAAAAAAGTGTGGTGTCAGGTGCCTGCTTCCTCTTCTGGTCGGATAAATTAGAACTGGGGTTGGTTTGCTGCTGCTGCTGCTGCTGCTGCTGCTGCTGCTGTTATTGTTGGTTGGCTGATGGATTGATTTTATTTTTTGAGGGGATTGTTTTGGCTTCATTTTTGTCACTTGGTATCAAAAGAACCTTGAGTGCTTCAGCTCTAAATGTTGAGGAAATTGAAAATGAGTCACCATTTCTCATTGATGACATTATGGGCATAGAGGTAGAAAAATTGTTTGTTGTGTTTATTGTCCTGAAGTCAAGTATGCTCGTGTTCCAATACACACACACACACACACACACACACACACACACACTGTTTCCTAACTAAGTGGTCCCATCTCATGATGAAACCAATAAACTATAAATTCTTCCTAATGCCTTTATAACCAACCTGAAAGTAGCTATGCCATATATTGGCAATTAAAGTCCTTAGAATCCAGTCTTAGCATCAACAAAGAATAATTTAATTTCTATGTTCTTTTCTTTAGAAAATGAGGATAATAATATACCAATCATGAATATATCTATCAAAAAGTATCACAATAAATTACTTGACATGATGTATCTCCAACATAATTAAAATGGATCACTAACATTCTAAAAAGGATACATACTTAACCATCTTTGTTTTATATAATTTGACCCATTAAAAAAAGAAATAAAATCTAAAGTTTTAAAGTGATTTTAAAACCTTTAATTCTTGCAGGGTGGTGGCAGTGGCGCACAGCTTTAATCCCAGCACTCGGGAGGCAGAGGCAGGCGGATCTCTGAGAGTTTGAGGCCAGCCTGGTCTACAAAGCACGTTCCAGGACAGGCTCCAAAGCTGCAGGGAAACGCTGTTTTGAAAAACACAACAACAACAAAAACAAAACCCTTTAATTCTTCTATCAATAAAAGGAGAAAATGGGTTACATACCTAATGCATGCCTCCATCATTTTTCTAGACTGCTTTAACTAAATCTCCAGCAAGAGCAGTTAGCTTGGAGGAGAGGTGTGGAATTCATTTTAACAAGAAAATAGGCTCCTGCCAGCCTTATGAGAACAGCAGTAAAACTGATGGCTGGGAGTCAGCTCCTCTCATTCTCATCTCTGCCTTGATGGCTCCAGCAACATAATTCACTACATGTCCCTCTTGCTTAGCCAAATCTACAATTATTAAATCCATGCACACCAATGACCTTTTGTACCCACAGTCCTAAGTAGGTGAGAAACAGAAACATTTCCAGGGTTATTTATATGTAATGTTATTTATACTTTATTGGTTTTAAATTTACCTTGGTAGTGTTTGTGGTGTTGAGTATTTTGTTTCTAGCCACTTTGCTTTCTCTTTTGGGTAAGTGTGTGCTCTTGATATAAATTCTCAAATAGTCCAAACTCTCCACTGGCAAATTTGGGTATGCTGGGAGGTTGGGCCACGTTCCATGCATTGCCTTTGAAATATGAGCACAATACAATGACTTCACATTGCGTGAGCATGCAAGCCAAGTTGAGGCTGAGGGAGCCAGCCACACTACAGTCAGTCCTTTCATCCAGCTTGCTTCAAAATTGTCATAAGTGATTGCTGTTGGGTGTATTTCCGGGACTCTGGAGCCAATTTTCAGGGGTAAGAGGACTTGAGGAGCACACGCCACCACCCCTCTACTCCTAGCTAACCGGTATCATTCTGCTCTATGACAGTGGTTTTAGACACAGCTTCTGCCCCCTGCAGCAGAAGTCTTTACTTTTTGATGACTGAAAAAGATAAACTGTCAGAGAAGCAGTACGAAGGGCAGAAGGAAGTCAAACCACTTCAAAACTCCTTCTAGAGTTTCAGGCTGCGTGTACAGTAGCCCTGAAACTGAGAGAAACCTCAGTTTTCTTACACTCATCTTTGAAAGCTAAAGTAGGCAGGAAGAGTGCCTATGAAGACCATCCAGACCTTTACACTTAGAAAATTGAAGGAATGCCCCACATTAGTGGGTTAGTGAAGAGTCTACCTCGCCTCCTCTTTACTTCCATGATCTCCGCACCTCATTCATCAAGTTTGCATCTTCCCAAGATCCTAGGATGTTCTATTCATCAGAGCGGAGTATGGTGAATTTGGGGAGCACCGCACGCGATGCCCTTACAGAATGGAGTAATCTAGAGTCCTAGCCGTGCCCCCTTGAAGGAAAATCATCATCAGGGCTGGTGGGATGGGGCCAATGTTCAGCTTTTCACATGATTTTTTTCTGGGACATCATAGTCAATGTGTTTCTTTGATGAGCGAAAGAGGCTTCGCAAAACAGTGTTTGAGGAGCTGGAACTGGGGCTGCTAACACGGTCTGCCTTGTTCTTCTGGGAACTGGAAACACTTCTACATTGTAAGGATCTGTCTTTTCTCCTCCAGCCACAGCCCTCAAGCTACAATAACAGGCTCGTGGTGTTTTTTTTAGATACCAAAGTTATGAATATCCTTTTATGAGTATTTTCCTTTGAACTCACTTCTTAAGAAAAATTGCTGGGTTGACACTCGTAGGCAAAACATACGAATTGTTCTCCTAGGAGCTGTAAAATGCTTCAAAACGCACAATGAAAAAAATTCCCAATGCAGGATAACGTGTATGGTGGACTACATCTGCAGCTGTAATTCTCAAAAAGTAATGTCTCTGACTGGCATGAATTACACAAAATGCATTTCAGAGATTACTATCAAAATCCATGCCCTAGAATGTCTCCCCTTATGACATCATGACAGCTTCCCTCGGATTCGCACAGACTCTTAATGATATAGAATAGTGCTCTGCTGCAAAGCAGGAAGCCTTCCCTGCATTAGACTGTTTGTGTTTTCCCTTTCTCCCGTACCGCACCCCTACACATCCTCCAAACTCCTCTAAAACTCATCCTATCGATGCCCACTGGAAAGATTATAGTGATCTCCTATTAATTCCACTCTCCCTCAAAAGGAGCTTATCATTTGGGGGCTTATAATTCTATCTACAGCACTGTCAACTAGAGTTAAGATTCCTGACTGAAACTATTTTTCTGCTGCCTAATATCGCTTAAACCATGCGTCATCAATACAGTAACTTATTTTCTAGAGTTAAAAGGAATGTATCTTCCACAAACTCCTCTTACCTGTTTCGTGTGTGTGTATATATTATACGTATATGTGTGTATATATGTATATATTTGTATATATTTCTGTACATATATACATTTTTTATATATACACATATAAATAATGAAAAACTCAGCTCCCTTAATCCCACTTTGTGGCTTAGATTCTTTAGCCCTGGAACCACTTGTGTTGATTTCTGTTGTGCGCAAGCTGATGCAAAAAATAGCCTTCGGTATGGCAGAGAAATAAATCTGCATAGAAGTGACATGCTTTTGATCCCTAACACTGTGAAGTGAATCTTAGCAACGAAGGTTCAAGAATGTGACCCAGACTGAGGGAATGACCTGGGAAATGTTCAATATGCAACTGTCACTTTAACATTAACAATAGCATGGAAAGTTCTGGACCACAGAGTTCATGTGAGCTTTAAGGCCAGACTCTAAAATTCTGGATTTACTTTTACCATATGTTAGCTGCATGGTTTTAAAGGATACACTTAACTATTCTGTACACCATAGAGTAACAGTAGTAACCACCTGCCTCCTGAGGTCTGAGGATGACACTAGCAAAAAATATACAAGACTACAAGTCAATAGTATTGACTGACACTCAGTCACTATTTGTTCTTGATGGAGAGGTAGCTCAGCTGATGGAGCACTTACCTAGCATACACAAAGCCCTGATGTTCCTTCCCCAGAACCTCAGAAACGGCATGCACTAATAGCACATGTCTATAATCTCTGATGAAAAGAGGATAACCAAAAGTTCAAAGTAATCTCACCTATGCAATGAGTTCAAGGCCAGAATGGC
>JAQHUG010000024.1:13246447-13263527 GCA_028555095.1 Dicrostonyx torquatus
TTCCCAGAATCTACATGGTAGCTCATAACCCTCTGTGACAGTTCCTGAGGTATCTTCTTTTGGTCTCCCAGAGCATCCAGCATGTATGTGATGCACATGCAGGTAAAACAGTTACATAGATAAAAATAAATAAATCTTTAAAGTTTTAACGTTAGATCACAAAGACACCCTTATAACCTGAGAACCAACATTGCAAAATATTAAAAAATCCTAGAAAATTCTGTGTAAAATAAAACTTTACAATGTTTTATATATTATAGTGACTATACCACTGTACATAATTATACAATCACATCATTAAAATTATAGATTTTCCTTTTCCTACATAGAACTTATGTTTTAGCAAATAAATTACTTTTCAGGACTTCTACTGCTACTAAAAGCTAAAGTCAACAATGTTTCACAGCCCAGTTTATGCTGCTCTCCACCCACCATCAGAAAAATCACTGAATATTTCCACCATGTCTGCCCTGAACACAGAACATATAGAGAGCAGTGGCCCCAACTAACTTCATTTATATGGAATAATTCCCAAAGTGCTCATTTGATCAAGATTGTTATTTATAGATAAATTGTTTGTTATCTCTAAAGATAATCCAGGATTCATAAGTGTCTCCAGAAAAAGAAAATAAAAAGCTATACTCTACCAAATCCGAACACCAGAAAAACTCTAACCAGGAAAATGAAGCTTATGCACTACTGTGATGCTACCTTAACATTAACTCTTGAAGAAACACTTGGTGGTCCTTTTTGTCTTTATCTAACCCAAGATCCAAACAGCAAATGCACATCTTAGAATTACATTAATGTGAGGAAGCCCCCAAATTAGAGATTTGGTTTGATTATATAAGAAATATGTGCAATAAACTGAGACCAATTAAAGAGGCCATAGTGATTCTGTTAATGCAATTGGGTTATACCTTTGTATCCTTTTCCAGTTGTTTTCTTACCCACTATATATCATTTTTTACAAAAAATTAAGGTGTAAAATTCTAGAAAACTACAATATTCATTTAAAAACACACTTTCTCATTTATGGACATGGAAAACAAACCCACTATATAACATTTAATTCAGACTTTAATTTCCAAGAAATATACTCCACAAAGCTTTCTTGAAGAAATGTAAGGGCTGTCAAAATACATATCTGTATTGTATTACATAACACATTATATAAGACACTATATAACATAACATATAAAAGTACAGTTATATATTATACACATCATTATATTTAAGAAGTGCTTAGAAGTATGATATTGATATGATCTAGAGCCATTTTAAAGTTTTCATCTAAAAGAGTTTCAAAAGTTATTTATTTTTGATTTCTTTACATGTTCCTTTCTTGTCTCTAGATGAAAATTAATGAGCAATCAAAGGCATTTTAGAATTCTATGGTTCATTGATCACATATTCATTCACCTACAGTATGGATCTGTAGGATGGAAGTTTTACATACAACATTTACCTGGAATCAGATTATTTAAAAAAACAAAAAAAAACCACCTTGACTTCTGAACTTGATACAAAAGCAATCACCACAAACTAAATTCAAACACTACAAGTGAAGATATTCCAACACGAAGACTTGAATAATTTTGTTTAGATTGTCAATGGTTGACTCATTCAGATTTTCTTCATTGTCATCCATGGTGTGCCAGACTTCCGGGAAGGGAGAAGCTATCAAATGAAGAACTGGAACACCTGGTACGAGAGAGGCAACTTGTAAGTTAGTACCAATTTCCAGTGGGTCATCTAGAAAGTGATGTTTGTGAGCAAAGCAAGTGCCATATCTTATAAGACACTTGATAATTCATTGTCTCACATGGACATCTTTATGTCTTGAAGTACGAGTACTTTGAGGCTTGCCAAACAAATGTCAATCGATCCTGTAAAGGATGCTAAGGCACCTACTGTCTGCAAGTTCTTGCTCTAGGAGTGAAAAGGCAAGACCTGGCCTATGTGGAGTTTACATCCTAGTGGAGAAATAACTAGGCACATACAAGATGCAGTCATAGGCAGTGTCAAAGCATTTCAAAAGTAACTAAATGAGGGTTGGGGATAAGGATGGAGGGTGGGCAGGGGGACTGAACGAGGAGCTATTTGAAGCCAGGGAAGGCCCTCTCCCAAAAGCCAACATTTAAATCAGGGTACAAACCCAAAGAAAGAAAGCCAGGCAAAGATCTAGGAATGAACACCATGGCCAACAATATTCTCGAGTGCAAAGGTCTTAATGCTTGTCCTGGTCAGGGAACAGCAAGAACCACAGAAAGAAGTGAGAAGAGAAGTGGGAGATGGTTTCGAAACAGAATCAGAAAATGGAAGTCCTTTTAGGTCACGGTAAACTTTCCATCTTACTTGATAAAGCAGCAAACCACCGGAGCTTTAAAACGATATTAGCATAATTTGATTTACATTTTAAAAAGATGATTCTATTTTATGTGCAAAAAAATTTGAGAGGCAATAGTAAAATTCAGAGACCATTGGGGGAGGCGACTTAAGAGTCACTGAGTTGATTTAGATTTTCACATCGTGACACAGGATATCTTGCTTGTCAACCAGGTCACATCAAAGTTGCGTGAAGGACAAAAATGTAACTTAACTTTATGAAAGCCAAGGAAGAATGTCAGTGGTTCTAGGATTTCCTAAATCTATTATGAGTAGGGAGAAACAAAGACATCATCAAGAATTTAGAACGTCTTTCACGAGAAAAAAGAAGCCATGAATGATGCCATAATGGCTGAATTAATCGACTTATTATATTTATTATGCTTAATGACTCATCACTTCTAGATTGCTTCTAATCAGGGAAATGGGAATTATTGTGTAAGTTTGGGGATGTACATAAGGTTCAGCTTAGATATTGTCTTGAAGACTTGAACACACATGTAAGTTGTAGCAGCTGAACTCAGAGAAAGGGCAGAATTAAAGACAGCTCCCAGCACTCTGACTTGGGCAGCTGGATAAATGTAGATTGTTTACCAAAAAGGGCAAGACTAGGAAAGGAACATTCCATGTCACTTATTCTTCCATGTCAATGAACAATAATGGGCTCTTTGATTCCATCTGATGTCCAAAGAGAGAGGGCTGGTGGGGGGGGTGTCTTTTTGTTTCGTTTTGTTTTGTCTATATTTACTGTCTTTAATATTTTCATACAATGTATTTTGATCATATTCTTTCTCCTTCTCTAGCATCCCCACCTCCCTAGCCTCCCAATTTCATGTTTTTCCCTCTCTAAAAAAAGAATTGCAACAAACCAAAAAAAAAAAAGAAGAAAGAAAGCAAAAATACCAAAACAAACAAACAAAAGCACTCACACACAAAAACATGAAGTCCATTTTGTGTTGACCAATATGACCTGCACTGGAGTGCAGTTAATATATTCACTGTCACTGTTGGGAAAAAAATTATTTTTCCCTCACCCAGAGGGTATGAATTGCAAACAGCTTCTCGGTCATGGGTGGGACTGTGTATCTAATTATCTGGTAAGGGGACATTAGTTTATTACAAGTTGTATCTGAATAGTATCTGGCGTCAAAATAGGTCAGGTAAAGGTGTGTCTAGATGTCTCCACATTATTTAATTTGGCTTTGTTATCTAATGCCTATCTCGTAGATTTATAACCAAAGACACATGTTGGGCAAAAATCTCTTATAGCATAATATACATATTTCCTTTTAAAGATAAGCTCTCATTCAAATTAAGTTAATGACTATTTTATATCCATATTATCTAAGGCTCAGTGAATATCAAAGATGAGGAATGAAAAGGATGGAAGAAACAGAAAGAAGACGGGGAGAATGGTGGGAAATGCAAGCATGACATAGTCACTGGCACTCCTGAAACCACATCCGTGACCTGTACAAGATCTTTGTAAGATCGGGCCCACAACATCATGTCATGGAGGTGGAGGATGGAAGATCTCATGAGGTCTCATCCCTCTCTGAGGACTTCACATACTTATAATGGTTACTGGCGGAGGGAAAGACATTTACATCAATGGTGTAGGCACTGGTATGATGCCTGTAAATAACCTGTCTGCTCTCTTGTAAGCAATCCTAATGAAAACCTCTGGTTCATTAAAAAAAATACATGAAAGGGGAAGGAAGATTAATTGGGAAAAGGGAAGGGAGTAACAAGAAAGGGAGGGGACAAGAGAGGGCAAAGGGAACTGAATATGATCAAACTCAACTGAATATACATATGAAAATCTCATAATGAGACACACTATGTACAATTAACAATAATAATAAAAATAAAATATAAAAAGGAATGTGTAAATGACACTTTAAAAATTTCAAAATGCACATAAAATATAATAAATAATGTAGGCACAGAAGGGAAAATGAACATGGACAATAATACACACACAGTTACCTTTTCTTAAAAATGGAATGTGGTCATCCTGAATAATATTTCCATAACCAAAATTCTGGAAATACTTTCTCTCCAAAGAATGATCCTTGAGCAAACCCAATTCATAGAGTTCTTGTTCTGCAGGCAACAATCAGACAGTAGGTGAGCATCTAGTTTTATCTGATCACGACTTAGAATGCATCCTTAGTTAGGGAGCTTGAAGTCTTGTCACACAAGGAATTCTTCTGTAGACACATATCAGTGAACATAGCCATATCTGTGACAATAAATGTCTAGGCTTCACCTAGGTATCCTTTAAATGAGATTAGAGACGAAGAGTCACACACGACTCTGGCTTTGCTGGTGAGAACCTCTTTAAGGGTAGAATCTCAACAGAACAATGGAGAGATTGAGAAGGAGAAAATGAAAGTAAAAGGTGTTGGGAAAACTCGGGTGCAGATGTCAATTGGTCCAGATGGTGCATGGGGAATGCTTACAGAGGGATGCTGGGCTTAAAAGTGGGATATCAGAACAGAGTAGGATGAAGTAAATCAACTGGCCACTCTGGGGAAAAGACATCAACTGTGACCGCTGTCAGTGATTTCCAAAGTGTGGTTCCTGATCAGTGAGTGGCCTCAGCACCACCTGGGAATGACTTAGAGATGCAAATTAGCCGGTACAACATCAGGTTTAACAAATCAGAAATTCTGGGGCACAGCCCTGTAATCTAGCCCTGTAGAGAACACTCGGGGGATTCTGATCCACTCTAATGTTTGAGAACCACCGACATCCACAACCCATCACTCTTGTCATCTTGTAACACACAGTTCGTGTTGTACATCACCCGTAATGCCATCTGTTACAAGATGGTAAGAGACCGTGAGATTAGGAAACAAGGATGGCAGAACCCCCAGAACAGCTGTTCATTTCTGTGATGTCAAATACAAGGGTAAAACTGTACCCACTAGAAAGCAAGCATGTATAGTGGGATTTTTAAGAGCATTGAGAAAGCCCCAACTACCAACCAAAATAATATTCCTGTTTGTCAATATTTATATCTCCTTAACCATGGGGTACATTTTTTCTTATACAATTAAAGACATAGTTAAAGACAATCCCATGGAGAAGAACAGCACAATTGATTTTAATCTCAATAAAGTAAATGTATTGTTATGTGCATTTCGGGAGAAGAAGTAAGGGAAACACATGGAGTCCTTGAAAATAAGGCAAAGGAAGAAAACAGGAGACCAAAAAGAGATAGGAAATTAAATTCAAGAGTTTCTTCTGGCATAATTTCTAAGATTCTATAAATGTAATGAAATGTTCACATTTCAAAATAGAATTCCATGCAGGAAAATAAATCGGGCCTGTTGACAAATTAGGAATAATGAACTAATTGGTAGGGTAAGTCAAAAGTCAGCCAAGTGTTTTAAGGAGTGCACTTAAATCACAAATTTTGAATTTTAAAGAGTAGTGCTTGTCAGTAGGAAGACACAATATTTTGCTCTTTCATAACTGGTGCTTACCAATTGCTTGGAGTCTACTAAACCATCTGGTAGTCTTGAGGAAAAAATTGTGAAATGTTGGATTTGCAGCTCCAATTAAATCTAGTAGGACCAACAGATCCTAAGGGAGAAAAATATTACTTAATCACAATCACCATCGAAGCATGTTTCAGGTCCATTAATAGAGAAAAACAGTCAAAACTAAATACCTTTAAATACTTGAGAATCACACAGAGAGCTATATGAATGAACAATGGGTTTAATAATATTTTCTAACAACTGTAGAGAACTTTTTAGATCTTGCTTATGTAACATGGATAAATGGCGATGTATCATTCACCAAATGAGCATAACCAAGGATAGATTAGGAAGGCAGATTTGATATATATTTCATGAACTGAGAATACATTTGCTTTGCTTTTGGACGGTGGTTCAAGCATGTCTGATTTTCTATGTCATTATAATTAGGCATTCAATCTGTAATGATAGGGGTACATGTGGACGGAGGCTATGACTCACGCAGCATGCAAGAGAAATTCCTCCAAAGGAAACTGTAAGGGCCGGGCGGTGGTGGCGCACGCCTTTAATCCCAGCACTTGGGAGGCAGAGGCAGGCGGATCTCTGTGAGTTTGAGACCAGCCTGGGCTACAAGAGCTAGTTCCGGGATAGGCTCCAAAGCTACAGAGAAACCCTGTCTCGAAAAAACTAAAAAAAAAAAGAAGGAAACTGTATACATCATGCTGCTGGATCGCTTTTTCCTTGTGTGGCAATCAAGGCGCTCAGTTTAGGTAGTCTCTAAAGTCTCCCGGTTATAACCTTCCATATTAAGCCAATGTTCCTTAGCTTATTTGAATCGTAAAACATCAGCAAGCTTGAGGACTCCCTGAAGTCCACATCCTAGATTAAGTCTTCCTGATTTTGGTAAATGAAATAATGTTCGGTTAACTACCTAGAGTGAAATCTTCCACAGGCTGAGTAAATATTTTCAGACTTCATGATTCCAAAGACATCATATACACAAGTGATACATACATAAACACATATATAATTGATACATATATTCATTCATTTGGGGAAATGCTTGTTTTAAATAGGACATATTCAAGAGACTAGATAAGTTTCTGTCTGGGAAATAAATGGTCCTTTCCGTCACTGTGGATTATATATCTTGATTGATCAATAACTACTAATGATCTAGGTCTCTCCTCCTTCCCTGCACCCTGCTGAGCCACTCAGGAACAAGTGAATGAGTGAAGTACTGAGTACATGTCTTTGACCTATGGCAAGCTGCCAGTGTACCTGAGAAAGTCATGTTCACATGAGGTGTGTTAGCAAAACTCTTAGATGACAATGATTATTCATTTGAATCCTAGGGTGAAGGCCAGCAACATGAGAAACAATGGGGATGAGTACAGCAGAGTGGAGGGGTCAGGGAGAATGTGGAGAACACTGGGAGGAGGAAAGTCCCAAACACAGCACAAAGTTCTAAGCTAGGGTTGGTGGGGACTTAGGACAAAATGAAGGTCAAGTATGGGAAGAGAGTTGCAGAAGAGGATTTACTGGCAGGGCACAGAACAAGGATGAATTGAGGAGCTGGACCCACTATTTAGTAATAGCAGCAGAAGTTTAAAGCATCCTTAGAATGTCTCTACCCTCCCCTCAAAAAATGCCAAATCAACCTACCCCATCAAGGTCACCATACTGCTTTAAGCACATGGGAAGTTCCTCACTCTGTCCTTTTTGCTCCATTCCCTGCGATGCTCATTCTCCTCTGCCTGAAAAAGGCTTCCTCTCTCCACACCACACAGTATTTGGGGTGGGGGTGTGCTCACATACTGAATCTAATGGTTCTTTAATCTGATTTTCACATCATTTTAATTAAGCTCAGCCAAACACAGCCTCTAACACAGAATCATTCTTTTTAGCTCTGGGATTCCTCAAAAATCCAGTGCTTGCCAAGGAATGTTCTACAATAAACAGTGCTCTGAAGATTTCGTGGCACTTCTAGGTCTTTACTTGGTCTTAGAAGCCTTTTCTCTGGAGACAGGGATGGAGTTATAGAGCCAAGGTAACTCAGACTAACCATGCCATCCAGTTGGTTGGTGCCTCTCGATCCAGGAGGGTGTGGGGTTGATGCCATCTTCTGGGCTAAGTGCCGAGACCCATACAGAGAATCTCGAGGAGACCAGTGAAGAAAAGCCTCTTCTCCATCAAAGAAAATTAGCTGGAGCGAGAGATCTGGCTTGGAACCAGAGACATCCTGGTAAAAAGTACAATTTGAAAAGTAAAACAAAACCAGTGGAAACTCTAACTCCAACCAATCACAGACTCCCAAACTATATTTAAAAAGCACTTAGTGAGGACATATTGACCTGGGATTGTCTTCAGAGGTATCTATGAACACTATATCTCCAAGATGGGTTCATGGTGATCATCAGTGGGAAAAGAAGGAGCAAAAATGCTACAGTCAATTAAAAACTCACATTCTTTCCTAGTAACTGAGCAAAAAGTAGTTCCATGAAACGAAGATGTCGAAGCAAGTGAAGATGTGCCAAAAGTTACTTCACACCACTTCCGTTCCAAACACCATCAGACCATGCAAATTCCACTACTTCTACAACTAAATGCCTTATATTTGATTTGGTCTTACTCCCTAGCGAACAGTTAGACTGTGGGGTTGCTGTAATGCACATGGCGGCATGCCACAGAGCTCCCCTTCAGGTGCATTTGTGGCCCCAGCTGCAGCCTCTCCTGGGCTGCACCTCCTGGGAGTGTCCTACATCCCATGACCAGGCACTGGGGCCTCTCTACAGAGCCACCACCTCCACAGCTCCCCAGAGGTTGGCTGAGGCTGCTGTAAAACCTGCACCGCAGCTCCACAGCTCACTCCTAATCCTGGTTCATCCCTCTCCCGGCGGCCAATGTTGATCCAAGGCCACTCCCTACTCACTGACCTGAATGCTCATCAGATGAGGTCCCACCTCGGAATGTGTTTCCTAGGTACCCAACCTAGAGTAACTGGGTACCTTCTCACCTTCCAGAAGTCTGAAAGATGTTACTGAATTTTAGTTCAAGAGTCTGAAATGGTATAGGGACACAAACACAATAATTATAGTATTTTTCTTCAGAGCCAGACATATGGTGAGCTAGGAGAGATAAATACATGTAATATGCCAAGGGACTCGAGTATAAAACATTCATCCGCTGAAGATGGGGAAAAATGAGAGATAAGTCCTTGGGGCATCAAGCAAGGCTTTGTGAGACAGTATTTGAGCAAACTAGAAAGATTTACTTTTTTTATTATTATTATTGTCTGGCCATGACTCCCCTGTGCAGATCAGTCCTTTGGGAATTCAAATTCCCAAGTCCTTCAATCTCACCAGAATCTCCAAATCCACTTAATCCCACCTCTTCACAGCTACACTCCTAGAAGGACCCTATTTATTCCATGTTTGGTCAAATTCCTGGTAATCATTCCAGTCCTTCCCCTTATATACACTTCAACTCATTCCTCTCTCCATAGCCACATTTTCATGGGAAAATAATAATAACATGGAGTACCATTCTCTACCTAGTCTGTGATTATTCTCAAGAGGCTGAACCTGGCCAGGACAAAATAAACAACCATGCCATTTGCTAGTTTAGAATCTGTGACCAGAAGCCAGGCAGTGGTGGTGCATTCCATTCATCCCAGCACTTGGGAGACAGAGGCAGGTGGAGCTAGGGCTGTTATATAGTGAAACCTTGTCTCAGAAAAAAAAAAAAATCCATGACCAGAAATTTTGATACAGCCTTTTGTGTTAACTGTAAGTTGTGTGTATTTTCTGGGTCCACCTACTCTCAACCCCAGTATTTCACACTTTTCCTAGCCTACAGTCCTTACAACGCCCATCGTCACTTCCCAGTGCTGGCCTTGATTTCTTCTTGCCAGTCCCATTAGACTCCAGTCTCTCCAAATAAGCACTAAATTCCATCTGCTACAGGGTACTGCTTTAGCAAACACTATTTCCCCTACATCAAGTTTTCTGTCTTTGCTGGATATTGCTATGGGTTTACTATCTCCACTAACTGTTGACCTGTTTCCCTATTCACAGAAAAACTTGCTGGAAGAATTCCGTCTTTACACTGTGTCAGAGTCCTATTCTTGAGTTCCACTTTTTTTTTTTAATTTTTAATCTCGTAATGCTGGAGATTGAACTGAGGCCCCCATGCATGCAACCAACTGAATCACGTTCCCCAGGCTTTCCATGTGTTCTGTTCTTACGTCTGTCCCTTCAGGCTTCCTATTCTCTATCTACTGAAACTGATCTTGTCAAGAACACCTATGACCTGTACATGGCTAAACCCAAAGGTCAACTCTCAGTCTTCACCATTCTTGACCACATCCAGCTCCATCCTGGGTACAAGTCTTCCATTTGCCTAGGATGCCACTTCCTTGTCCCTCAATCAGGAGATGGAATTTAGAACCTAAGTAGAGAGACTGGCGTCTAATGAGACAGGCAAGAGGAAATCAAGGCCACTACTTGGGGGTGAGCCTGGGCGAGGTAAGGAACTACAGGTTAAGGAGTGGAAGAGTGTGAAATACCAGGGCTGAAGGTGAGTGGACCCAGACAACACAGACTTTATTTTGTACAGACACACTTCTCAGCACCTTTCTCTCTCCTTGGTACAGCCTAAG
The DNA here is from genome assembly GCA_028555095.1 of Dicrostonyx torquatus. Taxonomy (NCBI): domain Eukaryota; kingdom Metazoa; phylum Chordata; class Mammalia; order Rodentia; family Cricetidae; genus Dicrostonyx; species Dicrostonyx torquatus. Next base: position 13,256,987 of record JAQHUG010000024.1, read on the forward strand.
CTGGCTGCTCACTTGCCCAGCCGCTCACCTCCTCTCTCACCTTTCACACCACCCTGGGGCCTACCTCTCCTTCTCCAGTACCTAGAACCCCAGGACTTCATCTTCTCTGGCTTCCTGGATTTTTTTTCCTCCCTTAATTTTGCTGGAGTAAATTTAGATAGCAACTTTTAAAATGAAACCTTGCAGAAGAGCAAAAACTACTGATATTTTAAACACGTAAAAAAGTCTTTGTACTGTGATTTCATGTGGCAAATGATTTTTTAAGAAAAAAAATTAAGGCATAACGCCATTGTTTCCTAGCTTCCAAGATTCCTACTGAGAAGTCCAGCATTACTTTCATTCTTGCTACTTTTTATATTACCTGGGATGATCCCACAAAAGAACTCAGTATTATTTTACTTTGATTTTTTTTCTTTCTAGAAAAGATATTTCATCTTCTTCAGAATTCTATATTCTTAGTGCCTTTTTTGAATAAAATTTTAAATTTCAAATTTCTAAGAGCTCTTTGCTATGATGTGATTATTCTGTTATTAAATACCTTTGTTTTGTTTCATGAATATAAACTCCCTTGTCTCTAAGGATTTTTAAGTAGTGTCAAGCTATCTTCTGCCCCTTGCTATTCTGTTTCCTCTGACTTCACGTTTCAATTTGCATAATTAGCTTTTCTTGCTTTCTTCCACAGTGGAAACTGTTCGCCAACATCTGGGCACACCTGCTGTTCATTTGTGTTGAAGAACACGCTACTAAAACATTCACTGGAGACACAAATTGGTTGGTTCTACCGCAGTCACTTCAGAGCAATCTTGTGTCTATTCAATGTTCTCATTTAAGGTCACCAAATGTTGCCCCCTTCCCCCCCCCGGCATCCTTTTCAGTGGCCTCTACATTCTCTGGAGAAAGAACCTCCAGTCCTCCATCTGCTGCTGGCTTTCTGATGCTAGAAATGGAAGACAGCCTGAAGTCCTCACTGCTCAGCATGATGGTCATCTGATCTCCTTGACTTCCCTGGAGACGGCACGCACATACCCACCTCACATCCCTACTGTCTCATTGCCCGAGACAAGTCAATAAAGGCATCAACAGTCAAGGGACAAGGATGTGTCACTGACTGACTACAAAGGGAGGCCACAGCAAAGGCACAAGGTACAAGATGTCGTCAGTATGTGATTGCTGTCCTGATACAGAAGGTAGGTGGGAGGGGCTGCAGAGAGCTAGAACGATAATACCATCTACCATCCGGACCACTTGCCCAATTCATGATAGCAAATGAATGTACATCCCACAAATTCAGTCAAAATCGGCTGTAAATAAATCTGATACAGTTTGCATTCAAAATTAGCCCATTCTAACGATCGCTCACATCACCCCTTTCCTCTAACAGAGAAGGTAGTTCAGAGAAGGCATACAGCGCTTGAAATAATCTCCATTCAACAATTCAGTCCTTTCTGCTTCTTTTTCTTTTTGCTATTACTAGTACGACTATTATAATTATCGTTACCTTTGTCGGGCAGGGTCTCTCTATGTAGCCCTAACTCACCTGGAACTTGCTATGTAGTCTGGAATGACTTCCAAGTGATGCCAGTCCTCTTCCCTCAGCCTCACAAGAGCTGGGATTACAGGAACATAGCACAGCACCCACCTTGGCCCTTCCTATTTCTCATACTAACAGCAGGTGTGTGCTATGTGGGAAGAAGGCAAAGTGGATCAGCTCAGAGAAACATTTGTGCCAAGCAGAACTATGCCTGTAAGTCACATCTTGTTCACTCCATGTCTTTCTGTTAGCAATGTAAGCATGAAACCTTAAAATGGCATGTCTGCTTATGAGTTCCCTCATCCATTGCTAGGTGGTTACAGTTCAAAGCGGGGCAGGGCAGCACAAAGGATCATAGAAGGCTCAGAAAACAAAATAAAATGTGAAACAGGTATTGAAAGCGTATAAACAATCCTTGCTTTCTTCAAGTCCTGAATATCCAGCAAAAACAGAACCAAATATCTCTATTACTTCCATTACAAGATAAACCTTCTACTTCTTTACTCTCATTGTATCAAAGGCTGGACCCATCATAATGCCCAGGGTAGCATTTGCTGCCTGTGAACAAAGTTTTTGTATTCACTTCGTCATGTTTACTGTTATGAGCAGTATCAGAATAAAACGTCTCATTTAGCACTTTCCCCCAGTACACCCTTAAGAACACAGAGAAATAAATCTGAAATAAAATCTGAGAGTCCCAGAAGCGTTCTGAGCTTCAGGCATAACAAAAGCTCTGCTATGCTGTGAAAAACTAAGCCCTGATCCTCAGGTACAGCGAAAACACATTTCTGCCTTGTGCTTTGCATCTCGGTTTGTCTGAATTACTCACACGCTGGAGATCTCCCAACCCCTCCCCCTACTCCAGAGCTGCCCTCTCCCAGCAGAAGGCTGTGATGTTTCACGGCTGTGTAAACAAGGAGGAATAAGCATAGTCCTCTATGAAACATAACCCGCACACTTAAGCCTGCTCCATCCTTCTTTTTACTTTATTATTTGCAAAGAAACAGTTGTGCTCAATTGGATTTCAGCTGTCAGTTACTGGACACACTGTCACATGCATGCGATCTTCCAAATACCACTCCTTCCATCTCTTATTTTTTAACAAATTATTTCAAAATGTACCCCAAAGCTTTGATTTACAAATGACCTTCCCCTCCAAAGATTCTAGAATTCACAGAGTCACTGCTGATTTTTGCTCATCCTAGGAGTCAACAGAAAGAAAGCAGTTACCTTCAAGGAATGGAGTTTCTTGTCTAAGGCACGAGCAAGTTCCAACATCATTGCGCACGGCACAGCTGAATCAGTGGCTCCCACAAACACTCTGTTGTTCCACCGAGGGAAATATTTGGAGTCATAGTGGCAGGCAAGGACCAAGTGCCGTTTAGCTTCTGGGTTAAGGGTGCTGATGATATTTGAGAAGGATCGTTGCCCATAGGGTGTCTCACTCAAGAAGGTGTCGACTTCCACGACCCACTCAGCCTGAAGTCTCTGAATTCGCTTTATGATGTGCTGGTGGAAACAGTGGTTTTCATTTGTTAGCTATGTCTCTGAAATGGTATGTGATGCCTTCTTTGGTTATTGTCGGAAACAGAGTCTTACTCTATAGTCCAGGCTGGAATGAAACTAAGAACACTAGGCTAACAAGGAGTTCATGCTTCTTCTTCATCATTCCAAACTGGGATTAATGGCATACATGTTCTGCATGCTTACTGGTAGAAATAACATTACTACTGGCTGTTATTTTAGTTCATAGCAATTTCTCATTGAAAGGAAGAGGCCAATCTCCCTCACTCCTAACCTTTCGTCTACTTATCCATCCCACTCAGCTGTCAGTACTTACCAGCACTAGCAATCTGCTGTAGATCTTTTTACATACATCTGTCTCCGAGATTACACAAACTTCGCCAGCGTACAAGCACACATATTTAAAAGAGGGAAGGGGTGTTCTTTTGTAGGAAAAGCGACCTACTTTACATAATATTCGACCCTTGCTTTGCCCCCTTAGCCAGCTCAGCACTCCTAGAGACTACTTTAACATTTGTAAGAATCTGGGGTAGTCTGAGAAATCAAGCATATCAAATCTATAAGCCTCCGCCCTAAGCTCTCAAAGCATTACAAATGGCAGCTCTGTGTGCATGTGTGTGCGCGTGTGCCAAATTTGTGCTCCAAGTCCTACAAATGTTCATGTGGAGTGAACACTAGTGGAAGATACAAGCACCCACCTGCTGAGGGTTGCACAGAAACTTTCCACGGCAACAGATGGATGGGGATATGGGCAGGCTCTGCCTAAAGTGAGAATCAATAAGTAATCTGACCCAGTCTCTCTTCTGTATCCAAGCTACGTCCAGACCTGATTCTCACTGCACTGCCTCATGGCCACCTTGGGCCTTCTGAGTAGCACGGTGACTGAGGCAGGAAGCAGGAAGTGGAGAAAGGAACAGCATGCCAGGGACTGAAAGTGTCTTCCTTGAGAATCTACAGTCTTATGGTATGAGAAGTGAGGGAGGAACTCATCACTATGGCATTTTGCTTTTCCCCATCCTTATTTTTCCTTGGCCTCATTTCTCTCTTTATATTTCTTTATTCCCCCTCTAGTGTTGTGTCTGTCTTTGTAAGGTACCTTATTAAAAAACATTTTTCAACCTCAATCACAAATCAGACATTCTAATAACTGACAATTTGTTCCACAACTAACATCTAAGAAGGTGGGACACTGAGATGAAGAAGAAATAACTCACAATCGCTGGAAACAAATGGAGGGAGTTTTTTTCCTTCCAAAGAAATACAGGATTTTCTATTCCGGCCAAGTCTTGTGTGGCCTACAGCCTCTGATGTAACACGACACACAGGCAGAAAGCCTGTGGACAAACTAGAACAGGAAGCTTCCAAGGAGAGAGGAACTTACACAGAGGGCTAGAGGCTCTGAGACTCACCATCAATCGTGAAGAACCAAATAAACAGAGGGATCCCTTTGGTCTGTGCAGCTGCTAAGTCAGTCTTTACCTTAAACAGCACTTTGCATTCTCCCCCCCCCTCCTTTTCCGCTATGACTCTACATGCTGTCCTCTCCTGTCATCAAAAGAAACATTTAAAGCCTTCCACAACCAGCTTTCGCATCGCATTGACTTTGTTATTCCCCGCAACTCCTATGCTCTGCTCTGCTCGCAGAGGTCTGTTACACGGAGTAGGAGCTGGCTGTAACAGAAAATGTGGGTTAGTGTAATGAGAATGTGTGAAAGTCACATGACCTAGAACATTAGTCGTTGGACTAGAGAGAGAAATCACTGTGCATCTCAGATGAGTTTTTCCAAAGATGAGAACGAGTTATCCCTAGACTCCGGAACATCTGGTGTCCAGATGTCAAACCATTCCATAAAATGGCTTCTTGACACCAATAGTAGCCTGAGAAGTGAGCTGTGATTTTAAAGTATCTGTTAAAGTTATCTGTTAGCATTGTTTAGAAGCCTCACCCAGAACCTCATTCCTCATGCTTGGCTGTGACTTCTAACATCTATATTATAGTAAAATCCACCAAAAACAAAACAAAAAAGCAAAAACAAAAACCCTCAGCAAGAACCCCAGATAGCTGTCCCTGAAGGAACCTTTCTGTGTGTAACATATATATTTTTAGTTATCTTAGTAATTAACATGAAGTAAGGATACTAACACTCATTGTGTTTTTCAGCTTTCAGATTTATTTAGTCTCTATGTCTCCACCAGAAGACTGAAGGGAGTTCCCCCAACCACTGCTTTTATCACAATATTCCTAAGGTTTAAGCATCATTGTCTCCCTGACTCAAAGGGATCAAAGACTTGCCCTCCAGGAATGATTAAAAGAGAGGGCTGGATAGACTATTATCTGGCGTTCTGATTCTGGGTGAGGCAATGGAAAAGTAATTCTAGATTAATATTAATGAATGGTCCTAGGTCTAATTTAATAAAACTAAAATTCTAATTTTGAGTATATGAGGAACTGTGACATCATCAGTAGAATAGGATTGTTCAGAGGAAGTAGATTCTCCAGTACTTGCACTAAGTCTACAAATGTAATATTGCCAGGGTTCTGACCCTGCCACGATGGACCTCCAGTTAACTGTGCTCTAAGCTATTGCCCACACAGGCTCTGGGGACACTCCACACAGGGCCCTCCACTGCGGACAGTGCACAGGCAATGTACATCCCTTTCCCTGAAGTTCAGTTTTGACTTCCCACAACTCACTGTGAATCCCTGGTTTTTAGTTTGCCTCTTTTTAGAAAAAGGATCTTGCTGGGCAGTGGTGGCACACACCTTTAATCCCAGCCCTAGGGAGGCAGAGGCAGGTGGATCTCTGTGAGTTCGTGGTCATCCTGGTCTACAAGAGCTAGTTCCAGTACAGGCTTCAAAGCTACAGAGAAACCCTGTCTCAACAAACAAAACAAAAGGATCTTAATTGTCCCTCCTAAAAATTTGCCACCCTTGTGACTTAATTTACTTTCTGTGTCTACACTAGAAATCACTGAACTGCCCCAATTTAAAAACTTTGATATATTGGTTTAATAAATAACCTATATCTTTAAATAAAAATATTGAAATAATTCAATAGCCAGTTCAGGGCTCACTGATCAAAGATCATGAGTGCAAGTTTTCAGATACAATTCTCCAAAACACTTCCATCTCTGAAGAACTCATAGCAATATGCATCTTTCCTGTGACTGACGGAGTTTTAGATGGTTATTTATTTTTGAACTTTCTTTTAAAATTTTTTTATTCCATGTATGAATGTATCTATACATAGGATGTGCATGTGAGGCCAGAGGTGTTGAGTTTCTCTAGAGCTGGAGTTACAAGCACTTGTGAGCCACTCAATGTGGGTGTTAAGAACCATACTTTGGTCCTCTGAAAGAACAGTATGCTTTCTTAATTGCTGAGCCAGCTCTCCAGTGGTGTGGGAAGTCCTTCTGAATATGTGTTGCTTTTATTGGTTAATGAATAAAGAAACTGCTTTTGGAAAATGACTTAACAGAATACAG
>JAQHUG010000024.1:13266301-13287648 GCA_028555095.1 Dicrostonyx torquatus
ATACAGTTTCTGTGTGGTTATTTTGGGGTTGAGCAGCTGGGAATAAACAAGTGGCCTCATAAAACACTCTAGGGCCTAAATATAAATCTTTTAAATCATAACAATACCTGTATATGCTGTTTATGCTGTATGTCCCATAGACGACAGAGCTTCAACAATGTTCACTATGTTTATGGTTTTCCAGAGTCCATAAACACGGAACTTGGGCTTCAAGTATAAATACATGTGTCTGAGTAGAGATGGACTTCTGAATCAGCAGAATGAGAAAATGCAAAAGGTGAAATCAAGTGAGTGTCATAGCCATGGATTGTTTTTTGATGAGGAGCTGAGGACTTTGGAAAACAAGAATTCTGGCCATTTAAGAGAATTCTTGTCAGGCAATCATTCATTTACCATTGATCTAATTTCCCCAAACCTCCAGTGATAGAAAATCAAGCAGATCTGAGTTCAAATTGCTTGTATACACTTAACTGTAAATAACACATCCTAGGAGAGTAAGGCAGGAGCATTGCCTTACGTTTAAGTTCATCCTGGGCTACATGGTAAGTTCTAGGCCAGCCTGGATCGAAGACAGATGCTGTGTGTCAAAAAATATTCATGAATAAAAAGAAAGGAAAGGAGGAAGTGAGGGAGGGGAGGATAAAAGTTAGCCATCTTAGTATCATCATCCTGCCACCACCCAGCATCATCCATGGCTATAAGACTCACTTGATTTAACTTTTACATTTTCTTACTCCATTGGTTCAGAAGGCCATCTATCCCCAGATACACATATATTCCTTAAGGCCAAAAGAATTAAGTTCGTTAGAGTCTCAATAGAGGAGCTATTTAAACGGAAAGCAGGAGGTTAAAAGCCAACAAACACGGCTGCCACAGTTACACTTGGAGCACAGAAGCTACACGGTAGATAAAGAGCTGTGAGCTGGGTAAATGAAACATGCAGGCACAGCAGTCGTTGCCAAGGTTTTGTCTAGGAAGCTGAGCAAGTAGAATATTCAGTAAGGAGCTTTGAGAGGCCAGTCTTGTTCCTTCCCAAGCTATCCCCACCTCCGCCCCCGAACGGGATTAGTTGGAAGAAGCAGACATGGAGAGGTAAGATTTCACATTGCTCAGGCACGGTGACACAGCACAGAGAAGTTCAAGGTCTAGCCTGGTTTACGGCTTATTCTACTCTTTATGGCAGGGTCACCCGAACCGCAGCAATAACATGAACCTAGGACCAGTTTACTGGGTCACCATGAGCATTTCCTTCAATTCACAAAATAGAATTTACAATATCCAAGTAAATTACAGATAATGAGTAGTTTTCCAAAAACTTAGGTTACAGCTAAATATATAGCTATACAGCTTTGTCTGTGAAATACACAATAGGTTTCTACTGTGGGTCAAAGCAAATGCTTGAGAAGCTCAACTCTAGACAGAAGCTAATCACTGTGCATAGCCACAAACACACACACACACACACACACACACACATTTTCCCACAAGAGGAAAGAAAGCTAGCAGCTCAGAGACTCGCTCTTGCCCTGAAACTGCTAAGCAAGCACGATTTAAAAAAAAAAAAACAAACAAACTGTTGAAGTTTGGACTCTAGGGTCCACAGAAGTTGGTTAGCAAGCTAGAAATCTGTTATTGATGTGACCAAGAGTGGAAGAGTTAGTATTATGTATTATTGCTGCTATAGCCAAGACAGTGATTTCACACAGGAATTGATTTTCAGTACATAGGTATCGCTCAACCCGGAACAGACATTTATTCTTAGATGTTTGACTTCCTTGGTTACCTCTGATAGTGAGTAATAACATGATATCCAGATATAACACAACTCAGAACTTTAACCATCATCTTATCCCCCGATGACAAAGCACAGCATAGGTGAGTGAGCTATGTTCTTACCTGACGGGCGGAATAGCTTCCGGGTGATCCTGGATAGCGTTCTATCAGCAATGGTCTCAAGTCATTTTGCCACATTTCAGAAATATTGGTACCTTCTGAAACTTGACGAAGAGATGAATAATTCAAATGTACTGGCTGATGGTGGTTCTGCAATTAAATAAAATGATTTAGCTCTAATTGCATATGATAAGACAACATGGTACGACTGTGATTTGTAGCCCTAAAATCACAAAATCAAAGGAATAAGGGTTATGTCATATGAGGTAAAGGACTCAATCTAAATTTAGCCCCTTGAATCTTCTAGATTTGACAAGTTGTTTTAAAAACAAAATTGACAATATGCTTTCACTGTGAGAATTTTTCATGTACTTAAAACCTGTGAAACTTAAATGGTTTTTCTGGATAATTGCATTATAAAACTAAGGTGTAAAAATAACAATTATGGGCTGATGAGATGACTCAGTGGATAAGCACTTTCCAACAGGCATGAAGACCTGATTCTGTCTCTGGGACTGACATGGTGGAAGAAGAGAACCGACTCCAGCAAGGTATCCTCTGATCTACACATACACACCATGGTACACACACACACACACATGCACACACACATGCACACGTACACACATGCACACGTACACACATGCACACGTACACACATGCACACGTAGACATGTGCACATACACACACATGCACACTCACACACATGCACATACACCATGGTTTACATGTACATACACACATGATGGCATACATGTACATACACACATCATGGTTTACATGTACACATACACATCATGTTATACACATACACACCATGGTTTACACATATACACCATGGTATACATGTAAATATACATACACACATCATGGCTTACATGTATACATACATACACACATACACACACACCATGGTTTATATACACACATACCATGGTATACATGCACATACACACATCATGGGATACATGTACATACACACATACACATAAATAATTGTAATTTAAAAATTTTAGTAACAACTATATGTAGTACCAACACTTAGGAGTCAGAAACATGAAGATCACAAGTTCAAGACCAGTCTAGCCTGTACAGAGGAACCCTATGTTAAAACACCAACATGACAAAAAAAAAAAACCTATTGTCTGAAGAAAGTTCAATATTTAAAAAGCTGTTGATAGTAACGAAATGCACTTTGCTAGTATGGCTCTCCTATGAAAGGCAGTGCATTATGGGTATTTCAGAACTGCCTGTCAGAGAAGTTGGAGGCCATCTATACAATCTCCATGGCATCAGCCAGTTCTCCTAAAGCATCACTTCCCAGAAAACACTAATCAAAAGGTTTGTTCTAGAGCTACACTACTCAATACAGGAAGCCACTAGCCACACATGACTATTAAGACTTGAAATGTAACTAGTGAATTAAGATGTGCTTTAAGTGTAATAGACATACCAGGTTTGGAGGTTTGGGGTTTTTTCTTGGTGGCTGTGTGATGTAGGAAGTCCTTCTGTATATGTGTTGCTTTTATTGAATAATGAATAAAGAAACTGTCTTGGCCTGTCATAGGGCAAAGAAGTATAACTAGGTGGGGAAAACTAAACTGAATGCTGGAAGAAGGAAGGTGGAGTTTGGAGAAGCCATGTAGCCCCGTCAGAGATAGACGCCAGAACATTACCCGGTAAACCACAGACTTGTGGCAAACATACATTAATGGGGGTGGGTTAATTTAAGATATGAGTTAGCCAGAAATACACTTAAGCTATTGGCCAAACAGTATTGCAAATAAAATGGTTTCTGTGTGATTATTTCAGGGCTGAGCAGCCAGGAACAAACAAGCAGGTTCATATTACAACAGTGGTGGTGCTTTGTTTTGTTGTTGGCGGTGGGGGTGGTGGAGGCGGTGGTAGTGTTTTTGTTTTCTTTTGTTTTGAAACAATGTCTCACTGTGTAACCTTGGCTGATCAGGAATTTATTATGCAGACCAGGCTGGCCTCCAATCCTTGGATTAAAGGTGTGCACTACCACACCTAGCAAACATACCAGTTTTGAAGACATTTTGATTTTTAAAAAATTATGTCATTCATATTTTTCTGGTTATGTACTGAAACAACTTTAACATACTGTAAGTTAAATAACAGTTAAAATTAATTTCACCTTTTACCTTTTGACATAGTTGCTAGAACATTTTAAATTATATTCCTGGGGATTAAAGAGATTGTTCAGTAGTTAAGGGCACTGACTGCTCTTCCACAGGACCTGATTTTAATTGCCAGCACCTATATGGTGACTCATAAACATATAAAACTTCACTCCTAAGGGAATTCAATGCCATCTTCCTGTGTTTGTAGGCATAAGGCATGCACATGGTACAGAGACATACATGTGTCCGTAGGCATATGGCACATACATGGTACACAGACATACATACAGACAAAATGCACATAAACATTGTGCTCACTAATTTTGTGTCCACTTGACACAGGCTATAGTCATCTGAGAGATGGGAATCTCAAGTGAGAAAATGCCCTCATAAGATTGGACTAAAGACAAGCCTGTAAGTAATTTTCATAATTAATGATCGATGAGTGGGCAGCCCATGGTGGGTGCTGCCATCCCTGGACTGGTGGGCCTGAGTTCTATAAGAAAGCAGGCTGAGCAAGACATAGGTAGCAAGCCAGTAAGCAGCTCCCTCCAAGGCTCTGCATCAGCTCCTGCCTCCAGGTTCCTGCCCCATGTGAGTTCCTGTCCTGACCTCCCTCAATGATGGACTGTTTGTTACCTAGAAGTGTGAACTGAAGTAAGCCCATTCCTCCCCAAGTTACTTTGGTCATGGCATTTCATCAGAGCAGCAGTAACCATAACTATGACACACATAAAATAATAAAATAAAGACTAGTCTTAAAAAGAAAACGATGGTGGGGGCACTGGGAAGAGAGAAGGGAGGGGAAAGGCCAGGATTAAAATAAATAAATAANTCTATAAGAAAGCAGGCTGAGCAAGACATAGGTAGCAAGCCAGTAAGCAGCTCCCTCCAAGGCTCTGCATCAGCTCCTGCCTCCAGGTTCCTGCCCCATGTGAGTTCCTGTCCTGACCTCCCTCAATGATGGACTGTTTGTTACCTAGAAGTGTGAACTGAAGTAAGCCCATTCCTCCCCAAGTTACTTTGGTCATGGCATTTCATCAGAGCAGCAGTAACCATAACTATGACACACATAAAATAATAAAATAAAGACTAGTCTTAAAAAGAAAACGATGGTGGGGGCACTGGGAAGAGAGAAGGGAGGGGAAAGGCCAGGATTAAAATAAATAAATAAATTTATAAAATATAAAACTATATACCTGCAATCTATTTCATTTTAAATCTCTCTCTCTGTCTCTCTCACTCTGAACATGTGCACGCACACACGTGTACATGTATCGTGTATATATGGAGATCAGAAGATGACCTCAGGTGTTCATCCCCACTTTCCACCTTGTTTAAGACAAGGTCTCTTTGCTGTTTTGTCCACTGCATAGACCAGGCTTGCTGGCCAAAAGCTTCAGGGATTTTCTATCCCAGTCTCTCATCTCTCCACAGGAATACTAGGCCCTCACACTACCCATCTAGCTTTTACAGGGGTTCTGGGGATTCCAATTCATGCCCTCACGCTTGCACAGTGAGCACCACTGGGCCTTCTTCCTAGTCCTCAATATCTATTTCTATCAATGTGAACTCAGGGGATCGATGACATTCCTCTCAACCTGAGTTTATAACTGTATAACTGGATAAATAGGAGCTCATTCAAATCATCAACTAAATTATCTTAATATTCTATTAAGGTTTATAATACTCTTTATTACACTTATATATTAAAATGAAACTTAAAAAGCTAAATAAACCTGATGTTCAAATATATATCCTGAATATGACTGTACACACACTGTATTTTCTTATGACATCAAAACTGATGAGTCTGTCACTCATTACAAGTTTATCAAGCACGCAGAGGAAAGTGGCACTCCTCCTTAGAGGGAAAAACATGGTTTATCAAATGGCTTCTTCCCTAACGAGAATGATGAGGTTGACATAAGGACACTGAGTCCTTTGGAAATCCAAACAGAAATTGAGAGCATTCTGACCATCTCTTGGTGCTTTCCAGGATTAGTGTTAGCTGGATATGTTCAAATAATCATGCAGGTAAGTCACTCCATATGAACCACCCGTGCAGCTAGTGAGAACCTGTGGAATTAGAGACCTTGGCTGCCTCATTGCTTGTCGTGATCTAGCTGCCCCCTCCAAGCCCCCCCAACCAACAGCAGACTTCTTTGTGGTCTGTAATTGACAAGGATGTTTGTGTTCTTTCTGGCCAGTGGTTTTCCACAGAAGCAGTAGAGGTATAAAAGGCTTTAGCTTAGGCAAAATAAAGGTTGCTGTTCTTCCACCTGAAGAGAAGCCTCTGTGTCTCAATCCTGGCACCACCACCCCATCCCCTGCTAGTTTCGGCATCCGGGCTGCACCAGTAGCACAGCAATTGCTTATATCCCTCTACATTGGTACTTGGTCTGATAGTACTCTCCAGTGTTTATCATGCAAAGAGCAAGGCTGTTTGATCACATATATTCCTTTAACTCAGCACCCACCACTAACTGTAACTCTGGCTGTGTTACTTAACCTTAATGAGGCTCCATTTCTTAGTCTGCAAACTGGAGTTAATACCTACATCCAAAGGGAATTAGAACTAGATGAGTGTGTGTGTGTAAATATATGTGTGTGTGTAAATATATATACATATATATCCTAGTAAATAGTCAATGTGCTTGTTTTCTCTATCATACAGTAAAGAAGTATAGGATGTTAGACTGGGATAAAACACTTAGAGCTAATCTAGTCCAACCTCCTTGATATCCACCAGTGGACACTTAGGTTTGTAGAAACCAACTGTAGGCAGAGCTATAGGTAAATCCACGGGAAGCATCCTAGTGGGTGGGCTTCCAGCCCAGTGCTCATTCTTCTGCCTCATCTCTGCACTTCCATTTTACTCTTGAATGTTGACACTGTCCCTGGATATATTAAGGCTTCTGTTTTTTTTAATAATTGGGAATAATACATTTTAAAGTATATTTCTGGGGGCGGGGAGATAATTCAGTGGGTAAAGGTACCTGCTGCCAAATCTCAGGAACCTGAGCTTAATATCCTGAACCCACATGGTGGAAGAAGAAACCATCTCTTGCATATGGTCCTCTGACCTCCACACAGGTGTAGTGACACAATTTCTCTCTCTCTCTCACACACACACACGCACATGTTTAAAAGTATATTTCTTTCATACATCACTCACAGGGATAAAAGATTCAACTAGAGACTTTACACACACAAAATCTCATATGATGGCATGAGAGTAGAAACAAAACTAGGGAACAAAGGGAACTAATAGATAGATATAGAAGAAAAGGTTGCAGAGTGTGGGAGGTAGAATATTCATTACACTTGGATGAAATGCCCTTCAGTATCCCTGCACACCAGACAAGTATATTTCCTAAACCAATTTGTTATTGAAGTCTTTAAACTCCTTAGCACCTCCAGGATCTAAGCCCTCATGTTAAACAGCTCTTAAAGAAGAGAGCAGAAGCTAAGACACAAAACAACTGAAATGTGAAATGGGACCCAAAGAAAATAGGGGGAGAAGAGAAAATCTCCATGGTTGTTCCTTAACCACCCAGGAAAATCTCTCTGCCTCTCTGACTGCCTTGCAAGCCCCATGGTGTGCTGTTGGCTCCCATTCTTTGACTATCTAGCACTCAGTACCTAGCATCCAGTACCAAGCATGTAGTACTTAGCATCCAGTACCTAGCATCCAGGTACTTTGAGGTTCTATATTCAGGATCTTGGCATCCCAGCAATGCAATCTATCCTTCCTCTTCACCTTCAAAACTTCTGTCTTCTTCAGGCTACAGCCTGAAGGCCACTTCTCAGACGGTGTGCTCAATATCTTTATTTCATATAAGTTACAAGCTCTAGGAGGACTAGAACTGTCTCCACCTAGAATCACAAGGGCATGGTTCATATTGAGGACCCAGTAGTTACTGGGTAATTTCAAGTAATGGACAGATAAACTAAGCGTTTTTCTAAAACTGTCTTGGCTGTAAATGTGTTTCCATAGTAGAAAAGTAAAAGTCACATCTCTGTCTTCATAAATACTAATACAGCTGATTGCATAAGCAGGTAGAAAAGCCAGAAGACACATGTGGCTGCCTGTTGCAAGGGGGCAGGAGATGTCCTGATTCCGGGTGACTACCTGTTTCAACGGGACAAGACATGTCCTGATTCCAAGTCTACCTGTTGCAAGGGGACAGGAGATGTCCTGATTCCGGGTGACTACCTGTTTCAACGGGACAAGACATGTCCTGATTCCAAGTCTACCTGTTGCAAGGGGACAGGAGATGTCCTGATTCCGTGTGACTACCTGTTTCAACAGGACAAGACATGTCCTGATTCCAAGTCTATCTGTTGCAAGGGGGCAAGACATAGCCTAGTTCCATGTTTAGGAGCTTTATTTTAGTTTCTGCTTAACATTTTCAACAACTTAGAGCTCATCGGCCCAGGGCAGTCACAGTGACAAATAAGAACTCCATATCAAACTCTGTTTCTGGCACCAGCAAGAAGTCTAAGGGGCTAAAGGGGTTTGCTGCCAAGTCTGATGACCCGAGTCCAACCCCCAGATCTATACTGTAGGAGAGAACTGATTGCAGCAATGTCCTTTGCCATCCCGTCCATATCACATAAATGACTAGACATTCTTATTCACACCCCTATTTCTATTCATTATCCATCGCTCCACCCTTCTGCACTCATTATGGATGGTTGGGAGCCACCATGTGGGTGCTGGGAACTGAACTCAGGACTTTGGAAGAGCAGGCAGTGCTCTTAACCGCTGAGCCTAGAGCCAACCAAATCACTGTGGCCAGAGTTCTTCAATTCATGTCCACAGTGAAAAGAAATAAAAGTTATGTTTAATTACATGCTTCATAGAAGCTTAAAAAAATCTCAAAAGACTTAAGAAAAACAAGAATAAAATAAATATCCCTCCAGCATCTCTATATTGGTTCCTTTTCACATTGGTGTGGCACAATACCAAACAAAACAACTTAAGAAATGAAGGGTTCCATTTCCTCACTTTGAAGACCCTTGATGCAAAGAAAACATGGTGCCAGGAGCACGTGAAACAGCAAGAAGGTCACGGTATAGCCACAGTCAGCAAGCAGAGGGAGGTAAACCTTGTTACTTTTCCTTTTTTTTTTTTTTTAAAAAAAAAAAGGGTTTCTCTGTGTAGCCCTAGCTGTCCTGAAACTAGCCCTGGTGAACAGATTGGCCTTGAACTCACAGAGATTCCCCCTTCCTCTGCCTTCTGAGTGCTGGGTACTTTGTTTTCATCTTTTTGTCCAGTCTAGGACTCTAGTGTGTGGAATGGTACCACACACACTAAGGAAATGTCTTCCCACCTCAGTTAGCCCAATCTAGGAAGTCCCAGACAGACAGGCATGGAGATTTGTCTCCCAGGTGGTCCTACATCCTGTCAAAATGAGGATCCGTATTTAAGCATCACACCCTTGAACTGCAAAAGATGCTGTGTATGAAAGCAGGATGGGAGCTCTTAGCAGCCGATAGTGAGTTCAGCAGACAGACCCATGGATGCTCCCGAACGGAGACTTTCAAATATTCACCTGCTCTTCAACCTCCTGAGCTAGACCACAAAAATGGTTGGTTTTATAAGTGTGTTTCAATATAGAGACCCTTTCCCCTTCTTTCTGGGAGCAAACACATTTGCAAAATCACAGGAATAACAAACTTCTAGCTCTTGAAGAACACTGAAAGCAAAACAACTACAATCAGTTATGTAGGGCCCTTGATTCACCAAAAGCTCCCACAGGAAAACATACGGCTCACATGTGCTAAACAGCACACCTTCAACTAACGTTCTCAACCTTCGGGGCTCAAATGACCCTTTCACAGGGGTCACCTAAGACCATCAGAAAGCACAGATATTTACAATATGATTCATAACAGTAGCAAAAATATAGTTATGAAGTTAAAAAGGGTAGGCTCGGAGGACAGGAACTGAACCCAACACAACGTTGAAGCTGGGTGTGGAGGTGCACACCTGTGACCCCAGCACTCGAGTGCCAGGGGCAGAAGAATCAGTACAAGTCTGAAGCCAGCCTGGTTAACACAGTGAGGTCCAGCCCTATGACAGAGCTGCACAGTGATACTCTGTCCACAAACAAACAAAACAAAACAAAACAGCAGTAAGCCTAATGGCAAATGTAAACCCCAAGCTTATTCAAGGTTTATTTCAACTGAAAGGTACTTCGACAATTTCTACTGGTGCCAACATTCTCAGAGGAACAAGGCTCTGTTACAGCCCTGGCCTTGTCTTTTCATCCAGGCAGAAAGGACAATGAAGTCTGCTCTAGGTGACAAGAATCTTTCAGCTAAAACAAACCTGTGAACCAGAGATCCTGAAACATCTCCCATCTAATCATGTGGTCCCGGGCCAGAGAGTTTTATTACATAATTTGGAGAGGCGGCCTAGCTTGCTGTGGGAGTGGAAGTTCCAAAACACTGAACGGAAGGGGGATCTGTACAGAAAAACAGCCAGTTCAAGCTTCTATCTTTTGTGAGCCTTCCAGACTACATGTTTGCTACCTGTAAGTTCTACTCAGCCAGCACTTAAGAAACGTGTGTGGGAGCCACAGGCAGTAGAAACACAGGGGAAAGGAGCTGGAAACTGACCGAGATAATGCTTTTGTGTCTAGTGGGAACAGGTTTGCTTCTTAAAATCAGAAACAGAAAGGAAACACAGCAACTGAGGAACCAATCCCAGCTGCTCATTTAGTAGTTATGTCTAAGAAAAGTGGCTGAATATGTAAAATGGACGCCGTGACTCTTACCCACCACACAGAGAGACTCCCAGATGAGAGCTGTCTTTGTCATCTACTAACACCCAGGTCCTCGCTGGCCTCTTTGTCCCCGCCTTGAAGTGGTGGAGGAGGTCTCCTGCTTCCAGACAAGTCACAGGGTGGAAAAGTGGATGGGTAAGAGCTGAGAGGATGGGGAAGGGGAAACCCTAAGGACTTGGAGAAGCGGTCCAGAGGCACATGAAATGCTGCAGAGAGTAGTTAACAGTTTCTGAGAGCCTACTACGTTGCATCTCCACTTTATTGATAGAGATTTGCGAGCAACCTCAACATTCAAGGTGAAGAATTATCAATTGATGATGGTTTTGCAATCATCAAGTTATGCTTTCAGCAAATTTTATCAGCTTACAGTAAGATTCAGGGCATGCTATCAATCATGTTAAACTGTATGTACAATACAATATGCAGCAAAATGCTTACGTATAGTTTTTTTTCTTTTTCTTTTTTGGTTTTTCAAGACAGGGTGTCTCTGTGGCTTTAGAGCCTGCACTGAAACTAGCTCTTGTAGACCAGGCTAGTCTCGAACTCACAAAGATCCGCCTGCCTCTGCCTCCCATGTGCTGGGATTAAAGGCGTGCATCACCACCGCCCGGCTAACGTATTTTTATTTTAAAATAATTAAAATGTTTTGAGCTTTAAGGTAAGACAGCCACTGTTCTGTTGTGCATGCTCTATCTATCCTTATATTAACCTGAAATGTAACCATTGTCATTCATCCCTATAAATGTACATCTGTGTATAGAGAGGCAATAAAACACCCAAAAGATTAAAAGGAATTGTCTAAAGAATGTGAGTAATGTTTGTTTCCTTTTTAGAATACTTTTTTTTTTGTATTTTTGGAGATTTTTAGAACATGTGTTACATTCACAACCGGGACATTTCAAGTGAAGCTGCACCCGTTACCTCGTTGAACCTAACATTCCTCTTAAAACATAGGAAGCTTTTCAACAGCTAGCAGCTCTCGTCTAAAGGAGAATTAATTTGATGAGATTATTTTTCAAACAATTAAACCAAAAGAATAGGTTTGTAGTAAAGAACCAGGGCTGGGGTGGGGGAGGGGTGGAATTCGGGAACAGTCCTTCTAGATATACACCAACCTTCATCCTCACAGTGACTTTAAAACTGGAGGAGGGAGGCCAAGGAACCAGAATCTGGGGTGGGGGAAGAAACGATGCCCCAAACACGCTCCCTGATTAGGAATGCCACTTAGGGTCTCCTTGGCCCAGAGAGATAAGATTAGGGTTCAGGTTAGGATTAAGAAAGTTCTTTCTCTGTCCTCCAAACCACATATCAACACACACACACACACACACACACACACACACACACACACCTGGGCTATCTAGACACACTGTTCCTCGGTCGCCAATATTTGTCTCCCTTAAAGAGAGAGAGAGAAGGAACTGAGGAGAAGAGAGCTTAAGCCAGATTCTACCTCCTCAGTTCACTAGTTTAACAGTCCTGTTTCCTGGTCTCTAAATGGAGATAAACTCACTCTTCACAGGGTACTGTGAAGTCCAAGTGAGATGGTTTTATATATCTGACTAAGGTACCTACATGTCAATACCCTTTAATATACATACACTGGCGGACCCAGCTGGGAGTGTAATCATCTGTAATGTTTCTAGGCTTCGAATCGTTAAACCATGCTTCTGAACACAGCCATAAAGCAGGGTTGATCTGCTTTTGCCCATTAGATGCCACTAAAAGAGACACACCTTTATTTCCAAACAAAGGCAGTGGATTTCAAAACCCATGCTTTTGCTATCACACTTCTCCTGTTGGCAGGCCTGTGCACCAAGAGCACACCTATCGCATCCGATTAAACTAGCCAGACATCGTAAAAGGCAGGAAGGTGTGTGTATCTCAGTGTGGACTGATTCACCTCCCAGGCTACGAAGTGGAGCTGGCTGCCCAGCAGACTTTTATGAAAAGAAGCAGGAGGGGCTATTCACTGAGAAATGTCATGGCTGATTGTCACTTGTGTGTCATTTGAGAGTGTTTGCTTTCCCAGGGAAACAGTCCTGAGAGGCTTCTTAAAATAAAGAAAACAGAAATTCACATTGGAGAAGACATTTTTCCAAAGTTAAATTCTCCTCAGTTTGAAACATTTTAAGAATCACAGAATCTTCTCCCACCTAGAAACACCCCTGCCTACTACAGGTACTCACGGACAGGCCCTGGGTGTGGCTCAGCTCCTTCCAACCATATGTCTCACCCATTTAGAGTGCTCTTAAAGACACATTGGCCTGATGCCATATTCTAGTTTGAATATCCCCTCCCAATTCTTGACCTCCCAGGTGCTCCAAAACAGTGGAGAAGAGGATTTGCTCAACTTGCTTGCGCAGCGTTTTGGAGGCCCTGTGGGAAGGAAACTGTTTTTCCTCATCCTGTAGTGACTGGAGTCAGCTTCCCTCACCACGCTAGGCTCCCTCCCGGGGTGAATGGGGGTCTGTTAGGAGCCCTGAAGTGAAGCTCACTGAAACTGAGCTCACCTCAAGTGGGCCTTTCATCCATATGTGCATGAGACTACCCGGGAATGAACATTTCAGACATTCTGAAACACTGAAAGCTTTCAGTCATTTAGAAATGTTGTCCAAAGTTCAGATCCCTAGACGGCTGCTGTCCTTAGTTTCTTTAGAGGCATACCATTTTACTCCCAAACCATCAACACTGGCACAGCCCTTAGCAATTTTGCGATTTCAAAACTGTTGAGCAAGAAAAGGAAGCAATCGTGAATCTATTTTCTTTATGCAGAACGACTTGGCAAATCATTTTTATTCTGAATCCCTTAAATGAGATTTCCACAATTCAATTCATGTATCTGAAAACACCCAGCGCCTCTTTTAAATTTAAATATCTAACAATATGTTGGCGCTGAGTCCACAAGGAAACTCAGTCCCCACACAGAGCATCCTTGAATGTACTAGTTGGGGATTCACGGGCACACCCCTAGAGTAGTCTAGGCACTCAGGAGCTCCGGGAGCACGGGGATCGCTGGTCTCCAGGGTCGCGAGTGGGAAGTGGCGCCCCATGCCCCCGTTCTTGCACAGCCAGCGAGACACACTTCCTGTGCCTATCAACACCCCCATCAGAGCGATTCCAAAGGGAGACGGGTGACATCATTCAGCCCCCAGGCGTCTCCAGCGCAGCCCCGAGACTAGTCCTGGCGCCCAGGCTTGGGAAAGAGAGCGCTGGCTCTCAGGTGCTGGGGTGGGGGCTGGACGCCTGGGCAGGGGGACAGCATCCCTGATCTGCCTCCCGCTAGTCCAGGAGGAAGTGGCCCAGTCCCAGGTCTTGGCACCCTCCAAGAGCCATTCAAGTACAGCACGCTGCAGCGGCCCTCACCTTCTCCTGCGTCCAGGCAGCGGTGCCAGGACTCCCACTCCCGGCTGTCAGGGACAGGACAGCCGCCAGCAGCAGCAGGTGGAGAGTGCCCACGACGCGCCAGCCGTAGCCGCCTGCCATCTCTGCAAAAGTGTGTGGGCGCGGATTCCCCGGGCCGCCCGCGGTCACGAGCCCGGGAGCGCGCCTTGGTCGCCTTCCCCCTTCTCCACCCTTGAATTGACTGTGCCCGCCTCCCCATCGCCTCCGGTGGCCTCCCGCTGCGCCGAGCCAGCAGAAGCCCACAGCCCTCCTCCCCGAGACTCCAGCAAGCCAGGGAACTGGGATGTCCTGGGTGACATGAGCTTCCGAATCCAAGGAACAAAGAAAGCCACTTCCTTATCTTGGAGATGATGAAAGAAAGGAAGGAAGGAAGAGCATGGAAAAGCCTTTTCTGTGATCCCCAGCGCCATAAGAAGAAGTAATAAAAAGGAAACGGGTTTAACAGACCTGGGGACTGGGAGTTTGGGCACCTCTTCATGTTTGAAACCCGGACCTAGTCAGTAGTTGTGCAATGCTCTGTACCAGGCACCGGTCCAGGTTCCTTCTAGGCGCTCGCATCTAGTCTGCTCACCCCATTTGACACTGTGGAAACAGAGACCTCCCTGGAGAAAGCCTGGAGTGGAAGCCCCTAGCAAAAGTGTTTCCTCTGGAAGCTACTGTTTCCATCTTGTGTGTCTTTTCTCGCAAATAATAAACAGTCCTTTAAAAGGTGGTCTACCTTATCCCCAAATTGACAAGTAAGGTTGAAGTAATTACTGAAATATAAGAGATTTAAGATAGAGTGACTCTGAAGGTAATTATTTCTAATGACTGTCTTCAAAAGAAAAGGCATAAGTCAAATTTTAGGTGGTCCTCTACTTCCACGGATTCTACATAGGGCATTCAACTAACCACAATAATCCAAATAATGGGGGCTAGGAGGGTTGTTCTTTTGTTTGTTTTCGTATTTTGTTTTTCGAGACAAGGTTTCTCTGTATAATAGCTCTGACTGTTCTGGAACTCAATTTGTTGACCAAGCTGGCTTCAAGCTTGCAGAGATTCCCGTGTCTCTTCCTCCTGAGTGCTGGGATTAAAGCCTTGTGCCACTAACGCCCAGCAAATAATAGGGGTTTGTATCTGTGCTGTATGTGAACAGCCTCCCCCATATTCCTTAAAGAGTACAATACTCATTTGCATGGCATTAACTGTTATAAGCAAGTTATGGATGATTTAAAGTCTATGGAAGGATTCCGTTTCATATGCAAATATGCCATTAGGTTACAAGGGATTGCACATTTGTGAATTACGCTATATAGAGAGTAATAATAGAAACGATCTTCTGTAGGTGCTGGGGGGGATGATTTTTTTTTCTGCTTCATAAGCCACTATTATCCAAATGATCCTGTCTTAAAAATAAAAACAAACAAACAAAAAACCTGACTATGATTTCAGTGTAAAGCACATGTGTTCAGTACCCAACGCAACAGTAGGGGTCAAACAGGGCTGGCAGGGTAGTTTAGTGGGAGAATAGTTTGAACTCAAGCTTCAATTCTCAGCATTGCAGAAAAGAAAAGTAGGGGTGGGGTGGGGAGTATTTTGTCTAAGCTAAATGGGGTGGAGAGGGGTGGAGTGTATTTTGTCTGTGAGTTTCTGGCCTGAAGTGTGAGGATGGTTTCTTCTTCCACAGTGGGGAGAAGAGTTCCTCCTGTCTCAAGATGATTTCCAGCTACAGAGCTCCTAGAAGAACCAGAACAAAGGCACGAGGAAATATTTCCTA
The DNA here is from genome assembly GCA_028555095.1 of Dicrostonyx torquatus. Taxonomy (NCBI): domain Eukaryota; kingdom Metazoa; phylum Chordata; class Mammalia; order Rodentia; family Cricetidae; genus Dicrostonyx; species Dicrostonyx torquatus. Next base: position 13,282,295 of record JAQHUG010000024.1, read on the forward strand.
AGGATCAAAGTTGATGGTAACTAAATCTGTCAGAAGAACACAGACACACACAGAGAAAGAGAGATGTATACACATGCACACAGGCACACACACAGATGCATACACATGCACACAGACACAGGTACACACACAGATGCATACACATGCACACAAGCACAGGTACACACACACAGATGCATACACATGCACACAGATGCAGGCACACACACAGAGATGCATACACATCCACACAGATGCAGGCGCACACACACACACACACACACACACACACACATCTTTCTTGGCTTCAGGGTGTTTTTAAGACGAGAGAACACACTGTCCTGCTGCTATCTGGAGCTGAAAGGGAAAACAGAATGGAGGTGTCTCTTTGCTAGTCTACAAAATTGCTATAACTATATTCTAGTCTAGGGTTTGAGTGGCAGTTTAAATATCCAGGTCTAACTAATGGCAGGTGGTTTCCTTGGGACATCCAGGGACAGTTCTCATACTCAGACCACTTTCAAAGCTTCTTTTGGTTCAGTATTGAGAACAAACCACTATCAACGGTTCCGCGTACACTTCCTCTCCGTGACTAGCCAACCTTGGGTTTCCTGAATGGCTAAGGAATGAAGAATCTATCTCGCTTGCCTTATTGACCTTTTATATTTTCACAACATGACTCCTTTAAGACAGAGAAGGTACAAATGCCAAGCCTATATGAAAGAAAATGTGAACCACAATAGCATGCTAACTAAAGCCATTCAAAATAAAACTGTGCAATTACTTAAGCTAAAATATTAACATATCACTTGGCAATGGTCCCTTCTCCCTAGAGTTCTCTGATTTGGGTTATATTTTTCAGTAAAGTGTTCTTGCAGTTTGTCATCCACAGGAAGCAGACTCTGAAGCAGTTTAGAAAGTGGGATGTGTTTAGGGAGTGTCCTTGGGACAAACCTTCATGGGAGGAATAGGAGAGGGCAAAGGGAGATGCTGACATGAAAGTGGGACCCTGGCATCATTAGGGAGCCACAGAGCTGAAATAGCAGCAGTGGTTGAACTGTGATAAGCCAAGTGGTTGGGGCTTATTGCCCCACCTCGATGGAGGGAATTCTGCACGAGGTTCTGCTGCCAAGAAAGCTGCAGCCAGCAGCACTCCCGACAGCTGAAGCAGCCCTTCCAGAAGGGAGATCTAAGCAGTACATGTCTACACAGTCAGAGGTACTCAAGTGCATTGGAAGCAAATGTTGGAATTTGTACACATTTTAGGTATTGCATGTGGTGACTGACTTTGATCAATTGTGAGTTTTCACTCATTGAAAAACTTTCCTTACAACATCCCACCTATCTACAAATCACTATCTTTCTCATTCACAGCTCTTGATTCCTTTGTGGGGTGGTGGTATTCAGGAGAGTAGGGCTCCCTAAGCACCCCCTTTTCTCCTGGTGATCTGGGATGGAAACAGTGAGGGGACAGGGACAGGCATCTGAGGGCCTCTCTCTTCTTCTCTGTTCTTTTTTTTAAAAGATTTATTTATTTATTATGTATGTCTGAATGTATGCCTAAACACCCAAAGAGGGCACCAGATCTCATTATAGGTGGTTGTGAACCGCCATGTTGTTGCTGGGACTTGAACTCAGGACCTCTGGAAGAACAGCCAGTGCTCTTAAGCTCTGAGCCATCTCCAGCCCCCTTCTTCTCTCTTCTTGTTGGAGTAGGTGATTCAGGGCTTCTTACTCCTGGGAAATCATGTGGGCCATGAGGTCCACCAACCTGTTGCTGTAGCCACATTCATTGTCATATCAGAGCTTTACCAGCCCCCCCAGCCACAAAGGTGAAAGAGTGGGTATCACTATTAAAGTCTTAGGTGACAAAGGGGACAACCTGGTCCTCAGTGTTACCCAGGATGCCCTTTAAAAATGGGCCCTCTGATGCCTGCTTCACCACCTTGATGTCTTCAACCTTGGCAACTTTCTCCAAACAGCATGTCATATCCATAATGGACACATTAGGGACAGGAACATGGAAGGCCATACCAGTGAGTTTCCTGTTCAGACTTGAGTGGCACTGCCCACAGCTTGGCAGTGTCAGTGGATGCAGAAATGATTTTCTGGGCAACCCCAGAGCCATCATGCCACAGTTTCCCAGAGGGGTCATCCAAAGTCTTCTGGATGGCAGCGATCTCATGGATGATGGTCATGAGTCCCTTCATGATGCCAAAATTGTCACGGATGACCTTGGTGGGTGGGTAGGGGTGCTAAGTTGTAGTCATGTGTTTAAAGTTTTCCAATGGGTTGTTGGGTGCTATTTGCTATCTGTTGCTGTTATTACTGGTTTTACTCTCTTTCACTTTAATTTTTCTTCAAGTTCAGCACTCTTTTCTTTTGCAGTATTTTTTTTTCTTTTTCGAGACAGGGTTTCTCTGTGGCTTTGGAGCCTGCGCTGGAACTAGCTCTTGTAGACCAGGCTGGTCTCGAACTCACAGAGATCCGCCTGCCTCTGCCTCCCAAGTGCTGGGATTAAAGGCGTGCGCCACCACCGCCCGGCTTCTTTTGCAGTATTTAATCTGCTCTTAATCTCATTAATTCTTTTTTTATCTCAGACATTCCTTTACATGATTGGTTTAGAGCCTCCTTATACCAACATGTCTTTCCTCATATGTTAACATATTTTCTTCTGCCTTCTTGACTAGATGGAATCTAGTTATAAGAAGTTATAGGAACTGCTTATCCTCATCTGACCATTAGCATCTTTTTCTATTGATAGTTTTTCTCCTTATTATGGATTGAATATGCTTATTCCTTTGCATACCTGATAATTTTAATAGATAATAGACAGTAAAATTTATATTTTTAATGCTGGGAATTGATTTTGTACTTCTTTGAGTAGTCTTTGTCCTTTTCATGAAACACGGTTGATTAGGATGAAAACATTTCGGTACCTTGGAGAACTGTTTTTAACTTTTGCTAGGCAATAGGAGTGCAGGCAGCAACCTTGGGCCAATTTGATCTACTACTCGGGCAATGCCCTCTTCAACATTCTAGCTCGTCCTTTGTTTTCCCACTGAGGTTTTCTCACTGAGCGGCAGAAACATTTCTGACTCTATCAGTATCTCAGGACTTCTTTCTCCTGCTTTGAGCGGTGTCTTGGTATGTGTCTTGGTATGGTGTCTTGGCATTCAGCTGAACCCTTGCAGGAAAAAAAATCCTCTTTGCTGGCTTTCATGAGGCTCTCTCTTGTCCCAAACTTCCTCCTGCAGCTCTAACTGCCTTCCCATGTGCTCATCTCTGTCTTTCCATTTTGTGGAGACCATTTGGCTCTGTTTAGAACCGCCAACTGCGCTCTCTCCTGGAATAGGAAAGCACCAGGCTCATCCCACTTCATTGGGTTTTCCCTAGCACTTCCCTATGCTTGTCTTCTGGTATGTAAGCATCATTTCTGGGCAGAACTTTTCAAGGTGAGATGATAAATGCAGTCATAGCCTGACTGGAAGCATCAGTGTGCTCCCTTCTTAGATGCTGCCTGACAAACGGGAAGAACAAGTAAAGCATCTCTGGTACACTCTGCAGGGCAACTGTTATCTGAGGAGAAAGCAGTCGTGCCAGTGTTTGAGATGCATTGTGGACTATTTGTTTTTTTTTTTAAATGAAATACCACTTTCTAATTGAAAACACATGGCTGATAAATTAGGAGTATTCACATTTGGGCATTTGGCAGACACTTGTTTTAAAATTAATAAATGGCACCCCTACCCTTAAGGACAATGACTGACAGTCATTGTTGCCAATGATAACATTGGATTTTTCAAGCAAAAATGTGATCTGGAGAGTTTTTCTTTTGTTTCTAACACCATAACCTTAATAATTTTCTTTTGGCTAGCGATTTTTTTCCCTGATGAAATTAGTGATTTTTAAAAGTGTACTGATAATATAAAATGTTCACCATTTGGAATATTTGTATAATTCAGAGAATCATTATTGAACAGATTCCCAATCAACATGTTCTAAAATCATGAAGAAAAGATACACTCAAAGCAAATGAGGCCAGGAGGTTTTACCTCTAACAGAGTAAGGAAGTTTTCCCATTTGGTTTGAGATTCTAAATGGCGACTGACGCTTGGGCAATGTTTGTCATATTTCAGTTGAATAATGAAGGTTTTCAATAGTTATCTGAAAATTATATTAAAAGTCTTCCCTCTTCTTTCTGTACATGTATGTGGAGCCAAGTTTTCTTTACATACTTCAAGCAATAATCGATTGAGTGTAAATGCCAGAATCGAGTTGTCTTCTAAGAAGCTGGACATTAAAGAATTTTTTTAAAACCAGATTCAACAATGCCAGTTCTCTTACAAAAATCTTTTTGTTTTAGAAAATATAGAGGTTTTTTATATAAAAATGTGCTATGTAATGAATAATGCCTTCATTGTTTTTAATAAATTCATAATTAAATATTTATAAAGTGCTTGTACTTTTTGATACAACTATTGACAGACATCATACACATAAATAGAAGCTACTTGTGGTTCTCTGTAATTGTTATTAATGTTAAGGCTCTTGAGACAAAAATATTTAAGAACCATTGTTCTCAAAGCTATTTTACTTTGGAGAGAGTATATATTAGGCCAACAGTTCTAACTGTACATACACATTAGAGCTGTTTCTAGTGTGTGGTCTTGGCATGGACTTGTCTAAAAGTTCCCCTGGTGATTCTAACCTGCAGCCAAGACTAAGAAGCACTGGCATTGAGCCACGTGCTTTGAGAAACACATTAGCAAAAAACCTATCACATTAATATTAACACTCGAAATCATAGTGCATAGTAGTTCTTTAGTACGGCCCTGAGGATAGATTGGGAATGGGCCATTCATAGACAAATTATGAAATACCAATTTAGATTTGCAATTCCTGGGACACTTAGCTTCTCCATTGCCCTACCTTTTGGGGACGCTGCTCAAATCTCAAGCATGCCTCCCTTTGTTCCTTTAATAGTCAAGGAGAATCAAAGGAGCCCACATTGTATCTCTGCCCAAATCTGTCCACCATGGTTTTCAGTAATGAAAGAGAAATTCAAATATTTCCTCCTGAAGTCCAGTCAGTCTTGCGCTGTTTCTCGGAAATCTAAGGAATCCAGGTTTCATGTGAATCTTTCCAATACCACTCACAAGATCAGAGATCAGGTCAAGATGGAAACTGAAGTCAGGACAACAGGTTCTTCCTTGCTTTGTCCTCTCTTTTCAAACCCTTAGAACAACATTCAGTTTTCTCTCAAACAAGGGAGAGTCAGACTCCAGAACCCTCCATTCCTTTTGTTTCTGTTTTAAGACAGCCTCACCCTGCAGTCCTAGCTAACTGACCTGGAACTTGCAATACAGGCTAGG
>JAQHUG010000024.1:13289143-13302366 GCA_028555095.1 Dicrostonyx torquatus
ATACATTCACATGTGTGTGCACCCCCAACTCCCACACACAGAGAAAAAAGGCAAAGAAATCAACCAAGACTACAGCAATTCCTGTCCAGGCTACCACCCCACCCACCTTAATCACCTTGGACTTGTCCCATTTCTTAGACATCCAGCTCATCTTATGTTGTCACACTGACAGCCAATCTTCAACACATGAGTCCTTGTAAGGACGAATTACATCCTAAACAAAGCAATCCTACAGGTAGTTATTGTTTCAAATGAGAAAATTTAAGTAGTCATTAAAATACAATCTTTAATTTGTTAAACTAAGCTTTTGACTGCCAGACATATTTGAAATGATTGTATTTCCAGGTTTTAAGCAGAATCTTTGTTTTTATATTGTTCCCATTCTTTTGATCAAGTATAATATCAGTTAGAAGGGGGCAAAAAAACATGCTATCTAATTCATACCAAAATGTAATTTAATCTAAAGTAAGGGCCAAGGCACTTGGTTCTCTTGTTTTGGAACTGTTTGTGAATTTTCTAAGGAATTATATTCTACTTATCTGTGCTGTGACACCATGAAATTGTGAAGTTTTTTTTTTTCTGACCAGGCTACAAAGAATATAATCAGTCTTCACCAAAAAAAAAAAAAAATCTTTCTCTCAATCTTACACTGTTGGAATAATGTTAACTGTGACTATTAATTTTTCCTTTCTAACTTTTCAAAGAACAATCTTTCCAAGAGGAATTTTCAAGGTATATGTAGGAAAATATAGATAGATTGGGAAGAGGCCTAATGACTCCCCTACCCCACCATCCCCCAACAGACACAGTTCCTCCAGGGGCCACCAAGTGAGTTCAAGAGAAGGCCAAAGATGTGTGTATCTATGCAGTCCTGGTCGATGTGTGTTCTTGCTCACCAGTGACCATCCTTGTCTGGGCTTCGTTCTCGTCATATAATATGACCTGACAAGTTGTTAGAACTATGTGGAATCTCTTTCCGGGAGACAAGATACCCTCTGGCTGGTGCCTTTACCTTCTGCCATCACAAGATTCCCAGGGAAGTTTTCATTTCTTTGGCATCCGTTGTTTCAATTATCTGACACCTTGAGAGACTCGGTGTCTCTTCAGAATATCCTCACTTCTGCCAGGGCAGTTGTAATTCCCCGCTTCCTGTTTTAGCAACTTTATGTTGATGTGGAAGATGTCTATGTCTGAAACAAACATAATAAATAGAATGCAAGGAGGAACCAATGTGAACACCTTTAGTAGTGCCAGATAGCCGTGCGTAAGAACTGTTTTCATAACAGTTCTTGGCTTTTCATTACTTTTGGAAAAACTAACACATAAAACTCTGTCTCATTGGTTTGATATGGGATCTTATTATGACACCTAGACTGGCCTCAAACTTAAAATCCTCCTGTTTCAGTTTCCCAGTTGCATAGATTTCAGGTAAGCACTCCCATGGTAAGCATGACATTTTGCCCTGAGAACTTCTTCTATGTCTCTGAACAGTATTCTCTGGTGTACTCTGTGGATCGGCCATCTGCTGGTTTGTTCTCCACTCTCCTATGAGTCCAGGAAAAGATTTATCCTGGTTGGTTTGATTTAATCCCACATTGTGGTGGGGCGGGGGGAGTAAGTGGCAGATGTCAAGAAGTTAGTGCCAATATACAATTTACTCTCAAATTAAGTTTAGAAGCATCTCTTAGGTCAAACATACTTGAACTACATTCTGTTTGTCCTGTGGGTAATGTCCTAGCATCTTAGAAATGGTGTTTAGGCTCCTTTCTCAGACGCTGTACTTCGAGGGGAAGACCTTCTTGAGAAATCCAAAATGAAGTCCAAACTTTCTGCTTCTCAAGTAAAGATAAGAGCAGCTGAGTTGAAGTAGAAAGACAGAAAAATATCCCTGGAATAAAATGACCCCAGAAGCTCCTGGAACTTCCATCTTTTCTTCTCTACCCATGGTCTGCTCACTGTGAGTGGTAAAAGCCCCTACACCCCACAAATGTGTCTTTGTTCCTTCATGGTCATCATTTTGTTACTGTGCTGGCTAGTTTTGTGTCAACTTGCCAGAAGTTGAAGTCATCTGAGAGGAGGGAACCACAGTTGAGAAATTGACCCATAAATCAGACTGTAAGCAAACCTGTAGGGCCTTTCCTTCATTAGAGATTAACTGGAAGGGCCCAGCCTATTGGGATGGAGGTCTTAAGCGCCATAAGAAAGAAGGCTGAGCAAGTCGTGAGGAGGAAGCCAGTAAGCAGCACTTTTTCAAGGTCATTACATCAGCTCCTGCCTCCAGGTTCCTGCCCTGTTTGAGTTTCTGCCTAATTGTTTTCAGTGATGAACTGGATGGAAACGTGAGCAAAATAAACCCTTTCCTCCACAAGCTGCTTTGGATTATGATGTTTCCTCACAGCCATAGTAACCCTAAGCAAATCAGAAATTGGTACCAGGAGTGGGGTGTTGCTATGAAAGCCTGAACATGTTGTTTTGGAAAGAACTGTGAAAGAAAGGACATCTGAACTTTGGGCTAAAAGAGCCAGTAAGTGTTGAAAGCTAAGTGGGCTGTTCTGTAGGAACTGGAAAATAATGCTGAAAGAATGCAGATAATGGAGGACTCATTGTGAAGTTTCAGAAGGAAGTTTGAGAGTCTCCTAAAGACTCTGTCAGGGCCTTTGCTATTTTAAATTAAGAATCTGTAGCTGGTTCTGGTCAGCTGGGGCTGAAGAATTGGCTGTGACAAGGAAGAGACCAGGAGCACTGATATGAAACCTTTGTTTTACTAGGACAACTGATGCTGGTTAGGTAGGGTTGGGAAATTAGCAGTGAGTAAGAAGAGACCAGCACCACTAAGGGGAAATCTTCTGGGAAGTAATTCCTCCAGGGCAGCACACAGAAGCTGGGTTCCAGAGGTGGTCAAGGTAGTACCTTTACTGGCAGCCAAACCTGAGCTTGTGTAAGAGTCTCTCCCAGGTGGCACTAGCTTTGAAAGATGAAGAGTACATGAGAACAGATGAAAAACCAGGAAGGGCCATTGGGGAAGGTACAATCTCAGTAGCAGTTGAAACTCCATCAATGAAGGTGCCATAGAAAGAAGATGAGGCTTGTCACCATGAAGAGAGTCCAGGAGAGGCTTCTGGCGAAAGTATTGCCCAGTTGCTGCAAAAAAACCTCAGGATTTTTGAGATGCCAGTAGCATGGGACTACAGCCAAGGATAGAAGAAGCCATGAACCCAAGAGACAAGTCATCTGTGCTGTGGTAAGCCCTCTGGGGGAGTGCAGAAGATTGTAAGTGAAACCCAGACATTGAACACAGAGTTATTTATACTGTTGGAGTTAGTTTTGCTTTGTTCAGGTTATAATTGTGACTTGGTTCTTCTCTCTTGGAATACGAAAGTATTTATTTTGATTTTTACAGGAATCCACAGTTGAGAGACTTTGAACTTTTAAAAAGATTTTGAAGTTTTAAAGAAAACTTAGGTATTTTAAGGAGATTCTTGAATTTTTAAAGACTGAACTTTTAAAGTGTTTGAGATTTTAATATGTTTTATATTGTGGTATTTATTAATGTGAGACCTTGGGGATTAAAAAAAGAGAAAGATTATTGTTAAATAGTGCTGTGTTGGTGTTTTGAGCTGAAGAATGGTGAGTTCTTGAAGTTGGGGGGGTCACATTGGGTACCAAGTGAGGACTGACCTGTCATCTTCAATAAACAATTAAAAGAGCCAAAGGAGAAGAGGAAGAAAGAAAGGAGGAGGAGGCTTTACTCAAGGTGGCCATACTGGGATGAGGGACAGAAAGATCAAGAGACACTCCCTTCCCCACTTTCACGGGTACCCACATGTCCTTCTTCAAGGAACATGTATTTTTAAAAGTTTGCATTTAAGATACAGGTTAAGTCTAGAAGTTGCTAATAAAAGAGGAGGAAATACTCTAAAATCGCTTTCCAGAGGGCCCCAGAAGAGAACGCTAAGAAAGCCAAGGTGCTAAGAATGTTGCTAGTTGTGCTACAAGTGCTTAGCATGGAACCCTCAGTTCCATCCCAGAACAACACAAATAAATAAAAATGACACAAACCACAGAAATAGTAACAGACTTTAAAAATAATGCTCGTTATTCCATATATAGCTATTACTACCAATACTAACAGGAAGTGGTAACATAATACCTTAACTCAAATTCCACCTTTAAGCCACATAGGTTGACATGTATACTGTGTATTTAATTTTGTTTCAACTTGGGTTCAAATTTAGACTAACTTCATGCTATTTTGTTTTATTTATGTATTTATAAACATTAGTAAAGAATTTTGAGTGTTTTTGCAATTCTAAAACAGCATGGGTTGTAGCCATAAAATTTGTTGAAGTCTATAGTTTAGTTATGCTACATTATTCATTTTATAAATCAGATGAACTAATACATTTTTAGTTTTAATGTTTGAGAAAGTATTTCAACAAGCTGATCATCAACCAGAGTATACCTAAATTTCTGCCCCCACTGAAAAAGAAGCTTAAATTCCAGAGAACTGTTTTTAGCAAGACTAATCCCCTTCTGTTACTGCCAAGGCTTGATCTTTCAGGTTGTCACTTAGTAAGTTAGATACCTATCACAGAGAACATTACAGTTTCAACTCAGAGATCTGGACAAAGCAAAATAATCTGACTATTCAGCACTCAGCGGGGAGGGGGCAGAGACAAGAGGATCTCTCTGAGTTCCAGACCAGCCAGGTTCCATAGTGAGTTCTAGGACAGTCAGAGATACATAGTACTATCCTGTCTCCAAAAAAGAATAACTAAAGTGTTTGACTAATTATTTTTTTTACAATCTATATGTTTATTTTGTCATGAAAATCTGTATTACAAATTTGGAGGAAACCGAGAGGTATTTATTATTATTATTATTATTATTATTATTATTATTATTATTATTAGTTTTTGTTTTTGTTTCTTGAGACAGGCTTTTTCAGTGTAGCTTTGGAACCTGTTCTGTAACTCACTCTGTAGACCAAGCTGGCCTCGAACTCACAGAGATCTGCCTGCCTCTGCCTCCCGAGTGCTGGGAATAAAGAAGTGTGAAACCAATGCTTGCCACAAAGTAGCAATTTTATAAAGAAAAGTGGAAGGAAATTTCATGAATAAAAAGGAACAGCCATACCAGGACTGGACATCTTCATTCTATGTTGAGACAAAATGGTCTTTCAATATTGCTTTCAGAATAGAGAAATAACATCAATCAGAAAATAAGACAAGGGTCTTGGGGAGAACTTATCAAGTAAGAAGTCTTGCTTCACAAGAATGAGGACCTAAGTTCAATCCCCAACACCCACATAAACAGTCGGGCATGGCTTCAAGAACCCCAGTGCAATGGAGGATGGAGAAAGGAGGACCTGGCCATGTACAATGAGAGAGCCTGTGTCAAGGAAACAAGGCAGAGAATGATGTAACAGGACACCTGACATCTTCTGGCCTCTCCATGCAGGCATGCAAATACACCACACACACACACACACACACACACACACACACGCGTGCGCGCGCGCACACACACACACACACACACACACAGAGTGATATTAAGAAAAGAAAATAAGGCAATGTCTCAGATAGGAAATGGATGACATTCTGAGTATGCTATACATAGGATGCAGTAAAAGCTATTATTCAGGACTTTTACAGGCTGAAGATATGAAGGAAACACAGAAGAGTAGATAAGCAGCATGATTACTCACATTTCTGTGGGGTTTTGCAGGTGTTTATCAAATAGAACAGTTAGTATTATTAATGTATAATGTATGCATATCTTTAACATGAAAGTAGAGTTGTATGACCCTTAGAGAGAAGAAAACATTCTAAGAAATATAGAAGCTTGTGATTTCATCACTGTACAAACATTAGATTTCACAAATGTAGTTGGTACTACAAACTACACATGTAGGTTTTTATTTTTATGATTTATTGTTATTTTTATGTGCATTGGTGCTCTGTCTGCATGTGTATCTATTTGAGAAGGTCGGATCCCCTGGAACTGGACATTCAGACAGTTTGAGTTGCCATGTGGGTGCTGGGAATTGAACCCAGGTCGTCTGGAAGAGTAGCCAGTGCTCTTAACCACTGAGCCATCTCTCCAGCTCCCCATATGTAAGTTTATACATACGGTGTGTTTAGTGTGGCATATAGCTCCTAGGGCCATGTTGAACAAAACAAACAGAACATTCAATCAAACACAATAAAGATCAAGAGATACTGTAACTATGAAATGTATGAGGTTGCCATCAACAAAACAATAGCATTTTACTGTAAGCTTTTAAAAAATATAAGTAGAAGCATTACACTCTAAAATAAAAAAGCAATATAAAGGGTGCTAGAAATACAACTCAGTGGTTTGCACTTAGCATTCAGGAGTCCTTGAGTTCAATCCTCATCACCAACGGACTGCTAAACAAGAAAACAAATTAATAGTATAGTGAATACACATGCAGTAACATGGAGCTTACTGTTATTATTTAGCATACTAGTCAGTATTATGCTCTCTATATAATTATATATGGTTTACTTTTATGCAAGTGGCAACACAGGTTTGCTTACATCATCATGGTTACAAATACATGAGATGAACTTCTCTCTCAATTTCTATTCCCTTATTTTGCCTTCTATTTATATTTTTTAAGCTCTTCTCAGTGTTAAAGATTTGTCCATATCCCAGCCAACGGACTTCAACAAGAGTTTTCCCTCTCAATCAAATACCTTTCATAAAATGTTTAAGATGCACAAGTGGTTCAGTGAATCAATAAATCAAAGACTATAAAATCTCAAGGGGAACAAAACCAAATAATCTAAATTAAGATCAACTTGTCCTCAGCTAAGTCAGCCACCAACATTAAAGGAACCAGGACAGTTTTAACATTGAGTTAGGTAGTCAGAAGTATGTTTGGAGAAATTTGGGAGATTTTAAATTTGAGGACTCATAGTCAGTGTATTGGTTATAGTAAAATATTCAAGTCACTGCAGTCTAACTATAGTTTTAAAAAGTGGATTTACTGAGTTATCTACTCAGTGGTTTTATAGTACACCCAAACACTGTCGTCTAGTAGCACAGAAAACAACAGTTCTGGTCACTTAAGGAACTTCCTTTGATGAAGCAGAAAGGAAGCCCTTCTACAGGCAGATTCCTGTGCCATCTTAGATGTTCGTTGTCTTTTTAAATTGACACCCACAGAATCAAGTTCAGCAATTTGTTTCTCTGAGGATATATAGACATAGATATAAAAAGACAGATATTGTTTTTCATATATATATATATCCTCTCTTTTTTGTGTGTGGTTTTTCTAGACAGGGTTTCTCTGTGACTTTGGAGCCTGTCCTGGAACTAGCTCTTGTAGACCAGGCTGGTCTTGAACTCACAGAGATCCGCCTGCCTCTGCCTCCCGAGTGCTGGGATTAAAGGCGCGCGCCACCACCGCCCGGCTATATATCCTCTCTTTAACATGAATAATACTGGAACCATAAGTAGTACTTATTGTGCATTTTCTGAGAGCTGGCCAATAAAAAATGCTTTCTGTGCATTAATCCAAGTAATCCTTGTGACAATTTATAGGGCAGAGACAACAGTCACGGCGGACAGTCATGTGGTTGTGGGATACATACCAAGGCAAACTAATCACATGTGCACTGCTTTCCTCAGTCAGGTGCTCACAAGAATCCTATGATGTATAAAATTATTACCCCCTCATTTTTGGGCAAAATTAATTCTTCACGAGATTAAAGATCACCAAGTTACTAAATGGTAGAGCTTAGACTGCCATTCAAAGTCTCGCCCCAGCTCCTTTTTTTCTAATTAGCAAATTCTCAGTTGTTTCCATGTGGTGAGAGAGCCCAGGTGTCTTTGTTTTTGTCAACCCAGATGTTATGATGTCTGTAAGACCTTCTTCTTTTCTGTTGACTTTTGGGCTACAGTTAGTTGACACTATTTCAAAACCATAGTCTTAAGTCAAAGCTCAGGACTCTACAGCCTGAGGGAACTTGATGTTAAATCCATTTGTAGGGAATTCGTAAGCATTTACACATTACCTTTTTTTTTTTCCCTTGGGGAAAACCACAAAGACAAACAGAAATCACTGGGGTGGATAAAATATTTTTTTCCCAATTACCTAAGTATTGACCATTAAGAAAATAATAGAGAACCTAGGTGAAACATATGTGATTATCTCTCTTTAGTTATTCGATTTTCCTAGTCTTCCTCTTTGTCAAATGATCACCTTTTTTACTAAATGCTCTTCTAAATATATACATTATATTATCACTGTTATATAAAAATTAAGTGATAATGCATAAAAAGCTAATAAATAATGGAAATAAAGAGGCTATGTGGGATAAATGAAAATTTTTTCTACATAAAAGAATGACTATATCTGATTCAGGGATGTATTAATTTGGACCTGGTTAGAAGGCAGTAGGGAACTGGTGAGCTTATCGTGTGGTATTTTAGGACTATCAGTTAACCAAATCATGACAATAAAAAAGTTTGGCAATTCAATAGAAAATTACTAAGCCCTTGGAACTGGCTCAGGTCTAATACCAGCAGAGGCAGGTGGATTTCTGAGTTTGGGCCTGGTCTACATAGTAAGTTCCAGGACAGCCAGAGCTATGTAGAGAGACCCTGTCTCAAAAACAAACAAACAAAAAATTTACAAGGCCTTGTGCTAAGTAATGAATGAATAAAAACAAAACACGTTTTCCCACAAGTTCAGGAGAGGACAGGGCAGACAGAACCCAGGAGGATCTGGTCCACAGTAAAGACACAAAGAAGTGTGGTAAGTGACCCAAGAGTTGTCTATTAAGAGCGATCAGAATACAGGATAATTACAGCTTGCAAAACCAGAGATGATGACAGATGTAACCATCATGAATGTGTTACCAAGAATGTAACAGTTCGAGCTAGTCTAGGAGAAACCAATTAGAAGTCTATTAGAGTAACCTAGACTGAAATTGTGATGACGGTAACTGTGACAGAATCAGGTGGGACGCTGTGAGATTGTAACTAGTGTGTCCCCGCTGATCAAGAGTCCACAGCACCCTTCCCCGATAATCATTTTACTAACTCTCTGGTGACATGTGAGTGGCGTACAGATTTCTCAGCTGTGTTCTAAGGTCATGGGGAAAAAAAAAGACACAAAATAAGTTTCCAATAACCCACAGTCTATAAATTAAACCCAGCTGAAGTGTTTTTTGTTTTTGTTTTAATGACAACTTTCTCTAGTGGGTCCCCAGCAAATCGTGCTTTTCTGCATTTAAGATTTTAAAGCAGGGAGCTCTGCTCCCTCAAGTCACAGCCATGCTGACCCTCTGAACTAGTATTAGGTGACAGGTGTAAATGATTGTGTCATTAAGGACAAGAGAGGGCACTTTAGATTTACAGCTAAAGCCAAAGAAGGGGAAGATTACAAGCTCCTGGTTTCATTTAAAAAAAAAAATTACTGCGACTTCTTTAACATTGAGAGTCTATGTTCCCTTAGGACCATGAACATTGCTCTTGAAAATCATTCTTCCCCCATCTCTTAGGACAGGAAGAGAACATGTGAGAAAACTGTGGTTTGTGTCCAGCAAAGATAAGCTTTCAGGTACAAAGTCAAACCTCAAACGATCTGTTGAAAGACTCAACTAGAGAAAGCAATTGAAAAGCAAAACAGGCCGGGCGGTGGTGGCACACGCCTTTAATCCCAGCACTCGGGAGGCAGAGACAGGCAGATCTCTGTGAGTTCGAGACCAGCCTGGTCTACAAGAGCTAGTTCCAGGACAGGCTCCAAAGCTACAGAGAAACCCTGTCTCGAAAAACAAAAAAAAAAAAAAAAAAAAAAGCAAAACAGTGAGACTGCAGCTCAATGAAATATTTATATGTAAAGTATATATTTTCACATAAACACTTTAGTCTCCACAGAGCAGCAGTTTAATTCTTGGAGAAAGTTACTCCCATGGAAAGTAACTGTTTCTTTAAGGACCACAACAGAAAATGGAAGTCAAGAGTGAGATGAAACTGGGTGCAAACTGTTCCAATGAGATTCTGGGAATCTTGCTGGAAGAAGTTTTTCCTGGCTAGGATAAAACATCTGTTGGGAAGTGAAAAGAGAAAAGGGCACAGTTCGGCAAGGGAATGCTTAAAAAGAAGGTACACTTGAATGAATCTGCTTTTCATCTTAAAGTAAGAGAATGGCAGGATATAAACAGTTACATGCGTGTATACACACACACACACACACACAGCATTTTGATCATATTCACATCCCATCACCTTCTCATTTGAACCCTTTCTTCTTCTGAACTGGGGCCTTTCATGTCTCTTTTGCGACCCACTGAGCTTAAATAGGGTCGCAGGCATGAGTGTGAGTGAAGCTTTAAGTACAAAGATGTAATCAGACTGATTTAGGTGCTGGTGGATGTGGGCAGCTTCCAGTTCCAGAACGACATCAGAAACGTGCTCCCACCCCTTGTCCCTCGGGGAGAAAAGCATTATACACATTTTTCCTTTAAACATCTCTCTGCCTAAGAGGGATGGGAATGTAGCTAGTAGCACACTCAGTGCTTTAGGTCATTGGTGACCTTATGGGTGTCAGCATGTGGGTTCAGTCTCCACTTCTATTCCTGGGGCGGGGGGCGACGTCTCAGTTAACTTCAAATCCAGGATTATCCATTAATATTGCTGATTCTGTATCACAATTGGTGGTCCACTTGGGTTTATTCTCCCTCTGTTCTCGAAAGCTGCCCAGCCCCTGCTTTTTGCATCCAGACACGCTAACTTTACCCCTTCTAACTATATCAATATATTTTACTTTGAAGGGATTAAACGTCAACGTGGGCAAACTATGTAAATTTTGTGACAATGACTGTCAACTGCACAGATGTTTCTTTTGCATCAAGTATTTATAATTTAACACACAGAGTCTTCTGATCTTTAATGTGACTGCCACCCGGGTCCCCCACTTAGGCTACATTCATTTTCACGCAGATGGAAGCCTAGGTTCCGTGACTGTGGACTGAACTTTTGGTAGCGAGGATCACATGCAAGTGTAAAGGATGAATAAGACACAAGGCACGTGCGTGAAGCAGCGTCTCCAGTTTTACTGTACCGCAGGTGAAGGTGAAGGGCTCAGTGTGCGGGGTGACAACGGCCACCGGGAACGCAGAAAGAACTTTGGAGGGCAGTGGGACAACACGGAGGATGGACACGGTCTTCCACTCTGTACACCGCGTTCAGGTGGTCCCCTCTCGCCCCCGACCGCCATCGCCTGCCTAGCGGAAAGCAACGTGAGGGTTCGAGTCCAGCGCGTCACTCGAGACTCTCACGGCCCGCTGCTTCGCGCTCGACGCCCCGCGGGGGACTTCACTGGGGCGCCCCGCTCCGCGGCGTCCCCCTCCGTCTCTCCCTCCCCGGGGTAGCCAGACCCTCCACGGCGCGCAGCGGGGAACTACAGCTCCCGGCAGGCCCCGCGCGGGCCGCGCGCCCCCGCCCGCGCGCCCCGGCCCCCCGCCCTCCGGCCTGGAGACGGGACGGGGGAGGGAGGGCGGGAGGAAGGGGCGCGCGGGCGGCGGGCGGGCGGGACTGTGAGAGGTCGGTGCTGCCTCGCTGAGCTCCCGCTCCGGGACGGGGACGCGGACGCTGACGCGCGCCGACTCTCTCCAAAGCGACCGAACCCGCTTCTGTAAGTAGTCGCCTGAGGGAGCGCGGAGCAGACACCGAAAAAAGTTCGCGCCGCCGCCGCTTTGTTCTCCCGACCCGTCGGGCTGAGGTGGCGCGGCCCCTCCCCCACCGCACGCGGCGGCGGCGGCGGCGGGACTCGGACCCGCGCCGGGCTGGGCGGCGGCGGCGGCGGGACTCGGACCCGCGCCGGGCTGGGCGGCGGCCGCGGCTGGGCGGGAAGTCGGGGCGGCGCTCGGCGGGCGGGCGGCCGGGGGCGCCGGCGGCGGCCAAGTTCTGCGCTCCTCGCCGAGGCCAAGTTGGAATCGCTCGGCTGCGGTGACCCACCGCGCCCTTCCCCTCGGGGAGTGGGGTACCCGCCGTTCCCGATCACCGCAAACTAGTTCTGCCGCCGCCAGCTCCGCAGCGCCGTGCAGGGAGCCTTCCCGTGTCTTTGCTGCACTTTTTCGTGGTCCTGGGGACTGGAAGGGGCGAGTATCCGGGGTTTGGAGGATGGTGGCCCCGGTTTCCTGACTTGAGAGTTGCAACCTCACTCCAAGGCGTTCTCGTTCCCCTGGGGAGCTTTGCCCTAAGGTGAAACACCCACGAACGTGGAGCAATGAAAAAAAAATTTAAGAAAAGCATACAGGACACGACTCGATCGCGTGTCGGAGGTTTTATTTCACACCATCGAAATCAGAAGTATAGGCCGTGATGTCTGTAAGCACGAATATAAATCAGGCGACAGGCGACCTGCAGACTTTTCCGCACACAGATTGATGGCATGGACGTAACTGTCTCTTCCACCACGCCCGTCCCCACAGGAAATAAGACTATCGCTGTCATCTTTGATTAAAGAGGATAAGTTACAACTCGAAGTACTACTTTGTAGGACAGGGCCTTTAAAACCTGTAGGCACAAATGAAACAAAAGCTTTAAAATGTCCTCATCTGTATCCTGTAGTTGCACTAAAAAATACTTTTACTTTATACCTAATGTTAGAGTTTTAATAATTTTGATTTTGTTCAACCCACGCTTTAACTTTTAATGCCAAGAGGGCAGACAAACCTACAGATTTGCTTCAAGAAGGTGTCCATAAAGTTCCCAGACTCAGATCTAAGTAAGATTTGCTCTACATAGGGACACTTTCTCCTTCCCTCACTCCGGAGTGAGATGAAACAGCACTTCAGCCATAAAGTTGTTGGAAGTTTTTTAACAGTATTATTTTAAAACGTCTCACAGGAAAAATCACTATAGGTTTTTCTTCATAGGATAGTATTAGAAATGGTATGGGCCTGAGAACATGAGTTTGGAGTCCTTTTTGATAAACCAGGGCAGTTCACGTTTCAGGAGTGCTAAAATTAAGAGGATTTTTTTTCTTAAATGTATTTGACAGTTTATACATTCTGATTACACTTACCCCGTCCCCATACCCCTCCCACCCCCTCGCTCCCGCCCCATATCCCCCACCCCTTCACCCCTCCCTGCATACCCCTACCACCCTTTCCCAACCTCTCACCTCCGCCCCCATACCCCTCCCACCCCCTCGTCCCCGCCCCCATACCCTTACCAAC